>VZTM01032880.1:832-18775 GCA_013400555.1 Jacana jacana
GGAATGCATTTGGGAGCACAATAGTCTCAAATTCTGACAACTCTGGCTCAAGCAACCTCAGCAAACATTTCAAATGCAGTGTTCAAATAACTAATGTCAACAAATGACATACATAAATAGTTATTAGAGGTTTGGGATGATAAGGTTTGATTCTTTAACAAGGAATTTGTCCAACACAAACCAGCCAAAACCAATATTTATAAGCACCTGTACTCTCTCATCCCTAACTTTCTTTTTCTTTAACCAGCTATGATCTGGTCTAGCAACAAAAGACTTACACAGATGTATAAACACAGAAGCAGGTTAATTTGGCATGGATCAAGTTTTACTTAAACTCAACAGTGTGGTGAAGTTCAAACTCCCTGGTCATATACTGCCTCAACAAAATGCATTTTAATGACAAAATAAAAGAGTAAAGACAGTGGAACTGTCATTCTTTCTCTCTTAGGCATGGATAAGGTCCCTGACAATTTTCTGTTACCTCACTGGAGAAAAGTAATGGGTTGGAGAGTGTTCACAGGGGTGCAATAAATACAGTCTTAGTGATCATGGCCTATGAGAAGCATTGAATGAGCCAAGCCCTGTCGAACCTGAGGTGAGCAGACTGAAGGAAGACATGCTAAAAACCTGGCACAGAGAGGAAACCAATAATCCTTTTTCAGTCACAAGTAGAAGATAAGTAAAGATCTCAGCCTGCAAAAGGGACAGCCAAATTCAACATTTTAAAAGTAAAATAACGAAGTGCTGAAATAAATAGAATATCTGTGGAGGTTGTGGAGTATCCATTGGTCTTTGAAGAACAGGATGGATAAACATCTGTCAGGAGTCATTTAGGTAGAGCTTATCCAGCCCAGAGGGACGTGTAATGTTTCTGAATAGTGACTTTCTAATTTCAATCATAAAAGAAAAACACTTTTGAGCTTCTTACATCTGTTTTAACATTTTGCTTATATCAGATGTCTGTGAAGAGGGGCCTTGATGTGACAATCAGCAGTTTGGATGGACAGAGTGTGGCTACTCAAAGAAATTCAGTTCCAGAGACTTCTACAGTCAGCCCTGTTTTAATGACCCTTGTCCTCAGTCACTCTTGGCCAAGACAATGAGGAGCCCCTGGGAATTGGACTATGGAGCTCCCAGAACCTCAGGCCCTATTTACACACCCATGCACAGGCACACAGTCAGTCTACCAGAACAGATTTAATTGAAATGTGTCTTTATTACCGTCCTCCTCTGATTAACTCAGAAATGTGAAACTAAACATAAGGGTATTTGGCCTGATTTTCATTTACACTAATAGCTTTGATACTGCTTTTCTCCTGAAAGGAAGCCTTAAAAAGTGGGTAAGAGAATTTGCTGTGGTTTTATATTGACAAAGTGGGGGAAATTGGCCATAATGCAAATAGGAATTGAGACTACCGATTACATGGACTAGGTTCTTATTTTCACAGTAATGCCTTTCTACTGCTCTGGTACTGTAAAGGGCGTTAAGGTGAGTATTAATGAAGCATAATTGCACTTCGCAACACTCTACCTGAACAAAGAGGTCTTAAAGGAATCTCACTGTAAATGAGAATCTTGCCAATTATAGCTAAATTGTGTTGGCTTAATTATAATGTGGTTATTCAGAAACATTTTAATCTTAAAAAAAATGCGGAGGAATTTATAGCTAAAATAGGATTTTAAACTGTTTCTAGCAGTAGGGTAGAAACAGTGTTGAGTGTAAGAGTCCCTACACTGGAAGCCTCCAGTTCCTGGGATTTGCAGCCCATTGGTGAACATCTATTACTGAAGCTATTCCTCCCTCTGTGTTCAGCCTTTAGGGAAGGAAGATGGTTCTAGCATTAGCTTTGACTGAAATTGCTGCAGTCTGTTCCTTGAGATCTCCAGTTTGATCCCAGGCCTAGTTCTAACACTTGTTATGCTTGAAATGCCTCACTCAGAGACAAAGTTGGAAAATTATAATTATTATTTTCTAATCATAGAAATAATCATAGAAATCACAGAAACACAAGGTTGGAAACAACCTCCAAGATAATTTGGTCCAACTGTCCTCCTACCACCACTACTACTCACTAAAATACTAAATCATGTCTCATAGCACCTCGTCCAGACAGTTCTTGAACACCGCCAGGGGTGGTGATTCCACCACCTGCCTGGGCAAGCTGTTCCACTACCTGACCACTCTTTGAGAGAAAAAGATTTTCCTAACATCTAATCTAAATCTCCCCTGGTGCAACTTGTGGCCATTTCCTTGAGTCCTATCATTAGTTATCTGAGAGAAGAGGCTGACCCCTTGCTCTTCACAACCTCCCTTCAGGAAGTTGTAGAGTGCGATGAGGTCTCCCCTGAGCCTCCTCTTCTCCAGACTAAACAATCCCAGTTCCCTCAGCCATTCCTCATAAGACGTGTGCTCCAGACCCCTCACCTGTTTTGTTGACCTGCTATCAGGGCATATCAGTGCTATGACAGGATGAGAAGGGACACAAGGTGGCTTAGGTATCTACTGGAAGTGGATATGGGGAAGAAAGAAAACAACTGAAAGAAAAGAAAACAACTGAAATGAAAATAGGCTGAAGTCTGAGATCTGATATTTTCAGTAATTTCTTCTCTATATAGGAAACTTGATATAGGATCCTTCTAGCATCATTAATTGGAGAAGGACAATTACTAACATAGGTATATACAACCACAATTATAAATGGATTCTGCTCTTTTTATCTTGAAATGGTGAATTATGCAAAGAGTACTGACTGATAATGGAGAAGAAGATAAATCACACACCAGCCTCCACACAACTGAACAGCTCTTTGCTTTAAATTTGAAAATTCTAATTTAGTTTCACGTTTTTCTTATGTCGGTATATATCCACCAACTCAGCTGGCTTCTGGATTTGACCCCAAAGGAGAAAGGTAACAAAAATGGAACAGAGCATTTAGTGGCTAGCCCTAGAGCAAGTTCATCCTGGGAAGTCAAAAGAAACTATAATTGTGCATCTGTTTCTCAGTGATTCTTCAAAGTATTTTACAATCAAAAAAGTGTGGGAGACATGTTCAAAGGCCTAAACACCAATCAGGCACCCAGCTTCCATTAAGAGTCATCAAGAGTCATATCTGGCTACCATTTGTGCCTTTGAAAAATCTCTTCCTGCATCAATTACACTTACTCCCACTTCAGAGCTGCAGCACAGAGACAGAGTGGCATAAAAAATCCTGAAGAAAATGAGTATCAGCCTGTGTAGGGAAAAGGAGAGCAAGCAGTGATCTACGGAACTCATGCAGCCAGAAATCATCTAGCTAACCAGAGTGTAGTCTTGGAACCAGTAGTAGGTAAGCAGGCAGGAGAGAGCAGTGGCCAGAAATGGAGTGAAGGCAATGAGGAGAAAACTGAACCAGAAAGCCTTTTGAGTTGGAAATGGGGTGGCAACAAGGAAAAGAGGTGCTGGTAGTGGAAAGAGCAGATGGTTAATTCCAAATGGCTGTGAGTGTTGCAAGGAAAATCACAAAGCTCTTCCTGGAAATGGGCCACAGCAGAAAGGGCTTACCTGTGAACAGATACCATGAAAACTAGGTGATGGTCCCAAGCCTCAACAACATAATCAGAAGCCCTCCCAGGAAGGGAACAAGGAGAACTGGCTATCGTTTCTTTAAGCTCCAGCTGCTAGACACAGAACTGGGTTCTGGGTGAGGAAATGCTGCTCTGTGTGGAGCATTCTTTCCAAGCTCAGTCTCCCAGCTCCGTACTTTGAAACTTGAGACCCAAACAATCCCTTTCTTTTTTCTTTCCTTTCTATTTATTCTACTGTCATCTTTTTTTTTTTTTTTTCCAATTGTGTTACAATATCGGCAGTCTGTAAGAATCTGACAAGTTTTCCCATGATGCCAGAGCGACTCCTTTAAGTGTGAAGGCCACACAAGGCTGATAGCTTATCCAATTGAAATAATGTTTCCTTCCAAAATAAGATTATATGTATTTTATGTAGGAAGACAGAGAGGAAAGTGGGGCTTTGGAGTAAGAAAGAAAAGAGGATGAAAAAGAGGAAGACTGGCAAAAGAAGAAGAGAGAGAGAGATGTTAATCTTATCACTGTGAATTAACAGCCTGGTGTTTTACCTGCACTTCCATGCACACAGCATTTTAATCACCTGTTTTTATTTGGCAATTCCAAAACCATTTTAAGCTTTCTGAATTATGAGAGAAAAAGGCATTTTCCAGAGATGCCAGTCCCATGAATTTTGCAGAAAGTCAGAAGGACATTGCCTCTAAATGCTGAGGTTGCAAGAGACAGATCAAACAACATTGGTTTATTGCAATGGAGGAACAAATAAGGTGGATCTTCTATAAGCAGAGGATTTCTGTAATTCAAGAAGGATTTTTTCCAAAGAAAACACCCAATATATCAGTGTCTTTTTTACCTAGGAATCCATGCATAATACAGCCCCCGAATAAATTTATTTTTCATAATGCTAATGTAAAAGTGGAACAATTCAGATAATCAATCAAATTAAAACAACAAATCTCTCTAAACTGAAGGCTGGCAAAATAATTGTGCCATATTTCCCTTCTGGTGATACTCTCCCTTTCAACATAATGAATCCCTAATTGTGTATTAATACTTACTTTATCACAATAACACATCTGTGATAGCATTCCGGCTGTAATCAGGATTGCAGAGAATGCAGGCAGCCTCTGTATTTAGGCTAAGTCTGTATACATGGAAGTAGAGGAAAGATAACCTCCCATTCTGTGTGTATAACATTCTCTATATGTATTGTGCCTACACACAGAGAACTTTTATGATTTTACTTTTTTTGGTATTTCTCACATAAGGACTGCATCATCAACTGTAACCCATATTATGGCGTAATCAAATGCAAGTGAATGTTCACATGTGCATAATCACAAGCAAGTGGATTGAAATCAAGGAGGAATGGCAATACGTTTTCAGCTGAGTTTTGGGTAAAAAAGATATCTGAGGGATGACATTTGATACCTTTGTTACAAGATTAAAAAAATGTGTTGTTAAGATAACATGTAAGGGCTGCTGAGTAACAAGAAGGCTATGTGAAAAAGGAGGCAGCACCTCTGTCTGTGAGATGAGCAGAGACCAACTCAAGACTTGTTATAGACATCATACAATAACTGCTAATGTGAGCAAGACCTCAGACTGAAGCCAACACTCCAATGTCTATAGTTATTTTGCAAGCAAAGCAAAACAAATGTAGAAATGAAGGTCTAACCAGATGAGAAATTCTTGTACTACAGTGGAACAAATTTTTCAGTATTTTTTTTCTGTGTGCTTTTTGAGAAACAGCTGGATTCAACACAGAGCAGGTTCTCTTCCCCTTTGCCTCCTGTCAAAAGGAGGGATTTATGAGACAGTAGAGAGTGCAATAGTACAGGCTACATGAAGAAGGGATGAGGGCTACATCCTGTCCAGTAAAATATCTGGAACAAGTTGCTGAACTACCAATCAAAGAGGGCATCTAAAAGGATTTTCCAAGTCATATAGAATCATAGAGTCATAGAATGGTTAGAGTTGGAAGGGTCCTGAAAGATCATCAAGTTCCATACCCCCTCTGCCATGGCCAGGGACACCTCCCATTAAGCAGGTTGCTCAAAGCCCCATCCAGCCTGGCCTTAAACACTTCCAGGGATGGGGCATCCACAGCTTCCCTGGGCAACCTGTTCCAGTGCCTCACCACCCTCACCCGAAAGAATTTATTTAGAGGTGATAATGCAGCTGGTTAATGGAGTAGGACCCCACATCTCTTCCCTAACAATTAATAACAGAGTATGTGATTAAAAAATCTTAAAATATTGTGACTGAAATGTTCAAAACTATAATACTTCATGTCCCGTAAAACAAGGGATGCCCAACTGCAATGCATCAGTATGCTCTGCAGTATTTTCAGAATACCCACCTATTTGCTCAGCTATCCTGAAATGTCTGCGTATTTTCCTCTAACACTGAATAAACCTTAAATAATGTCTCACCACTCACAACAAACCTAGAGGACACTACACATTTTCTGGGGCGTCTTGCAGCTGAAATACTTGAAACCACTGATTTCACACCCCTTTATTTTTAGTGCAAAGCCATATATAAACTCCTTTTTAATTTAAAATCTTGGCTCAGATCTAACCAAAACTTGCAACAACAAACTGCTCAAACCATTGGCACTGTGCTAGATGGAATAAAATGTCCTCTCATCTTTTTAGGTACTGTTGAAATTTAAAAACAAACTAATTAGTACAGATTCTCCTCTCTCTTCCTCACTGTATGTTGAAGATTTCAGGAAAATGCATGCATTTTTGTCATAGTTTCTAACCAGATACTTGCACATAATTGTTAGACTTGTAGTAACTGCTTATGTAAGACAGAGGTCCAGCAATATTTTAGAAGTAGTAGATGCAAATTAAACCCACTGCAATACAATAGTTCGACCTTCTAAGGTGATGGTTCCAAGTATAAAAGCAGTTTGGAAACTTGTATTACATTATAAATCATTTATATGGGTACTTTTAATAATATGAAGAGTGAAACACAAGAAAGAGAGATGTATTTCAGAAAGACTCTAATCTGGTTTTACATTAGAGGTACAAGTATAGGAACAGAATAACCATCTATCTCAAAACCAGAAATGGTAGCACATTGTTTACCATGCTAGGAGACGTAAGCCTGACATAAATGTAGTTGTTCAAAGGCCTTGTCTATTTATTGAAGTATTTATTTATAGAATAAAGTTAATAGATACTGTTAAGTAAAGTTACAGCTGAAAAGGTCTGGGAATCACTGTTTGAGACACCTGTCATACAATAGAGGCTCTTGATACACTTAGCTAAGATCTTTTTCACTCCCCTACCTGTCCCAGCATGTTTTGGTACCAATTAAATTATGTAATTTGCAGGAAATTAGCTGCATCACTCAGGTTCCTCAGAACTTGCTCATAGGCAGTATTTAAATACCCTAGAAATAAGAGCGACACAATGACCAGTGGGTTTTCAAACTTATACAAACTGCTGTTTCCCTAGAGTGGCTATGTGGGCTGACAGAGCTCCTCTATCACACAAAGTGAACTGGTCAGGGCTGGAAGGGATCCCACTTCTTTCATTTCAACTGGCAGCCCTCACTGAAATCAGCCTTGACATAAGCCCCTCACATCTCTTGGAGAGTGGCACCAGCTGAGGGTGCCACAGAAATGTTCCTCCAAGCATGTAAATACAGGACCTAGAATTCACCTACACTTCTCTGGTACTTTCTTAAGAAGGGCTCCCACTCCTTTTGCCCATTGTTACGATTCTCCTTTCCCTCCCAGGTAGGCTTAAAAACACTGAGATGCTATAACGAGACTAATCTTCCAACAAAACTTGATATTTTAAAAGGGTAAACTCAGAGGGAATCCATCCTCTATGTAAACTCCATCTTGGCTGCTTGCCCAGCCAGCCTATTCTAATTATCTGAAGGTATGAAAAACAATAGACTGTCTCCACAACTAAATCAGTCTGCAGTTATCTCCACTTTGAGAAATCACTGCATGAGAGAGATATTTCATATGCCAACATGATAGCAACTCCATAGCCAAGCTGATGAGCCCTGTCAGCACCCCAGCCCTCAGCAGAAGATGGAATTTGATGCCCTTTTGCTGGGTGGAGGGGCTGGGTGGACACAGCCATCCCAGGGAGAGAACAGCTGGCTCAGAATAGCTGTCTCATCTAAAACCTTTAATAAGTAAATCTCAAATATCCACTCTGTTAATTCAGACACAGACCTTCTCTTTATCTCTTTTCTCATGTGTCGTATAGGGATGAGGAAACAAGGTCAAATCAGATTTAAACCCAAGGTACATTTACATTCTTAAAGTCCACTGCCCATTTCACTTATTCACATGAAACATTTCAGATCCCGTCCAGAGCTCGTGGGATATAGATAGTAAGGAAGACAGTTAATCAACAATTATGCTTAACAAAGAATGGGTGTGAGAAGTTGAAGGTGCCCAGTGGCTTCACTGTGATTCTGTGATTCATGAGTATCACTGTGTGCCAGGTTCCTGACATTATCATCACTGTTCTTGACTTCACCTTTGCCTGGCTATTCAAATGTGCTACTTGGGACAGGTTTGGGATTTGATGCAGCTAACACATGGGGCACTCCAACAAAAACTCTGGTTTCATCCTGGTTATTTCAGACATTCCCAAGCATTTGATTTGGGCATGGAATTCAGGCCTGTTTCCAACATCTGTTGGTGGACATCTGAATATCTGCTCCCCTTCCCTCCCACATGCACTCACTGTAGACAATTAGACAGCAGTACTTGAAGCAAGCAAACAAGGAGAGTGGTCAAGGATGCAGAGCTGGGAGACGAAGGAGCACTCTGAAATAGCACCGTCCAGTATTGGTTTTTTATACACTCTGTGATTATGACACTTGTTGATATTTACTGGAAATATTTTTTCCTGGTTTCACAGTTGCATCACATCAGTAGAATCATGATTAACATGATGTCATATGACTGTAACTAACTGTGACTTATCTATCCTGTGATGCACTAATACATGAAACAATTTTTAGTCTCCTGCCCCTTTCATGGAACGAAATCTGACCTGTTGGCAGAAATCTTATTGTTCCCTTTGTCTGTGCTGTGACTAAGTCTGCACCTTGAAGTGAAGGTCGATTTCCATTACTCCAGCCTGCCAGCTCACCCACTTTCCTCTTCAGGCTGAAGTTTATTTGAACACTGGTTAATTAATGAGCCAAATATAGTTAGCCAGAACAAACTTTTGGGGTGAAAGTCTTTAGGACTGGTACCAAAGCAAATCTCTGATGAGCTTTCCAGCTTGATAGTTCTTTTTTCATGGTTCACATGCTGTTGCCTCCATTTTAGACAGTTCTTGACAAGTTCAAGCTTTGTACTGAATTCTTTTCTTCTCCACTTTACTTGTGACTCCTTAAGAAATGTTTTACTTTGATCCAGATTAATTATTTGTACCATACTTTCTTTCTTTCTTTAGAAAACCAATTACTTTAAGAAAAATGAGACTAAGTTAATATGCCACAACCTGCTTTTTTTGACCCTCTATCATATTTTCTCCCATTTCTATGTTTGTACTCATATTTCATTATCTTTCCATTTAAAAATTATCATTAAAGCTTCTCATACTATTGAATTCAGATTAAGAGTCCATCCTTCCTGGATAACTTTTATCCTCTTTCCTAAATTCAGTCACCACATTTCCTGTTCTCCAAGAACATAGTATTATCTGAGGATGGTGGTTAATTAGAGTCTTACTTTTCATTCTTTCAGTTCTCATAAGGAAATTATCCTTATGGATAACTACTACTGGAAAAAAGCTTCCAACATTGTGAGCTTGTAACAATATTGGAAGCATTCTGCTCTGTGGGCTGTGATTGTTTCCCCCACATATTCCCATGAGTCTCGTTATTTTCCCCATTTACATTGTGTTCCCTTTTGGGTGTGTGATGGTGCCATATTCTCATCACATATCTTCAAGAGTCATTTGCAGGAAAGCCAAGGAAATGACTAGACTGCATCTTAATATCCCAGGCTCATATAATAATGTATCTGGAGTGATACCTGCTGATTTTTCGAGTCTTTAATTTCACATATATGTCAGCTACACAACACAGAGTACTTCAAGCTGTTCATGGAGTAGACAATGCTCATCCATCAGCTTTGGAAACTCCTGTATTACTAAAAGCTTCCCAAAAGAACCAATGATTTTGCTAGGAACTTCACAAAAAATATGGAAGAGCCAATTCTGTGATATTTATTTATTTTTATGGAAAGCCCAACCACTACTTTGTCCCACTGTTACTTTATAGGAATAGAGGAATATAAACAGTAACTGTTCAAATATTTCTTGATTTATTTTGCAGGGGATTTATCAAATATCCCTACATTTCAGCATTCAGCCAAGTTAGAGAAGTAAACAGACACTGCACATTTAGGAAATTGCTGAATCTCCTGCCTTTTAGAGATTTTCTTCAATTATTTTTTTCACTGTCTTTTGTCATTTGATAATTTTTTCCATTCTGTACAGGTCCATCATCTGCTTTTTTTTTGATATTATGGATCCTGCTTAACCAGCTGCCACCTCTTGTTTTTTGTAAGGTATGCCAGCTGTGAAGTGGGGGGACCCCACTATATCCTGTAGTAAGTCTGAATGACATCTTTTCTATTCAGGTCTCCCAGTTTAAGGCACCTAAACCATGACATCAGGTTAGTGTGACATTAATTCCAAGTGGGTGGAACAGACTTTTAGTCCAGTTTTCCCCTACAAGATTGAGAGAGATTCTTTCCTCCCCTCCTTCTCCCAAGTTTCTTGCCTTAATTACTAAACTATTACTACAACGTTCCCATGGTGTCTTCATCATAACAAACCAGTTAAGAAAGTTAAGAAAAGAAAGAAGTAATATCTGTATGGTCTGAAAAGCACCAGTAGACCTTTGGTGAACTATATAACTGTGTCATTTATTATTACCCAGGTAGCTTGTTACTGCAAGGACTCTCGATTGAAAAGACTGGAAACAGACTATATAAATATGAAAGGAAAACAGTTCTTGTCTTTTCTTTCTAGATAGTTCTTTTTCCTGAAAGCATAAAAGGTTGAAGTACCTATGATACAGACCTATACTGATATCACTTTAACTGTCTTTATAAACACTCAGACAATATGATAATGTCTTCCTTCCTTCCTTCCTTCCTTCCTTCCTTCCTTCCTTCCTTCCTTCCTTCCAAAGCTTTTCTGCAAATTGATACTGTGAAATTCTTTTCCAGTTAAAGAAATAGAGACTCAGGAACTTCACATAGGGAGTTAGTAGAAGGGCACAGGGTCTTCTCTGTATGAATGCTTTGGCCTTTTATGCATTTGCCCATAGTTAATGAAATTGTCTGCTCTTCATTTGCCAATGTTTTGAGCTCTAGGAAGGGATGCAGGCGGAATCAAATTGTATTTCAACTCTGAAATTTCAAAAGGTACAAATTGTGTACTGGGACTTATGCATATTTTAACTTTGTTATGTAAACAAGAATTACACACAATGTTAACTTTCATAAATTTATAGTCTAAAATTTTGTACCACACACTGTCTTTCTGATTGTATTTGGAGCTGTTTGATCTAAAAACTTCCCTAGGCTTGGAGGATGTTACAGCCTGTCAAGACATAATGGTAAATAAACTTTTTGAAGATATTTTCCTGATATGTTCTCCATTGACTTCAAAGACACTTGAAGCTTGAAGTTTTAAGTGTGGCCGCAGCATGGTGTTACATCACTCCTGTTTGTGACGTCAACTTCTGATAGGTTGTGACACAGTATTTTGCCACCAGTGGAATATAAAAACACATATAATGTTCCATTATTTTCTCCTTTTTCTGCTCACTGGCTCTGAAACAATTAGAAAAAATTATCCATCCTGCAAGAATAGTTGCTTCCTAATGGATGAATAATCCTGCTAGATTATACTGTATTAGACTAGATCGTACTATGTTACAAAGTGAATACACATGGCAAGAATTTATCAAAAAAAATTATTCTTCTATAAAAGTTGTCTTCTCTTTTCATCAGATCTTTGATCATCATCTGAGCTTTGCATTTTCTTTATTTTCTCTCCTGACACATACAGGTGTCATGATCTAACTTCAGATGGCAACAAAGAATCATGCTCTGCTCTCTCTCCCCCGACGCCAGCTCAAGTAATGGTGGGAGAATAGGAAGAAAAAGGCAAATTTAGTGCATTGAGACAAAGGCAGTTTAACAGAACAGCAAAGGGAACAGAAAACAACAATAATACTGATAGAGAAATGTACAAGCATGATTGCAGCACCACCACTCACTGTCAGGACCCAGGACCCCCCGCCCCACTCCCAAGCAGCAACTTCCAGATCCTTCCCCAGCTACTTCCTGCCTATAATCTGGGCATAGCTCACATGGTATGGAAAACCTGCGTCCCCTTCCACGGACCAGGGATAATTCACTCTATCCCCATCAGAACCAGGATACAAGTAATTCATATCTCATGAAACATTATAGCCAGAAATTAGATATTCATTGAAGTACGACCACCATGCATCCCTCCCCAAAAAATACCACCACCACCACCACCACCAAAAATCCTCAAAACCCCAAAGAGGAAAAAAAAATCAAAATCACATGATTGAAAGACTATCTTGCATGATATGAACTATGAGAAAAAAGTGGCATGGCTGGTTCTGGTTTACACCTTGTCAGCTTGTTTCAAACATCCAGGATGTTAAATGCTGTTAGATGTTCAATAATTTCTGTTGGAGTACAGCATTTCAATTAGCTCTCTGAGGACTTCATATGCTAGGCCCTCTGCCTCTTTCTACAGGGATGCAATTGACAGTGTTGTGTTCATGTCTTGCTTCCCTTCCTTACAAGTTGTTCACAGCTAATAACTACCACTTCCCCCCTCATTACAGACTCTTCACAATTTGCAAGGTCTTTATTGTGCATGTAGATAAACCTAGACCTGACAATTTGACAGTGGCTATGTTGGAGTTAGTACAAATAGACATAGCTATTTAGGGAATTCTATAACCATCTCCTCCACCACTTCCATAGCTGCAGCAGTCACAGCACAGCACCTGGCTACTGCTATGCCCAGGAAGCTCAAGAGAAGATAGTTAAGCCACTTGATTAGCCCCTCTTGCCTAAACACCTCCCTGGATGAGATCTGGCCAGTGAGTTGCCAGCTGGATTATGCTATACCTCTTTTAAATATTAAAAAGACCAGGTCCTTGTAGGTAACTGCTTAAAGTGCCCGTGCACAGTTCACATTGCTGGAGTTTTAAAAAACAGATCTTCAGATCTTCTGTAGCAGCAATTTCTAACCATTCACCGAGAACTATGTACGGTGAAGTACAAATCAGTTTTCTAATAAAGTTTAGGAGTCTAATCACTGAATGAACATAAATGTTTATAGCATGCATGGGAGAATGGCTTCTTCAAAAAAACCAAACATATCTCAAGATCAAGTACATCTTATTTTGCAGTTTCTGAAAGTTTTATTATCTATTTTTTATTGTTATGTATTTGTGTTTGACGAGCTCTTCTTTCATCCCTTACTTGAGATGAGTGTATATATATAGAAGGAGCTAAAAGCCACCAAATGAGGCTGCCTGAAGGGCACGTGGAATTTTCCTGGGTGCAGGTAGTAGAATCAGAAATGTTCTCTGTAAGATCAGCTTCACAGTTCCAGAAAGCATGGGTAGGTGGGTGAACATAGAAGTATATAATACTGTAAGGAGGAAAGCTGCATAAGAAACTGAGGAGTTTTCTCCAAAAGTTCCATGCCCTAGTTAGCCCATCACCAGTGCTACCGGTTGCCAAAGCACATCTGTGTGCTATACGGAGTCTGTGCTGCTGGCACTTCACACATTAGGAGAGATTCATTGAAACTCACTTCTGCTTAAGTACCTATGGTTCTTGTGGGGCAGACCATAATCTGCTTCTCACTTTGGCTGTCTATGAAACTTCTTTGACAGCTCTAAAACCAGATCTCAGTCTTGGCATATTAGCAGAATCTAAGCAACAGTTAGATCTCACCATTACCTACCGCTGATTTCATAGCCAGCACATCTTTTGTCATTCAATCTTTAAATATGATTTGACTTGGAGTTTCAGTCTCCCAGGAAAATTACTTGTTCTTACATCTAGCATAAACAAGCATATTGTTCATGTGATCACAATAAATATATAAGCACTGAAAAAAAAAATATCTATCTATTGTATGCTAACAAGTCCTGATTCTTGCTACCTAGGGTTCAGATACTGATACATTCCTGGAGAGCAAACATGTTGTTTCTCAGCATTCATCTTCCCACAAAACACCATCCTTCCTAGCCTCTTCTCACAAGTAATATTTGTGATTCCTCCAATCCTTCTTTCTCTGTGACTGGTCCTACTTCTATGTCTCTTCCGTTTACCTGAATGACTGACTGTGCCTGTAGACAGGCATCCAGCTATAGCCTGCTGGCTGCCTTGCAAAATGGTGTTAGCAAACTCCTCTCCCATGTAAAACACTTTGGCTCCTGCACTAGAGGCTAACACTTGTTTTTTTTCCAAACACATATCATATTGATTATTGACAGAAATTCTAAAAATGGCTATTTTTGTCCAAATATATTTCTCATTTCCAAAGGATGGTCCTGAGTTTACAGGGGAATTTTCTGCTTGCCCCTTGCACTTTGCACTACTTGCCTATTTCAATTATTTCAGACCTGTTGCTCTTCCTCCTTTCTTTCTTTCTTTCTTTCTTTCTTTCTTTCTTTCTTTCTTTCTTTCTTTCTTTCTTTCTTTCTTTCTTTCTTTCTTTCTTTCTTTCTTTCTTTCTTTCTTTCTTTCTTTCTGTGAAATTCCAGCCCTTTCCTCTGCTGCTGATGCTGTTCAACCATATATTGTCTGCACATATCATTAGTATACAAGATTATTACAAAACTACTAAGTAATGAGCAGTCACTAGATCAGTTCTAAGGGAATCCCACCACTGTCTGTCTCCAGCTGAATGCTTCCTTATCCAGCACAGCCTATTGCAGAACATTGTGCCTAAATATGCATTTTAATGGCACAGTATCTTCCAGCAGTCAAATCTGCTGTGTGGTCACACTAATTAGGACTTCTCAAATACCAAGCACCCTTTTATAGGCTACAGCACACCACTCATCACTTCCAAAAGACAGTGAAAGATATGGACTGTGTAGCATCTCTCAGAAATGCACCATTTTTCAGTCTGCACTTGGTAATACAGTATGGTATGTAATGTATGGTAATATTATTAATGTAAATAATGTAAAGTATGGTAATATTATTAATAGTGTGTATTTCCACATACCGGGGCTGTGTCTGATACAGCCTCCCCACACAGGGCCTTATCCTGACCCTCACCACAGGCTGACATCCCGGTCTGTCCTTGACTGGTTCCTGTCCCCATGGAGGTGCCCAGGATGCTCAGGACTGAGGCTGCCCTTGTTTCCCCTGGCTGCTCTCCTCTGCTGGGGTGGCAGGATGAGCCCTGGATGATAGTTCTGCTCTATACCCCCAGAGAAGCCCTCACATCTCCTGGTCTCTAGTCCATAAGGAACTGCTGGTACACACAATGTCCTAGCCGTTACTGGAGTTAAGATGCAGCTCTTTGGTGCCAACTGCTTTGCCCATTCTTGTCACAACATGTGTATGTCTGTACAAGTTTTCCATGGGTCTGATATTGCATAATCATTTTTACTGCCCACATTTCTTCATATCACTTAAGCCAGGGTTATGAACAGAACCATCTGCATTTCTACATTTTTTATTTCGTGCCAACTGGTGTTTGGAAGTCAAAATTGTATTTTGTTGGAACCGTGTCTTTTACTCATTTCATCTGTTCTACATTCATACACATATGAATATGAATATCCTATCAGATTTTACCATTAGTATTTGTCATATCTTGAGCTATTTTGTTTGAAGTTCTACAGTAAGGGAACTGTGAAATCTCAGCAGGGTAGAAATTAATGAAAAAAAAACAAAACACAATAAATGGAATCATTGCATTTAGGTTTGGATGCAAATCGTGTAAAATATCATCATGGTTCATGTGGTGCAGCTGAGGGCATTGGAATACTTTCAGTTTAAGGATGGACAAGACACCTTGTGCATGGGGAATTACATGGTTTCAAGGCTCCTATGTTAGTACATCACCCAGGTCTGTCCAGTGCATAGTCAGTTCACACAAACATGAACATCACATCCTCACAAACAGACATATGTCTTGGTTCTGAGAAAAACAACAACAACAACAACAACAAAAACCCCACAAAAAAACCAAACAAAACCAAAAACAAACCAAACAAACAAAAAACCCAAACAAAAACCCCACAAAACAACCAGAAAACTGCTGGCTGTAGGCTGAGTGGCCAACATTGAGGACAAATTTGAAAGTAAAGGATGAGTCAGTTTGGTTGTGGTATATATTATTCCTTTGCATTGCATGGGACAGGCATTGGCACCTCTTAAAAGCACATGATTGAATTATAACATTATATCCTGACTCCTTTGCATTGTTCAGCCAGAAAAAAAAGTTAGATTATAGCTAGCCTTGGCTTCATCAGACACAGCTGCAAGATAGCCCTGTGTATTTCTGGGGAGGCAGCAAATGAAAGGTTATTTCAGAAGCTGTATACCAGTAATATCAAGTTTTTTGACTGCTTCATATCCAGGTTCTCAACCATAGTCTAGGACAGAAGGATCCCAAACACCACTTTCCCAGTTCCCAGTGGTGGGATGATGCTAGTTTAGAGATTAGAGCAATACCATTTCCTTGGGTTGCTCCAGCCATAAAGGGAGGGACTCAAAGTCCAACCCCGCAGCAGCAAATATTGTCAGGGGGAGAAGCTGTAATGGCAGGAGTCAGGGTTGCCCAGTCCATCTGCAGTTCCACCTACCATGCATGGCAAGAAAGGAGAAAAATTTCTGCCTGCATGTTCTTGCTCATTTTTCAGTTCTAAAGGGCTGGACAGCCAGCATGCTTTGCAAGTGAGTACCACCTTCAGGTTTGGTACTAGTTTATTTCCTTTGAGGAGGGCATTCGAAAAATAGACCCATTTGCAAATAAAAGCTAAAAGTCAATTGCTATCTTGCTCAACAGCACTTTAGACAACCACTTCAAACGCCATTCATTCACTAACCAGCAGGAGGGGCATAAAAACTTAGAGAATCTTTTGTGGTTAAGTCAGAGACTGAATGTATGGTAATCAGCGTGAAGGCTACTTTTGCATATTATATAACAAACCTAAGAAAAGTTGGTGGATTTCAAGCTAGAATATTCACCCGTTGCTCCAAAAATCTTTTTTTCTATACTACATATCACATATGGTAACCTTGGAAAATGCCTGATTAGTGGATGGGCAAGTATATTTTTGTGAGCATGCATTAGGACACTGTTAAACCTCATATCTGACTTTTTAATTGAAATAAAATGGGCAATTCCTCCCAGCAGGTTGCTTTGCAGGAAGATGGGGAATCTATTGTCTTCTGTGTGGCAGTTGACTTCAGGGATACGATCCAGTCAAAACCCAAGTCTGCATTCTGCCCTTTCTCTGGCCTTCAGTGACCAGACACCTTAGACCTTGTAATGCCCTTCCAAAGAGGGAAAATATGCTTAAAGTACCACTGATGGTGTCCTGACTGGCACGGAGATATGGCTTTATCACAGTTCATATTACTAATTTCCCAGAGATCTAAAGGTGTGAGGGTGAACTCAAAGCTGTTGCAGTGCTGAACGCAGCGACAGATATTTTACAAAAATGAGAGTGCTCATACAATTGCTCAGTAATTTTGCTTTTGCCTCTCAGTCACATGAATAACAACCTAGACTGTTGCGAACTTTTTTTCCCCTCTTCTTTTTATTTACTTCCACTTGTTTCCCCCATATAGTAGAAATAGTGTTCTACAGGGTGTAGACTGCAGGCTGGTTACCTAATTATGAACAGGGAAGTTAGCATTATGTTAATATAGTAAAAGTGTATGACACTGTCAGTGTCACCATTAAACTAGTACAGTAAATAAGGTCTTATGGAACTTTTTTATGGATCTCTTTATCTTAGACATTTTTTTCCTCCTCATATTATCTATACCCACCGAGAGAGAACAGTTACATACTATGAAAAAATTCATAAGGCTGTAGCTTTTATTATTCTTTAAATTGCCAGAAACATTAGAACGTCATTGGTGACAACAGTAACAAGTAACCAAAGCAAGAAATAGCATTTTTCCATTATCTGTTTCTTTTAATTTTAATTTAATTTTTCTATCTGTATTGAAATGAGAAAAGAACAGTTTGATTCTATCTTGAAAACATTTCATAATATTAACTTTTCAGCCTTGCTGCAAGATTTATTTAAGGATGTGTTGAGAGCAGGCCCTTT
>VZTM01032882.1:9930-67454 GCA_013400555.1 Jacana jacana
AAAAAACCAACCAAAAAGCATTTATATGCTTTATATATGTTTATATGTTTGCTTATACAAAGCAAACATTTTCTCTTGCCTCTAGTACCTGCATGCAGTTGCCTGTGATGCTTCACATTAGACTGGTATAGTTTAAGTAGGAGCCCCTCATTAATGTGCAAGTGGCAACTTCAGCATTCTGATCCTCTGCAGAGGACCTATTCAAATGAAGAAAAGCAGGCATTTCTTTATTTCCTTTCTCAGAAACACTTAATTAGTAAGTAGGGCATGCCCAAAGAGGATGTCCCCAATTATAGAGCATTTTACTTATCTCAACAAATTCACACTGAGAAAACAATCCAGGTCTACCAACATACAAATTCTGCCTGATGTAATTTATAGTAGCAGTTTCAAAGACACACTTGCATTAGAGGAGGTGGTAGCATAGGTCTTCCAGCTAAATGTACTTTGTTCATTAGCCCACTGCAGCACTAAATGTTTAACCAAGTGAAGGATGAGCTCTGTTTTACTCTCACTAGCCATCATTACAATAGCAGTCACCTTGAATTACTTGCTCATACACAACTAAACAAAAGTGCCAAAGCCATCAATTAAAAGACAAATTTCCTCAGAGCCAACTATAACTTACTTCTGGTGGATATTTATGTGGCTCATACACTCACTTCAGAATTAAGTTTCCTCATCATGATGGTTGGACTTGGCCTTCAGGACATATCTTAACACAGGGAGATATGTGAAGAGAAGCTGCTGAGGGTTTTGCTGTTGTTAAATTGTGAATGAAGAATAAGATGACGCAGAGGAGGGACCAAGTTGGTCTGCAATCAGTCAAGTGCCTTTCTAACACATGCTTTGTCAATCTTTCAGAGAATGTTTTGTATTCCTAAATCCTGTACTCTGAATAAAGTAAATACCACCAGGGAAGTCTACAGAGAAATTATAACTTATTCTCATAAGAACAATGAGCCTTCTTTAGAAGCAGAGAACTAGTTTATGAGGCCAGAAAAGTGGGTTAGATCTGTGCAACGCTCCACATTGACAGAGTAATTAGCACGTAATAATCATGGGCCCAGTCTGTGGTATACCAATGTAGCACAAGGTTTTCATTAAATTGCTTCAGCTGCTGTTCTGAGGGTACAGCTGAACCAGGGTTCAAACTAACCATTGCATCTGAGCATTTTCTCCTGCAGCAACAAATCTATCCTATTTTAAAAACCAATTTATTGGACTTTCAAGCATTATCTATGTTCTGCACCAAAAGAATCATATTCCTAAAAGATCATAAATAATTCCCCCTACCACTCCTTTCTATGCCTCTTTTGATTATAAAGCCTTAGCCTCAGAGAGGAGGAAGTAGTGTTCCAGATGTACAGCTACTCAGGAATTAGTCTCCACATTTACAAGGGAAAAAACCCAGAAAAATACTTTAAATTCTAGTCATCATGCACTAAAATTTGACAACAACAGAAATCTTCCTATGCTTTTCAGGGATGAGGGGAAAATAATCTGAGTATCAGGTCCCATAAGTTCTTTTGAGTAATCAGAAATGAAAATTTTGCATTTGATCTGCAGCATTCCAATGTGTATTTTGATGCACTGCAAATTAATTGTCTCTGCTAAATCACTCCAGTTACTTCACAGCCTTGTTAATTAGGCAGCTCCATGCCGTATTATTGCTCTGATTCCTTCAGGATAGCAGTTTCATCTCCTGTTGTTTTTTAAACATTCATTGAGCATATAGAGATGTACAACATGTCGAGAAGTAAATCTAGACACACTTGTGAGAAGAAATTAATCAATACCTTATTAAGAGGCAAGATTTACTTTTTGCTCATCCACCAGCATGATTCCACAGATAGTCACCACAGCCACACCAGTGCCCTCTGCTCTTACAGATGACTCCCTGTGTCCCTATTCAGAAAAGGAGCCAAAGATCCAGGGCAGCAGTTGCCCTCCCTTCCCTCTCCAGGCTGGGGTGAAGGAAGGAGTCCCCATTTAAATATCTATTTCTGAGACAGGATAGAAGGGAAGAGAATCAGGAGTTCTCCAGTAAGCCAAGTACAGGCAAAGTGTGGCTCTGAGCTAGCAAGTAGTAGGTTACCAGGAGGAGGCTTCTGTGATAGTAAGTAGTTCAACAGAGTTGCCTCCAGATCAGCCTGCTCTAACTAGTTCATCAGGGCTCACAACTTTACAGATGCTCTCTACAAGGGGGAACCAAGCTACTCAGTTTAACGTGTGCTTTAGCTGTGTCCATATTGTGACCACTGCTGCATTTGCAGCTTGAATAAGCACTCTCCACAATCCATACAATTTACTATAACAAGCACTTTCAAGCCCTATTTCTGCAATACCCAAGCACAAGCATTCCAAGGTTTTGTCCCAAAACACAGCAGGGAATTAGATTTCTCATAAGTGTTAGCCTCTGTCCAGAACAAAGAGAAATAAAGATGCAGAGCTATTCAGTCCAGCCTTGAGCAGGCAATGCTAACTGGTCCTCAGAAAAAACTTTAAAGAAAAAACCTGCTTCCTCCCATCCCTTTTAACTGAGGAAAATAGAGAGGAAAGTAACTAAAACAGTCTTTGATGAGCCCCTATTAGTTTCTGTCTGGATGCCAGCTCTCCTCACTTGCAAAGGGCAACAAAAAAAGAAAACAGGTTCCCTACCTGGCTCAGCAGCAGCTTCCAAAGGGCAGGGCAGCACCCCATAGATGGCTCACTCTGTAAGGCTGATTTCCTCTAAGCAGCTGACCTAAATGAAGGCATGCAAGGCCTAATTAGGGAGATTTGGCTAACTCCTGATTTAGTTAGCAAGGGCAACATAACAAGCATATTAGCCTACAAATTTTTGTGTGGTTAAAAGCAGCCCTCACAGAAAATTATGTTTGTCATGTACAACAGAGTCAAGAGGACTTGAGTTAAAGGGAAATAAATAAAAATGGAATGTTCTTTAGCTACTGAGGCTCAGTTATTTATACACATCTCTGCTGTGGGCAAGCTTCTCTTGCCCCATATAGGCTCAAGGCAAGACCCATACGGACCCAAGGAACAGGCGAAAAGTTTCAGGGGATTGGACCACTGGCTTACATGTCCTCTTGTAAGGATCCTGCAAAAAATACCTGTGGAGACGGAGGTCTCTGACACAGGCAAAGCTGGAAAAACAGAGATTCCTTACAGAGTGAGAGCATGGAGGGAAAAAAAGTGGTGCCACACTAAAGAGAATACCTGTGGCAAGTCCAAAGGTCAGGGGGCTTTCAGCAAAAATACCAGCTATTTACTGTAGAGAGAGGCAAAAAAGGTCCTGTGCCAGTATTTGGTGCTTCAGTCCTCCTTTTGCCTTCCTTTTATGCTCAAGCAGAAAAATGCAGAGGAATACTGTAATACATTTAAGCACTAGTCCCATATATGTGTTGAGGTTTTTCTTTTTTCATGAAAACATGTTACGCTGTCCAGAGTTAGTAATTACTTCTGCTGTATTATGCCACCTCTACATGGCACTTTAAGGCATAAACAACAAAGAAAGACTTCATCAAAGTTACAGATACTTGCGGGGTTGGACGGCTCTACTCCTTGGTGCAGACACACTTCTTTTCTAGGTGAAATCGAGGGAAATCAAGTATAAATAAGAAAAGTATGGAGGGATCTTCCTTACAATAATATAGAACTATAAATAAAAAGAATTTATTTCTACCCAAAATTAATATATACTTTACCATACAAAATAGCATACAGCTGTGGACTTTTAAAGTTTGCCTCTGGTTTGGACTATTTTTTAAAACCTACATTTCATCACATATTTACCTGTATGCTGTTCTGCGTTGCAGTTGTGGAAAATCTGCTCTGTAATTATCAGGGAAAACTCTTGCATTGTACAGCTGGTTTAGAGTTGGTGTTGCAAGTTATGCAACAAATAATTAGAAGATTAATAAACCAGAAAGCATTCTTCTAATTCCCTTATAGCTTAGGTCAGAAGTTTGTTAGGATTAGTCAGTTATCTGCTAAAACCTGAAAAGTCATTTCCCAAGAGGAGAGAGTACCTGTGCTGTCAGGCTCATGAGAGGAAAAAAAGACTGTCACAAAAGCTGTCTGGAGACAGGCTATAGGCTGCCACATTACAGAACATATATGAGAAGTTGTTTCCCAACCCCACATTGCTCCCAGCTCCAAGGGGACTCAGCTACCCCTAGCACATCATCTGAGTTGCACTCTGAACAGCACCACTACCCAGAAAGGAGAAGCAGCCTCTTTTGGACTGTATCTCAAGACTGTATCATTTCTTTCACCTTAAAAATGTGCTTCTGACACTTGCCAGATAATTCACTACCTCCTGCTTCTGTGATTTTTTTTTAATTTCAGAGGATAAGCTGGAGGCAGGTGATAATAGCCATGAAGATTAAAATGATCTAAGGAATTAAGGTCTGAATAACAATAAGGAATTGTGTTTATATTAGTATTTCCCACCCAAGAGCTGGAGAATCATTTTTTGGAGGTCTTCTGCAGTTTGTTGTTCATGGATGTTATTTAGAACTACTTTAGGCTATCAATCATTTCAAAGACAGAATTCCCGAAAATACATTGCCTTTCTCTTACTGTTTTGCCTTTCTTATGGTACAACATGTACAGACATGAAGATTCTTGCTCTTCTCCAAAAATATTCTTCTAAGTATTTCTGGCAGATAGGTTGCATAAACTGAGATCTCAGCATGAATAGATTTTATATTCCCTCTTTTTTATTGCCCTATAAAGACCTTGATAGACCCAGGCCCTACTTTAAGGTTATAGAGCAATAATAATGTTGCAATAATACAGTCGTGCAAAAAGATTATTGTATGGGTATGGTAAACAGAACTGAATAGCCTGCTGTATCAAATATAGCCCCATTTAAAGATATTTGAATAAATACCTTTTATTCAAAGTGGGATTTAGTAACGGAATATTGCCAATGTAAACACACTCAAACGTGGGGGCTGGAAAATACAGACATCACACTAATTGTTGTTTAATTTTTTCTGAGCTCAACCAGGAGAACATCTGCACATAGATAACGTAGGCCTGGGATGGACTCAGGGGCACCTTATCAAACCCACCTGAGATCCTTGCCCTGCTGTTCAAGAGATCAAAGCACAGCAGATAACTGCCTGCTGGAATCCTAGAAATACAGGCCAGAACAGCAAGTGTGAACGCTCTCACTCTCTCATTGCCTTGCTTACAAGGACTCTCTTGCTAATAAGGACTCTCCCACTCTGCGGTGCCTGCATCCCCTGCCTCTGCCTGGGTGCTGCTTCAGAAATTCCCCAATCCATGAGGTATTGAGATTAAATTTGTGCTTTGCCTTTCATCCAAGGTTTTGTGGTTGTTCCTGCATCATCCTGCCTGCATCAGCTCACACAATACCCAAATAACAAAAGCAGAATTACTCTTTACTGGTTTTATTCTGAACATGCTTTGAAGCTTTAGAAGAAGCAATGAAATATTGCTAAAAAAAAACAAAAAACAAACAAAACCCCAAAACAACAACAAAGACCCTGCAGGTTTCTTATCCTTTCTATTTTGTCGAGAGAGACAGTATTTATTCGGATGGAAGGTTTAATTGTTTCAGGGCAGGCTTCCTGTGGACAGCACTGCTGATCATTCATGCTGTCTTTGCCCACAAATGTCTTCATCTCCCCCTGAAGTCAGCAAGGGTCTGTGTATTTGTCAGTATGTGTATTTGTGCACAGTTTCCCTAACAATCAAAGCCTCCTGAAAAAAGAGAAATAAACTTCTGCCTAGACTAGGGGCCAGGGTCAGCGTCAGAGTAGAATGCATTGCCTCAATACTCTTGTTATGGTGCCAGACTACTTTCAGGATGCAATCTCCATGTCAAGTGTCTGTATGGGTGGCTCTGTTGACAGGTCATACAAGTGATGTCATTGATGTGTACATCTTAAAACTATACTGGGATGTAGGGAAGAGTCAGAAAGAGGCAGGAAGGAGCATAAGGAAGAAAGATTTCGAAAATGTCAAACGAACAACTGCAAAATAAAGAAACACACCCCTTGCAAATGTCTTCCCCATCAAAATAACAATGCTTATGCTGCTGCTGAGTGTATTTCTTCCCACATCCATTAGTTAGGCAGCAGGTTCAGTTACTGCCTGGAGCTCAGAACAAAAATTCTCTACAAGAGTATTTCAGCCACTGAAACTCAATGTAGTTTCATGTGATTGTTGTCCCTAGCTCTATGGCAACTTTAGTAAAGTCATTGCATTGATATGTGAATGTCATTTTATAATTAACTCTAATTTTATTTTAGAGAGTAAATTTCCTCATTATGCACT
Source organism: Jacana jacana (assembly GCA_013400555.1). Taxonomy (NCBI): domain Eukaryota; kingdom Metazoa; phylum Chordata; class Aves; order Charadriiformes; family Jacanidae; genus Jacana; species Jacana jacana. The sequence goes on from VZTM01032882.1 coordinate 16,243, forward strand.
AATCAGACATCTAATCCTTCAACCTTCCCTTCTCTTCCCTCCTTAGGGAAGCCATAGAGACTTATCAAATATGCCACCTTCTTTTTTTAATGTGCTTATAAGAAGTCATCAGATAAGAAGCACTCTGGCATCAGAAAAATGATTAAGCTATTTACAGTGAATATATCCACAAATGAAGATGTTATTAATTCAATAAAATCTATATTAAAAGATCTATTTTTGAATTACAAAGTCTCCTCAGTTATATTAAAGTCTAGGCGTTATACATTAACTATAAAAATTACACTCACATTACTTCCTTGTCATATAAAAACAGAAAGCAAAATTCTTGTTTCCTGATGAAAATAAGAATAGACAAGATGGGTAGAATCTAAGGCGTCCTCTCTACGACACTGAAGAGAATGTATGGTCTAGATGAACCATCCTGCTTTTGATAAGCAGTAGCTCAGTAGCCTGGTAACCTGGGAGCTTTATCAAGCCTTATAAGCCACAGAAGACTTAAAAATAATACAGTCACACCAGCCGTGGTCACCCATCAATATTAACTACAGTCTTTAGGCAGAAATAGACGTTTGTGGTAAGGCACATAAAAGCTAGACTGAGGCAACTGGTAGCTGATAGCATCTGACTCATCTACCTAAGTTCCAGAAAAACATTTGAATATATGTACAAGTCCATCTCTCCTGGAAGCTGCTTGTTAATCATTGAGTGAAACGTGCCGAAATGCTGTCCTGAAATGGGATGTCATTCAAAAACAAACCCCAACATTTTTTTCTGACTAAAATATGGAGTTCTTTTTCCTTGGTTTTTGTTTTCGCTTTTGGTTTTTGTTTTTGTTCACAGTCAGGTAAATGTAATAAAAATCTATTCCGATGTTTGTAGCTATGTGTCTCCAGATTATTGGTCAAAAAGGAATCCCTCTTTGGATTTGCAGCTTTTTAATTTCATTGACTAACTGTTACTTGTTCCTGTACCCTCTGGAGGGTGAACAGAAATGGAAACATATCCTATATTTTTTATTGACTGTGTCCCAGACATATTGTTTATTGTTGCTTTTAATCTTCTTTTCTTACTCTTCATATAATGAAGTTTCACATGCTGCTAAGATTCCTTGCTTCTCTCTGTGCATTTTATTTTAGAGAAATCCTTTCTGAAACACAGCAGCAGAACAATACTTTTTGTTCTAGGTGAGGTTATCAGTGACATGCCCTGTTCAGATGATGGCTTTCTTTTCAGTATTATTTCTCACTTTATTTGTATTAACCATCTAACTGTTTTAACTTCTTTGTGTCTGTTTATTGATTTGTTTCTTTGGCTACTGCTGAAAAATATTGAGAAAGAATGCTCTCAGAAACTTCTGGTGTTGCACCAGGGTCTTTGTATAAGCTTTTATAGTTAATTTAGTAACCGGTATTATCCTTCCTAAAGCGTTTACCTCAAACAGATTATTTTTTTTCTACATGAGCAAAGGTAATATTTAAAAACTTCAGAAGCTAGTATCTTCTATCTATCTTAAATTTGCCACAAATCAAATACAAAACTATAATTCATCCTATATTTCAGACCAGTGTAATTTCCAGAGTATGCAGGTTTGGAGAGGGAATGAAAAAAATAAAATTCTTATTACTTATGTAAATATGGATTTTTCCATCAAGGGTGTTGGAGTGCCCCAGTACAAAAATTTAACATGTAAACAATTGCCACAGAAGTAATTTCCTGACCTCACCTCATTTTTGCTGTTTTATAATACATTAATTTACACATTTCCTAACTCTTTATCAAGTCCCTTTCTCCGTAGATATACACAGTCATCCAGAAACTCCTCTCAGCCCCACAAAGCAGATCACATTCCTCATATCAACAGCTGACATCCCAAGCAAAAGATAGAAGTTAGAAAGCCATTTATAGATTGATTTGTTGGGACTTCCTGCTGCTCTACCCCAAGACCACAAAAATTGTACCTTTTCTGTGTGCAGTGTCAGAGAAGACAATATGCCTGGACTGAAACAGTACAAAGCTCTTTGGGGCAAAAGAATCACCTCAACCTTCCCCTGAACACTATTCAAGATGGCAAAGTCTCTATATTAAGCAGTCCTGGCAAGACATCCTGCAATGGTTTGGGATAACACCATCCTCTGATGATCCAAGGACTTACTTTCAAACAGGATTTCACAGCAGTCAGTAATACGTAATGTAGCAATGGTTCTTGCCCCCCACCACCTTCCATTAAGAATACAGCTATTCATCTAATTAATCTGAAAAATAGTAGTGTAGTTCACAACATTAACCTAAGTCCAAGATAGTTAATTCAATGTGCCTTTAGTACTGGGTGACAAAAATTGCAGAGCAGCCAATCCCTTTAATCTCATACTGATCACACTGGTGTGGAGCACATCAAGCAGCTTAACCAGTCAGATATAGAAAGAAAAGTAAGGTTTAGCTCTGGCAGAAACCAATGAATCATGGATAATATTTAAGCTTTTCTGGTTAATTATAGAAAGTGTCAGGTGATGTTATATGAGGGAAGAAAGCAAAGGGTAAGAACAATAATTACCATGAAATTCATTGCCTGAAGTGTCAGATGAAGTAATAACTAGGATTCTTTGTGTTAGGAGAACAGGTAAAATTGGCAGCATGAGCAAATACTTTATGAGGGTTCTAAGGTCCAAGTGAAAATATATTAGACCAGTGTAAAACTTTAGTGTTTCAACATAGAAAGTCTGTTATGAACTCCGGGTTTTACTGCATCACTTTCAGCTGAGAGGCATATCTAAGCTTGGAGAAAGGCAGTTTAGAAGTTAAATCCTGTTCATATGTACCTGGGTAGACAGCACTGTGAAATAAAGCAGAGCAGGACAGATAAAAGCAAATAGCAGAACTAAATCACATTTTGCACCTTTAAAGGTTAAATCATGTAAGTTAGCCAGTCTCTGGAGGAAGGACTCAAGGGCAGAATAGACCTGCTTCTCTCAGCCTGCTCAGCAGCATTAGCAAGGGGATGTAATACTGCAGAGCAAGTGACTATTCCAAGGGTCCCAACTTTCTTCTGAGAATTGCCCTAAAGCTTTCATGAAGACTAGGGCAACAGTCAGTTTACACCCTGGCATACCTGGGCTCAAGCATAGTTTTGGGTCCCCAGTCAAAACAGCTCTGATGGACCAGACCTGCTAATTCCCCCCCCACTGATATTGTTGAGTCCCAGAGAAACCACCCACAGATTCCTGTAGAGAGGATTGTCAAGATACAAAGAGGTGGACTAGCTCCTGATGGCAAGGGACAAGAGAGCTTTAAGTGGTACAACTGTTAATATGATGGCCTTTATTTCCAGAATAGAAAGAAGCATGCCCGATTCCTTGAGATGGGAGAGGGATTTGACATTCATGGTTTTGAGACTTATATTTTCAAACATCCTTTTCTTTGATTGCTGTGGTTGTCTCCAGAAAGCAAATAGTTACAGATAACAAACACAATCACCTTCAAGATTAAAAAGATGACATGCTTTAACAGGTATCAGAAGATTCCTTTTTGACATGACAAAGTTGTTTTCACTTCAGAAAGCATTTTTTACAAAGTCACATACTCAAGGTTAATAACAAAATCTGAGGTGTGGGAATCATGAAATGAATGGATAGATGGCCTAGAAAATTTAAAACAGAGTTACATAAAGCACAGGAAAAGTCTGAAAAAGCAGCTGCATCTCACATGAATGATAGGAGACTGAAAGAATGGGTAACAAAGGAAAACAGATGCAGCAGAGAGATGTTGAATGGCTTTGATCATTCAAAGGCTTATACCTGCCAGTATTTAATGCTGATGGACAGATATGAAATGAGGATGATAAAAAGAAAGGGAATGCTAAGCAATAACACACAGCTTCATGAAGAATGAAAAGTGAAAAGGGACAAAAAAGTCAAAATTGTAAAGACAAATCAGGCAAAACTAATCCCGTTTGGTACAAACACGGGATGGAAATGGGCTCTGCAAAGGAAAGGACAGCAAAAAAACCCAAACAAGAAAAACTAAGCCAAAACAAAACAACCCCCAAAACAACACAATCTTTGCATCAGACATCATCAGGAAATTGCAGAACATGCCCTAGTGGAAGCAAAACTGCTCCTGAGGATGCAGCCAGACCACAGCAGAGCAAAAGGAACTGGCTTCTTGGATGTTCCCTGCCTAAAGCGTACTAAGACTTTCTTGGCTCTTCTCAACCTTACAGCCTTGGAGATGTATTATTATAGGTGCATTGCATTTGCTTTCACATTATTCCTATACCTGCATGAAATATTTCACACTGATAGTATGTCTCATATGTTGTCAGATTTATCACAGCAGGGATTTGTTGAAAGTAAAAATTTTCTGAACAACAGGGAAGATTTGGGTTTTTTTTACAATTTAGTGATTTTTTTTTTCTAAAGGAGGTTAGTGTAAAAAATCAAAACAGAATTCATTCCTCCTCCATGCCCAGATGGAGGTAACTCCCATGGTCACATTCTTGGAGCATTGCAACATCCTCTAATGTGAGTTTATAGTTTGCTGTTTTATAAACACTCCTGCCAGTAAGAATAATTTCTCTGAATATTCACAGATAGGAAAAAACCAAAGGAGTGCAAACAAATACAAAAATATGCAATTTTTAAAATGTATCCAGAGCTTCAGAACCTAGAGCACTTCCATAAGCTATGCTTGACCAGTAATGTTAACATGCCACAGAGGGAACACATTAATGGTATAAAACAGCTACCTTGTGTCATACATCACATCTGTCCATGTCTACACTCACAACTTGCTGAAAAATTGGCTTGCCTGAATTGCATAAAAGTTTACCAGTAAAACATTCTGTGTTACAGCTTGTATTACACACTTTCACATATCATTATAGTGCAAAGCTGCCTCTAATTTTGAGCATTCAGCTGATTCTGAATCAGATAAATCATCATTTCATCACCTGGAAGTTCTTTGTCAAAATTTAGTTCTGCCAAACAAGCAAAATGCATCTTCCTAGAGCAGAAGCAGGCGTCACTGCTCCCATCCTGGCCTGGCAGGTTAAGCCTATTTTACCAAAATTCAAAAAGAATTATTAGCCTAGTTTTCTGATAAGCATGAACATAAACAGTAATGAAACCTGCAGCTTAATTACTGGCCTGTTTGCTCAGCAGCTCATCTACAGCTCTCTGAAGGCTGCTCTCAGCAGAAATGCATCCACAGAGCTGGGGTAGACCTGCCAGCGAGATGCTCCTCGCTCCAAAATTCAGCACCCCGTGCTAAAATTTAGGCTTTGCCTCATCAAATTTGTGCAGGGAGCAGTTGTAGACAAGAGGCCTCCATCAATGACTGCTCTGAAATGGCATGATTTTAAGAAGTCAGATTTTGTTTAACTCTTTTATCTCTAATGTATGCCTTCCAACAGAAAATGTAGGTTAGTACCTAGAGGTCACTTGCTACAGTCACAACCCTTTCAGGTATGAAACTCAAGCTTTTTTACTGCCTAAGGCAAGTTCACTGGAGCTAGAAGTACTTTAACTAATGTTTTTTTACTGTTGCTGTGTTCAGAACTTTCACATTTCTTTAAGGTTAATTTTTTTAAAAAAAGGTCACAAGAAATTTCAGATGGGGCAAAAATTGCTCCTATTTGGCAACATACAGAGCTATTTGTTTCTTTACCAAGAAAAGGGCAGAGTACTGTAAGTCATCCAATGAGAAAATGGTACTCTATGCCAGCAATAAAAATGTAAAATAAGTAATTTTTTTTTTGGGGGGGTAGGTGGGATGGGATGGGAAGATTCACATCTATCTTGCTGTTTTGAAATTTACTTACCAGCAGCTGGCAAAGGTTTATCCCTACATCAAAACTCTGACATTTTACTAGTTCTTTCCTGGAACAGAAGCCCAGAGGTGAAATATTAATGACATTTAAAATCCCACCAACAAGAACTACATGTAAGCAACTTTTCCCACGCATGCACAGAGACATCACAAAGAATGTATTGACCCCTTCCTATAAATGAACACTCCAATTAACAGTCCTTTTGGGATACTAACAGGGACCTCAGACTAAACACAGGCTGTAACATGCCCATAACATATGAAAACCATGGAAAAATACCCTGAACTACTCTTAATTTACTTCCCAGCAGGAAAAAAAAGAATGTTTTTTGCATGTTGACTAATTTCAAACCTACTGATTACATTCTCAAAGGCTCAGCTTATTTTCAGTCTAATAACCATACCGTACTACAAGGGCTCAGGGTAGAGAAAACCCCTTTGTAACCTAGCAATGAAACAATGTGTTTATGGGAAAACTAAGTGAGGCTGATAGCATTGTTAATAGATTAATAGAATTTTTGGGCAGAGTGCCCCAAGAGTAAATTGTTATAGTTGTACCAGCTCTTGGAAACATCAGATATTCCTGGTAAAGTTGTTATGAACTTCCTTGAACATCATGCGTGTTCCCTACTACCACCTGCACGCCTGCTAACTTTGTCTCCAAAAGGTACATTTCCCTCCCTAAGCTTTGTATAAGCAGCTCTTAGCTCAGCTTGCACAATTCAGCAGAAATCTCTCTTCTCACTCTTCAGACTCTGGGGGAAAATTTATTATAGGACTGGTCACTGCCAAAGTATTTTAACATCTTGATTTAAACATGGCTGCCCTCATAGAGAAGGAAGGCTTTCTTCCATCAGGTTGCCAAGACTCAGCTTTACAACTAGGAAAAAAGTGTGAGGATAAACTGATATCTAGATTTGCTATGATGAAATACATATCAAAAGACAGAATAACAAATGCATTATAAAGATTTCTGAGAAAGTGAACTTTCATTATGTGTTCCAGCAATCTGTGCTCAGTTCTGTAGCCACTGGAGCAAGTGGGCCAGACACTTGAACTTCTTTTTAACTTAAGACACCTTCCCCTTCTCTTTTTTTCCATTTTAGTTTACCTGTCCCTCCTTCCCTGAAATTTGGCACTGAGAAACCAGGACCTTCAGAGGCTTGCTTCTTCCTCCCCACCCCACGTTATTTTTCTTTTCCATGCCTTTATTCCTACAGAATTCAAGCTGCCTTCTCTGGCTTCTGGCCACCTGAAAACACAGCTGTATGAATTGCACCTCTTGAGAAGTAGGAGTAGTCTGACTGGAGTGATCATGTTTACTCTATTATGTTGTTAATTCATAGCCTGCTTCAACATGCAAACATTAGAAAGCAGTTGTGAAGATGGGGCTCAGTTCCTACCATATATCTTACTAAATTCTGGGGGATCATCAAGTCGATGTTCCGGTTACCCATTTTACTGGAGAAACAGGAAAAGTGCTTGTTACATTATCTTCCAATGCTTGTTTACAACGATGGACAATGTTTGCTTGGAAAATCTCAGCACCAGTCTGAGCTCACATGAGCAATTTCCCCAGTGCCACAGCCTGTGCACTCTGACATGCACAGAACTGTAACATGGGACCTATGAATACAGGAGATGTCTATCTTGCTACTGGACATAGTCCTGCCTGCCACTTGCCCTTACCTCAGTTGATCTTTCACCTTTCCCTCTCTCAATATTTAGTGATTGTACATCACTGCACATATAGACCACACAAACACATACGTCCATCTAAGCATTCAAGTTCAATAACCTACATTAAAGCTATGTATAATAAAGCCTTAACCATACTTACTTTTCAGAAGCCTCTTAATTATTTTATTTAAGGAGGTCAGCCTTCTAAGAACATACTTAAATTTTTAAGCATCTTTTTGTCATGCTCGTTTTTATCATAGTCATGGATTTGAAAATAAAATTATAATTCCATTGCCATCAGCAGCCATTCTGTGTGAAGAGGCTCAGGAATCCTGCCCTGGCTTGTGATCTTACACAAACAATTGAAAGTTTGATCCAGTGACCAGTTTTGCCTGAATAAATGCAGCGATTCCAAAAACAGGTACTGTCAGAAAGTTGTTAACCCACTGATATGTGGTTCAGGTGAATGCAAGATACTCATGGTTAGCCAAGAAAATACACAGTGATTGAATGCAGGATGTATGCAAGGTCACACTAGTAATAAGTCGTCATACAAAGATACTGTGGGTCATTATCAAGGATTCTAGTGGCTTCTCTGTAGCAATAAATGTCTTAGTCCAGATGTATTTTCTGTAAGACCAAGACCTGCCATTGTGCTCAAAGCAGTAAGAAACAGAGGTCTGTGTTATTCCAGAGGCCAGAAATTGTCACAAATAATTCCTCTTACCTCCAGATCCAAGAGACTGATTATAGACCTTTTCTACTGCTACAGAAGTGAAAGGGGATTAACTACTTATGTTGGGCCAAGGAACTTGGAAAGAGCAGTGGGATCTCTGAGCAAACTTGAAAATGAATCCCAAATGAGTGAGGCAGATCTCCATTGGGATCCCCTACAACAACCCTTTTCGTGCTACCACAACTTCAAAAATTCTCTACTCTGCTGCTTCTGCTGTCATGCTGTACATGGGGCATGGCAAGTAAATACCTATTTCTTTGATGATGCCAGCTGGCTACCGATTCGTTATATACTGATTATCAATGCAGTGCAGAAGCAAAATATACTTTTTCTACATAAAGTTTGGATGGGGTTTAGCAAAATATCCCTGGATAAAAGAACAATAAAAATGCAAGTTTCAATTTGCTCTTGCAAAGTTAACAAGTAGACCTTTTCAAGGGAACATCTCTAAATTGCTATACTCTGTTGTTAAAAATTACACTTAGAGCTGTCTATATCCATGGGACAAGAGAGTGGAAACGTAAAGGGAAATTGGCAAGCCCATAAGTGCATTGTCCTTGTCTGTCCTTTCCTGGAAGACTTAGTTTAAGACATTCTGATACTTAAAAGGAAGTTGTGGAACATTTAATGGCTCAGAGTTCTCTGCCTCATAGTTATGCATTGGCAGACCACATCAGATCACCAGTACAATGTAAATACTCCTGCAGAGGATCACTAAAGTAAGCCAGGCATCACTGCGCCATTAGTGCACAAGCCAGGCACAGCTTCTTTCACAAGGAGCCACTGAAAAATGCACATTTAGGATGTTGCTAAACAATCGACCAAGAAGAGGAGCTGGGAAGCAATAGAATTTCAGCTTTTTGGTTACCATTTTCTTGTGTTTCAAAAATTATGTTTTAAAATAAACCTGGTTACAAAAGCAATTGGATAAATGGTACTTCAAAGGCACACAATTGAACTTTTGAAGGAAGATCACATTTAATGTATTAACTGTTCAACAGCTATAAAAGTTGGTAGAAGATGCAACATAGAAGGAACATGTGTGGCAGATATGAAGGTTTTTCCCTTCCCTTCCCTGGAAAAAAGCAAGCATTTCCTTGTTATTGCCAATAACCAATTGCGAGAGCCATAAGCTAACAAAATTTTTACAGCAGAACTAGATCTAAGTTTTAGTTAACAGATATGCAACTCAAAGTGGTTCTTAGCAAATAAAACTCCACTTTCAAAGAATGTCAGTTTTCTAAAACACTTTGTAAAACTAAGGAGATTTGTGTCATCCACAGTGTGTCAGTAACATAATTATCTACAAGTATCCTCTAAATGTATTCCCTACGACAAATAAATCCCTGGCTTAAAATATCAGGCCTGTATTTTCAAAGGTGACTAGTTCTTTTTAGTCCTTCGCTTCCGACACCTCAAAATAACATGATTTTCAGAAATGTCAATATTTAACCTGTATAGAACAGGTTCCCCCAAAAGCGTTCTAAATGGCCATCTCAAAAATGCCATCTTTGAAAAGTTTACATTTAAGTTTAGGAAGTTCATGAAAGGTTCAGACACGAGGGCTAAAATATCCATATTTTTTTTCACAGAAGATTTAAAGGCAACCGCAGAACAAGTTTTACCACTCTACATTTCTTACAGTCATCCAGACTGATATGACAGGATGACTTATAAAGATCAGGAGATCATTTAACCTTCAAACACTTCTAACCCATAGCTTCTACCTACAATTGCAGGAGGAAGAATACTTATATTCTAAATTTGGAGTTGTTAATTTTTAGTAGTTTTTATTTCTCACATTTTCAGATCTTGGCTTCCAGCATGATTTAGTGATCATATCATGTCAAAAAGTTCCTTCCTCAGGATGCAACTGGTAGCATTCACTTGAGTGACTAAATTGTATTTTATTTAACTGAATCATTGTGTTTAAATTAAATCAAATGTGTTGCAGAAGAACCCGAACATATAAGCACTACTTTGCACCTCTGGAAAGACTTCTGGCACTTTCTTCATTATTGTCTTGGGCTAATGTCTGGCTCCTTCGGAAAGCACAGCTAGTCCTTCAGTGAAATTGAGCTGAATTCCAATTTTTGGGTAGGCAGACAAAAATGAAGCTTTCTAAACATTATTTTAGGCTTCCCATTTATAAGAAATAATAACCTTCTACTTTTGGAACACTCACTTCAAATACCAATTTTGTGTAAAAGATAGTTTTTTCTCTAGAAATAGCCCATGTAATTCAGTCAGGGTTTTCTCCCTCCCTCAACTTCTGAATAATTTTTAGTAAATGAAGTATTTTTGGATACAAGAACATCCATAAAATCTTCATCTCAACCCCTCTATTGTTTTGTGATTCAAAAGGTTGAAGAGGTCTGCAGTGTCAATCCAACAGCCTGTAATTTTGAAACTGACAGAAAGAGTTCTCGCTCCTCCAGTGTTAATGGGTTTAAAAGGCTGAAACTACACACTTTATTACCAGAGATCTAGAAACTTCAAATCCCAAAGGCTGTTTGGAGTTTATTTCATCTTAGATGCAATATTTGACTTTCCTTGAATCTTCAGTTAAGATTTTTAAATGAGAATTCCAAGGTGAAAATCTGAATTTAGCTCTCATTCCTAATTTAAAGGGAAAAAGAGCTCACTATCTTTCACATCTGATAATAATTTTAAAGGTGNGTCTCATGAGTATTTTATTCTTCTATTTCAAGTGTATCCATCCAGTTTGCAGAAAAACTGATTTTGCTAGGGAAATGGTGTGCATATTTCATCCTTTAACTGTTTTTATCTGGTTCTGCATTCTTCCCATAAAACTTAATCCTCTGTTTATCCTCAGAAATCTCTCCTCAGCGATGTCTTGAAAATGAGCATCTTATCTGTGATGCACATTATTGATGCGCTCTCAAATAGGAAAGGGAATACAAGATCTTTCCATCAAGGTTCATCTGCCTAGATGCCATTGTGCTGGTTCCAGTGGCCTCCACCTTCCACAGTGTCAGAGGTGCCATGACTAGAAATGCCCCAAAGATGGTGGAACGTGGAGATTCACTACTGAAGCATCATTCACGTGAAACACTTGTGGGGAGTCTGCAATGAACGTTGTACCAAAAGAGTATTGTAGAAGCTGAAAAGAGCACTCTAACTCTTGACCCAAGAAATCAAGGGTAAAAACTCTGACACAGGTGGATCTTGATGCTGCCTCCTGAAAAGGTATCTCCACCTCCACTGATTTGCACATGACAAGTTTATATGCTGAATTACATCAGCTGAGAGTCCTAACTAGCCATTCACTTTTGTCCTGAATTTGTTTCAAAATTAAAGCCCACTCCATTAAAGTGACAGTGACATTATTTCCATATGCAATTGATTTATACTGTTATGAAGTTCCCCTCTATCTTTCCCTTTCACCAGCCTTCTGGCAGCTCTCTTGCTACAAAATCCCTTTTTCTGTCAGGTACAGCACTGAGGTCAAAGGCACATGAACACTGACAATTTTTGTTAACACGTAACAAAAATATGTTGTTTAATAGAAGACAAATAACCCCTGCCATTGTGCTGCTCAATCCTAACCCTTGGCTTTCATCATCTAAGTTGCAACAGGATGTCAAAATCTCTCCAGATTTTGATTCCTAGAACTGGAAATGTTCCCACTTCACCATATTTTTGGATTGGACAGATTATTAATGTAGTGATTTCTTTCTCTGTTTCTAATAAATGTGTAAAATAATCTTGCTGCACTGTCATAAAATTCCAACCCTGCCTGCTACTACCTCTTACTTAACTGAGGAAAGGGGGGGGAAACCCCATAAAAATAATCCTTTCTTCAGTTATCCAACAATCTTTTAATTTCAAATATGAAGAAGAGAATACACAACTGTCAGCCTCTGCTAAGTCACTGAAAAAAGTTAGAATTATCTTTTTACCACGTTTTTGCATAAAAGCTCCTAAGTATGAGATTTGTTTTGATCTATTTGAGGCTGAATTTGGTACAAGTACACAAAAAGATAAAGACAGGAGAACTTGAAAATCAGATAAATCTGTCTCTCCATGGCCCATACAACTTTAAACCATGAAAGTGCTTTTTCCACCACCACCACCCCCACCTCTCATTTCTATGGCCTTGGTTTCCAGAAAGAGGAAACAATGTCTATCTTAAAATTATCCATCTTAAAATTCATATGAAACAAGAGGGAAAAACAAACACTATAGCACTCCCCCTCTACAAGGTGAATAAAACACTTTAGCATAATTTTGGCAGCATGCCCTGAATTTAGTTCCTCAGATGCCAATATGGGTTTGCCAATGTATATTACATAAATGCTTCCATAATGTCAGTGCCCACTTATTGCTTTGTCAAACAGCTTTATTGGCAGTGAACTAGACAGGACTCAAAAAAAGGACACGTCAAGAGTTGCATGGGCATTCCCTAACTCTGTCAAAGCATACTCCTCCAGTAAGTTTGCCCAGCTTCTCCTGTCCTCAGCAGCAAAGCCCTATCAGCTAACATAAGAATTCTCCCAAAGAACTAAAATGCATAATAGGAAAGAAATTGCACCAAATGGTCAAAATCTATCTACAACAGAAAGCCCTCTTCCCTCCTTCTCTCTCTCAGTTCTGGAATCCCATGTGGACATAACTCCTGGGGAGTAAATTGAAGACTTCTTGGTATACATAAGAAAACACTCACTCCAGCAATACTTCTCACTTGTAGATTGAGACTATGGCACCATTGTGCTAAAAGAAGATGGAGCCATTGACCACCAGGAGCTCTGGATGACCTTTAATTCCCCCACTCCCTGGAAAACAGAAACACCATCTCCTTTTCACAAGGCAATTTTTTCCAAACTTTCCTGTAGCACAGGTCCAGCCTACCCTGAGGTTTGTCTGGACTCCAGAATGGGACCCAGACAGGAATCCTGGAGAAGAAAGGAAGAGTACCGATATGTACAGCAGTGTCCCTGTCACCAATGGGCTGCTGCATCTCACTCCAGTTTCAAGCTGCAGGGACCAACCTAATTTTGCTGGCAGTGGCAGCCTTCCAACAGCTGTATTTCCTTGCTCTGATGGCAGTAGCTGGGAAGGGGTCTCAGCTGGGGCCATGGGTTAAAGCAGGCAGCAGAAGGAAAGGGGAAACAAAGACTTTAAGGGCAAGCATCTTTGGTCTCACCACAGCAGACCATGCACTGGGCCCCAGCCTACATTTAGGTGCTGTTGTTCATCCAGGCTGCAAACTCTGTCCTCGCTGTCCTCTGTGACCAGGCACCTGCAAGAACCAGTAGGCAAGTTGGGGTTCAGATAAGCATTTGCTTCTTTTACAACTGTCATCAAAGACGGCACATGAGGGGATTGTGGGGCCCAGGAGCAGCACTAGGAGGTTGGGCAGGATCACAGGCAAAAAGGTACAATGCTGTCATGGAAAAGCAAATATCACACTGCAATGTATAAACCAGAATATATTTTGAAATACACATTATGGTCTTTTTAGCCTTATTTGTGTGTTATTTACTTCCACAACACTGTAACAATGTTGAAAGTTTAGATTATTATTATGCATTTAAGGCTCGCTGGAGGCTGAGGTTGATTCACAGCCCCAACACAAGAGACAGTTCATTTTCTCAGTGGCACTAATGGTTTAATCATTCCTACTATTCCCTGAGCACATTTATATTCTTTGAACTTTCTTTGAAGCTAAGATTTTGCCCTTTTCTCTGATCTCGTTTATTTATATCCTCCTCATACTTTACTTCGAGGCAGATCTTCTACTGTACTTGAACCCCAGGCAGCATATACTGCATAGCATTACAGTCCCAATATTGGAAATACGGTGATGTGAGTGATATAAGATAGGATTAAAATAGGCATGAAAAATGGAACCTTAATCACACTTGTGAGAATTCCCATATGGTGGGGTAGATTAATTCAAAAGTGTTGAGTCTTATGAATGAAATCTGACAATAATATACAACCTCAGGAGCAGGGATTTCACCCTAATATATTATTTCACCTACCCACCCACCGATAACAAATGTAATTGATGCGGGATATGCACAATGCAGGTACTTTCGCAGAAGACTCAATCTATCCTTTATGGAAGGCTAGGAAAGGAAAAACTTGCAGGATTGGAGTCATCTCACTTAAATCTAGCCAACTAAAAGCTAGACATCTAATCTATGCAAACTGTCTAGGCTCCACCTCAACAGCATGTGCTAGACCCTTCTACATAATTCATTTCATCCTGAGTAGGAGTCTAAGACAGATAGAAATGACAATCCACATCGGAGCACTCCAGCATAGTGTGCAGCAGGGGTTACTGAATGAGGGGAGCCTCAGAGGGAGCCAAGGGCTACCGGGAGCCCAAAAATTGTGTGGCAGCTGCTGACAAAACCTGGGCAGGGTGAGGAACAACGGCAGCCAAGCTTCCCGACAGATAAAAGAAGCCCTCAGGAAACTCTACCAACCAGGGTGGGCAAACAGCACATGATGCATCAGCAAGGGCATGGTATAGCAGCTTGCATGGAAGGGGGCACGGGAAGGGTTCTGCAGCTCTGCCAGGGAGCAATGGTATCCAGCTAGGAGAAAGCCGTGGCCTCATTAAGCTCTGTACCCATCATGACTGACATGACTTTCCAGGCAGAGCTCTGGTGGGAACATGTTGCCACCTAAGTGCCAGGCTGCAGGCTGTCCCCAGCTCTTACATCAGTATTTGACAGAAGGGGTGAGCACACCAGTGGGAGATGTACCCAGGGAGGGGAACTTCAACACTTGGTGACAGAGCTCCAGGAGGAGGCGAGTAGGTTGAGGAGTATCAGGGAGAGCAAAAGACAGGGAAACTACTGGAGTCACACCCTACCTTCCCCAAGATGGGCCTAACGGGCAGCCAGGATGCATGGGTTCTCTATCCTTGTCACCCAGCTGAACACAGTGACCCAAGGGATAGGACACTATGGTACATCTCCTCTGTGAGATGGAGTGCCACAGGCAGGTTGTGAAGCAATGCAGGGAGAGAATTAGAATGGCCAAAGCTCAACTAGAAATTAATTTGGCTACTGCTATAAATACAATTAAAAGTTTTCTATAAATACATTAACAACAAAAGGAAGGCTTAAGGAGAATCCTCCATCCTTTATTTGATGCTGGGGGAAACAGTGACAAAAGAGGAGGACAAGGCTTAGGTACTTAATGCTGCCTTTGCCTTAGTGTTTAATAATAAAATCAGTTATTCTCCAGGTAGCCAGCCCCTGAGCTGGAAGACAGGAATGTGGAAAAGAATGAAGCCCTTGTAATCTAAGGGGAAATGGTTAGTGACCTGCTACACCACTTAGACACTCTCAAGTCTACAGGGCTGGATAGGATGCACCCAAGGGTGCTGAGAGAGCTGGTGGAAACATTCACCAAGCCACTTCCCAGCATTTATCAGCATTCCTGGATAACCAGGGAGGTGAGTAAATGTGACAGCCATCTACAAGAAGGGCCAGAAGGAGGATGCAGATCTTTGTTTCATTCCCAGTCCATTTACTGAGCATGCATATACCCCTAAAGCCTTTATGCTATTTGTGATGATGAGAGTGATGACAATAAAATTGTGGTTACTTTTGTATAACTGCCTTGTCTGGCTCTTCTCCCCAAAGACAGAATTCACTACCTTTACAGAAACACAAACAGATAGTCTGTGCCTGTTAATGTAGAACAGGCAAGTAGCAAGTCACAAACCACTGGGAGGATCAATATAGAAGGGTGCACAGCTCAATATTTAAAATTGTGACAATTTATATATCCACAACATTCCATTGTCTGAAATTATTTTAATAAGAGGTATTGTAGATCACCAAAGTCTGGAAATTTTTTATCTCTGACAGTGACTGAAAGGAAAGAAAAAATTTGGTCAGTGTCAGTTTCCATTGTTGTGTTTCTGATCAAAGCGCTCCATCTACACTGTAATTTGTTCTGAAGCTTTGAGGACAGCATTGCATCCTAAAGAAAGTGTTTAAAATAGTAATGCTTTTGCACCATTATTACAGATGCAGAGTTGCTGAGTTTGTTGTTAAATTAGCATATTCTGCCCTCTCCACTTTCCCACCAGCTGTCAGATTTTTTTAAGCCTCTTTGACTTACGTCCACTTTGGTTGGATCTGCCTGACTTGAGTTATGCGTCACATTTGAATGATGAGGCAGCCAGACTTCCTTTTGTACAGCCATTTAGGCAACGTAAGACAACAGGAAAGGAGAATGGAGAAAACCCACAAAGCACTTGTAGGACAGTTCTGGCACAAAAAGCACACTGCTGCTGTACAGAGCTGGCCTGGAATTGAAAGTGGCATGGTGGTATGTCGAAATTTACAGTCTTATTGGTAAATTGAACAGTGCCAAGGAATTATTCCATGCTCTGGAATTCAATCTCTCTCCAAGTATACAATCGTAGAATTCTATGCAATCTCTTCTAAGCAATTGCTGGTCATAGAGCAGGAAGCAACACAAACCAAAGAATGCCAGTGGGGAGACTAAGAGCATTTAATAGTAGAGACACAGACTATTCTGTGATAGCTGGTCTGAGAACAAGAGCATGATCAAGATGTCTTTAAAAGTTATAGCTTGAGGTTCCTTTCTGTACAATACTGGCAAGGGAGAAGAATTTTTTTCCTTCCAGATAGAGAGCACCTTTTGGTTAGTTGAAAATTTCCTATTTCACAATAAATTTTCCTGTTTCACAACAAAACTCATACTTCACCTTGGGAAATAACAGTAGGACTAGCCTTAAACACACACTTGTAAAGTGCAATTCCTGTATGTAACAGAGCTGATCTACTTCCTAATAATATCTTTGAAGTAGGAAACTACAGGGAAATACTTTTCTTCCTACTCTCAGTAAATGTTATTTACTGCTCGAGAGGTATGGATTCTCAATGGGAATGCATAAAAGAATTGCAGCAAGGCCCCTGTGTGGGGCAATCTCCACCAGTATACAACAGAGCAATTTCCAGCCTCATTATCCTGTTTTAAGGGTGTGTCTAATTCCCAGGGTTGCTCTCAGGGAAAGCATTTTCAGATCTCATGCAGCTGGGAAAGAAGATGCTTCTTAAATTTGGTGCAGAAAGGTATTGGGAAGGTATTTCCTTTTCCAAGGAAAAACAGGACAGTGAAGTACTAGCAGTACCATACTCTTTCCAGTATGTATCAAAAAATTCTGACTATTCCCATGACAGAATTACAGAGGATTCTCAAGTTCTGCTTTGCTGGGAAATGAGGAGGAGGAACTTCATTGTGCTTAACATGATAGCAGATTATGAAAAAAATTGCTCTAACCATACTTGACAAATCACTATCACAGCACCAAAATTAAGAGAGTAATTCTTGCTTCTTATTATTGAGAACTAAAATACTCTAAAGACCTTTTATAGTTAACATGATTTTGACTATTCTTCTTACAAACACAAAAAGGGAGTATACAACCAATAGTCTATTGCCCTGAACAGACTATATATATAATAAAAAATATACCATTATATAAATATAATCAGAATTTAACTTACAATAAAAATCTTAATGATATTTGAAATCAGAGATAAATGCACTGAAAAGACAATGAAACTCTCACAATAAGAAAATATGCATAATAATAGCTTTAATAAGTCACATTCTTTTAAATGCTGCCTATTAACATCTGCAATCTTTTGCTACCTTTTAAAAGCATGCTGTTGCATTTCATTTTTAATCTTGGCTTCCCCTATTCAATGCTTCTCAAAGACTTGGTATCTCATCTTTCAGGGAAACACTTTTGAAAAAAGACCGTGTCCTTTGATGCCCTTTAGCCAAATATTGTGTGTGTGTGTGTACATCCTTGCCTACAGTGAGTACTAGAAATGTCAGGCAACTTTTGTGGGTTTTTGGCCAAAATTGGCTTAAAATTTATGATGTTTGAATTTAATTGGAAGAATTTAAATCGTGCATAGGGTAAGGGGTACTGAGAGATTATGAAGGTCGAGAACAGCAGTTAAATATCACTCTGTTTGCGAAACTCTGCCTCAGAATAAAAGTAGAATTCCTGCCTTAGTTCCTAAATGTCCAGAATAAGTGTCACACTGAAATTAATGATTTTTCTTTTACCAGCCTTATTACATTGTTGAAATAAATTCAGTTATTTGCACCAGGAAATTCACCTTACACATTTGTTCATTTCTTAGCCAGCCAAGTACAAAAGCAGACTGTTCCAACTCTGTGGTCCCTGAGCCATTTCTAAAACCCTCCTTTAAGGGACTTCAAAGAAAGAGTGGCTCAGTTGCAACATTAAATTGTTTTTCCATTATTGTAGGTGCTTTCACAACAGAGCATTATTAAGAATAAGGGTAAAACACTGTATCATCAGACCAGAGTTTCCTACACAAAGAATTCAAGGGGCTGCTTATTGTGATAAATCAAAGTACAACAAGAGCCAATGACCCCCGCAGCAAGTTTCATTAACTCAAAATCAAAACAACAGCCTTTTTTTTTAAAAAGGAAAAAAAAAAACTGAAGATTCGCCATCACTTCTTTTAATCACATCTTAAAAAAGGTGGCAGTATAACATTGCGATGTTTAAATTAGTAGTGGATGTTTTCCCCCTCTTAAAAAAAAGTTCCAGGCAAGAAATACTTCAAGCAAGTTTTCTGGATTATAAGGAAGGCCGAGATAGAAGACAGAAATAATTCTTTCTGGTCCCATAGTCAAAGCATGACTTTATCAATATTCATATTTAAATTAACACAGTAATAATCTTCATCAGATTGGAAAAGCCAGTCTCCAAGCATACTGATGCATAGAACTTGCAGCATAGCCTAAAGTCCCTCTGATGTAACTGTAGTTTTTGGACATTTTGGCACTAAAACTCAGGCCCAATATTTATGCTACAATTTACATGCACTTTGGTTTTCAAACAATCTGTGAACAGATTTGTCAGACTGAACAGAAAGTGCACATGGATGTGTTTAGTCCCACCTTAACTTGAGTTTATACCCAAAACCAACAAATATTTGTTAGCATGAGCAGCAGAACTGATCAAGAGATATTTCCTGTGGATTTCTAACCTTGCTTATTTTCCTTCAACTCCCTCTCTGAATTACTCGAGTTTGTGTGCGGAGCCAGAGGGGTACACCACACAAGGGAAGATAAAGCTTGTTCATGTACTGGTGGGGCCACTGGTGCTTACAGGCTGGCTGGCCAGCCCACAACTGCACAGCCACCAAGTTTACTGCATTCTGTCAGCGGGAGCAGTAATTGCATCTCTCTTCTGTTGAGATTCTGCTCTTGAGCAAGTTTTTAAGAACATAAGCATAGCTTACAGCTTTTCACCCACTTTCAAGATTAGTTGCACTGGGCCAAACAGTTTAAAAGTTATTGAGAAGGACCTGACAGAGAAAGGCAGTGTTATCGGATAAGCTTGATTTCCTTAGGATACTAGGCTAAATTTGAATGGAGATTCAAAACTGGATACTGCCCTCCCAGTAAAAAGAATGGAGAAAAATTTTATGCTTGCTTTCCTGCCAGAAGAAATTGATAAAACAGGTATTTCTTTAAATTTAAAGAACAGATTGTATAGTGGTGCTGTTTGCTCAGATACTGTCAGAAAGGGTCATTGACCTGCTGGTCCAATAGATAAAGTAATAGAAAATAAATTAATGACAATTTATTAGAACGATCCTGTAGTATCAAATCTTTAGCCTGGTTTAACTATTAATTATAAATTAATCACTGAGCAACCAGGAGTCTGCAGCTTGTCTGTTAGGTTTAACATGTTCATCTCCTTTTCATCTTGTCTTCCCTCTACCCATTGCAAATGCCTCATGGCCTGGCCTTTTGTTTTTTCTCCTCATCACACAACATTTTCATCTATGGTAGTGAATCTTGCAAGGAGTGCAATGGGTAGAATTCCAGTAGTTTAGCCTGATAGCTAACATTAAAACTTGCTTCCTTTATTCTGCGTTATTCACAGGCTCAGCTAAAAGCTGGCATTGGCAAGAACAGTGACCCCAGATATACCACTTACATAGAGAAGCTTTTTGTGCTAGAACACAGCTGTGAACAGACTTGTTGACACCACAGCCTTAGCAAAGGAGGATTATTAGAAACTGAGGGAGTTCTTTTCCCTTTGCAGCTCTTGTTCCCTGATTCAAGATTAGCTCGGTCTTGGAATTTGGATCTTGCTCATAATGCTCTTACTCTGTCCCGAGATATTTATTACACTAAATCTATGTAATTTAAACTAACAGAAAAGAATGGTAGGTATTCTCCAGTACCTACATGCCAAGATACAGCTCTCTACCACTGCAGCAATGGAGACCAGCAGAATCAGAGCTCCTCCAGAAGCAGGGGTGAGCTTGGAGCCAAAAGGGAATCCAACAAAGTAGAGAAACTCACCACAGAATCTTGACAAGTCCCATTGACACTTCAAGACAAGCATCAGAATGAATGACATCCAAAGTCCTACCAGGAACAGGAGCATAGAACCAAGGTCCATCCTGGAGGCATAGCCAGAAGCAGAACAAGAAACCAAAGCTAGCAGACAGCATAACTTTCAGAAATAACCCAGCAAAAAAAGTCCATAAACCAGCAACAGACAGAAGTAAGCACAAACACATTTCTAATGAATTCTAACAAAATCAAGGTGCTTACTGGGTCTGAGCTTAAAAGGAGCCCCGGGACACGGGCGGGGGTTGCATGGGTGGAGGTCCCAGCTGAGACTACTCAAGTTAATCACAGCCTACAGGTGCCTTATTGGCACTGACATGCAGTTTGCATAAAAAAAAATAATGGAGGGAATTCCTGCTGAAACTTAATTTCGCAGTAAAAGATTGAAGAATTCAAACACTGAGTTTCTACCCAGTATTTTCAACCTAGGGCTTGGGAGTTTTAATGAAAAGCACGTTACTTTCCCAAAAGAATACAGTCATACATTTTAATCAGAAACTCAGTTTTCCACAGGAAGCAATTTTTAATGGAAAACACTCTAATGGAGTATTTTCTTTAATGGAAAAAATCAGCCCTTTTCTGCACTGGAGGAAGTGAAATCCAATTTTTTTCCTAGGCTTAATCTTCATATTGTGCCATTGTGCTTGAATCTTTAGGACCCACAGGGCTCATCAATGTTAGTGTCTTGCAGTGAAGAAGATAAAGTACACATGAAAGATGTACTATAGAAAGGATGTCTCACTCCCTGGTGTGTGATTTCCTCCCTGCTACTGGTGAGAAGCAAGATATGCCTGCCTCAGTCACTGCTGATGAGATGGTACTTTAACAAGGATTAATGCAAGTGAAATGATGGAGGGGAAGGATTTTCTGTGCTTAGATTTATTTAGGTGCTTGGGGCATTCAAAACTGCTGGTGAGTCAATGAAAAGTTGGATTCCCTAAATCAACAGCAAAAGAGATGTAGCAACACTCTGCTGATAAACACAATTAGACTTGCAGTTAGCGCCCCAAGACTTTCGCTTGATTTGTTTGACATTTGTATTTTATTTGGGTCAGCTCTTAGAGGGTCTACAGCAGCTGTGGTTCCCAGTGACTTCAATGGGAACTGTGCATGCTCAGTAAACTTCAGAACTTGTCCTTTAACTTGAGTTTTCAAGTATACTTTATAGCAGTTATGAATGAGACACACTAATCCACTACCCTTTATTTTCCCCATCAGCTGTACAGGCTAAACAATGTCTTGCTTTAACATCAGCAAGTTGCAGATATTTTCCTGCTGTCAGACTCACTGTGTGTGATGCTGCTCATTGAAGGCATCTGCCTTCAATGCTGAGTCTGTGCAGACATGAGGAAGAAAACTCTCTCTCAGAAGCAAATAGACATTACCCAGGTAGGTGCAGGGAGAGCACCACTAGTTATAACACTGCAGTAGCCCGGTGGCCACCTCCTACTTTTGTGCAACCCTTTTCCAAAGCCTGCAGCCAGCTGGTTTGAACATCATAGAATTGTCATAACAGAATTGCCTACCTGAAACATGTTATTTGGGACAGACATGGGATAGACAGCATTGCTTTGTGATAGCAGACAGCACTTTGGAAAGCCTAAGACTTAAGTTCTGTCAAGTGATGCATTTTCATAATAGCTGCAGTCAAAAGAAGAAAGAATGACTGAATGTGAAAAAGATGGGACTTTTTCAAGTAGAAATTTCCACAAGAAAATGCTGTTTTGAGAATTAAAAAAAAAAAAAAATCCACCATGTATCATAAAGTGATCATTCTGAATATATTTATCAAAGCAGACTTATGAACAGTTTTCAGCCAAACGATGTTGCCTAGCAGTTTTTAAATCACAACATTCATGCTTTTTGGTAAAAACAATTTATTCATTATTAAAGGACATTCATCATGATTAAAAGAATGAGAAACAGTGTCAACTCCATATGTAGAGTAGAAAAAGAAAACTTGTTCCTGGCAATCCCCTCTCCTCTTAGCTTCCCTGCCCACTTCTCCCCACTCCCCACTCCCCACTCGAGAGCATAAGAACTGCACAGGCACATTTCCCACCGCAGAGGCTGTGTAAAGGAAACAGATTGATATTAAACAACATCTCCAGATCGTAAGATTCTGAAAGAAACTTTTTGAGATTCTTGCCACCTTCTTGTCATTTTAGATCCATAATTTTAAAAATTTTTTATTATTATTGTTTATTGGTCTCAATACTTGGGGAAAAAAAGAGCAAGATGTTTACCACCTCAAATGTGCAATATTCGATTGTAATTCCTACACATGTTAAGCAATGGCCAGGAGGGATCCCTGAGTACTCCAGCATTCTTGTCATACTCATAAACACCTCTTCTCATTCATGGATTTAGAACCAAGATCGAGTCAACATCTGTTTGCAGAAAGTATCCTATATCTATTAATATGATTCTTTGTGAGCAAGGGGAGCTCAGAGGTTTGGTTCAGACGTTTCTGTCTGTGTTGTGGAGGAAACAATGATTTCTGACACTACTGAATATATACAGAAAAGTTTAGAAGGTACTACTTTGGTTTTAATAACATTTAAAATAATTTTCCAAAGCCTTTCATCTTTGTAGTTTGATAAACATTGCCTAATTAATCATAGTGATTGCCCTGCTTTGTTATCTGGGAGAGGAGCTGACAGGGCTGGGGTAAAAGCACTTTGATGAAAAATTATGATTGTTCTGTGTCTACCACCATGATTGTTCTGTGGATGCAGGCAAGAGCTGAGTTTGCAATTCAAATACTACAGCCTCTTTAAAATGGTTTATAAAAGACAGAATGAAAGGCAGCTATCACTACCTATTAATTTTTTTTAATAAGCTTGTAAATTTTAAAAGGCATCTCATGGAGGAAAAAAGCCCACGACAACAAGCATTTCTGTGAGATTAAGGCTGAGATATAAATCAGAGAGAAAATAAAAGTTAGTTTAAAAGCACAGTCCTTTTTCTTCTGCTCTTTTGTACTTATTGCTAAAATGGTGGTCTCTGAGTATGAACTCTTAGACAATTGATACAGAACGTAATGCAAATTGGATGTGAATACTCTGCAGAAAACTGCAAATGGAACTGTCTGCAATTTACACGTTTACACAATGATTCACATTTCTTATTTATCTTCCATTTCACATTTAGAACACAAAAAAAACCTAAAAAAATAAAAAAGATTCTACTCTTATGAAGGAAACATTTTAAATTATTCTAAAAATACAGAGCAGCCACTCAATGGGTTGAATATAAGCAATTGCCACAATCCATCAGATACATAATCTGAGAGCAACATTAGAAACTAACGTAAGAAGGCTAAAACAAAACACAGCATTTTTCTACCTGGTGCTTTGGGAGGTGCTGCCTGCATTCTCAGGGTTTTCCAGCCAGAGGAGTGCCACAGATGGGACAGCACCACACTGCAGTTGGTGCTCAGCAGCTCCCCCTGAGCACCTCTGCTCCAGCCCCCTCTGCCCTCACTCTCTGGCCCTGGAGTTCAAGTTTCATGTCTTCTTAGATGGAAGAGGGGTCCTTCATGGCCCAAGGGAATGCACAAACCACTATCTGCTGAAAACTAGCCAAGGACATTTATAGTTCTAAGTCTAGTAAAATTGCGGGTTTGGTGGCAAAATTATACATACAAAGAAAATTTGCCATCCCCTGTTTTAAGAAGTGAATTTTCAGAGACACTGACCAGTATCTCCTGCACTTCAGATGCTTTGATCCTTTCATATGCAAAAGCCAGGCATCTGTTGTTGAACAATAAAAATTAAGATGTGCTGAAGTAGAGATCAATTTCAAAAAAGCAACCATATCTAAGCCCACAGAGCATAAGAACCAAAATTAGCAGAAGATTTTCCCAGTAAAACCTAAGGATGCTATAAATTGGCAATGAGGACAATACTTAAATACATGTTATCACTTTTCTAAGTGATTAGTGAAGAAACTACAGTAACCAGCAATTTCTTGAAGTCGCCTTTTATTCTATTGAGAGTAATTACATGATCATGATAGATCTGGACAGCAAAGAGTTTTCTTGATCAAGTTAAATCATGTAAATCTGACAGAAAGACTATGCCTTTTTTTGTGTTACTATTGCAGCTAGTGATAAAGAAATAGCTTTATTTCTTCAGAGCAGTGCCTTATGTCAGGGCCCGAAATATTCAAGCCGCTCAGAAGTATATGCTAACAGACCTTGATCTTTTTGTATTCTTAAGCTGGGAACGTCACCCAGAGAATGCAACAACAGGCATGGATAATACAAGCCAAAATAAGAGTGAAAGACCTGAATATAAAGCAATGTTGGAATACTACTATACAGAGTAACTTAATTTTAAATAGTGAAAACCACAAGAGGAATGACTATCTCATCAAGGAGTTCTGTTCACCATGCTAATAAAAAGGGACAAATAAAATAGATTTATAAAATCAATGATTAAATCATCCAACAGAACAAGCGGGTCCATCTGGGCATATCAGTTACTTGTGATGTTTTTAAACTAGAGACTAATCTCATTTTTTAAAGGACAAAAGGCCCTTTCTTATGCGTAGATAATATACCTATACTAGGTGAGCAGGCATTCACAAAACTGGATTTAGTTTATGTTCATTTCACAATTGACAAAAAGCCTGGAAAATGGTGCGTTGCTCACAGTGAAAACCCCTAAGGAATGATTCAGTTCAACAGATTGCCCTTAGAAACAGCATGCATTCCTGCTGTTTGATAAAGTGCTGCAAGGAAAGCATTAACAGGAAAACACCATTATTTCATTACAAATTTCCAAGTGAAAAAGTGATGCAGAGCAGCAAAATCTTTTACATGAGGTACTCCGAAATCTTTATGCTGTTATGTGCCTGAGAAGATGGAAAATGGCGATTACTGCAGAGTCACCTATACCAGCGGGTTTTCATGAGAGGTGAGAGGCTTTTAATGGACATTGTTCATGCTTATTGACCCTCCCTTTCATCGCAACTAGCTGCAGAGGCAGGCATGCTGAACACTTTCTCTTGAAGCTGTTGAATACAACGGAGGTTTTCAGTCATGGGAACACTGAAGTACATTTCTCAGCATTCAATGGGTTGTCATTTTTGCGCTTATTCTTCCTGTAACATCTTGCTAAGTGGTGTAACTATCCACAAGACAGGAATTTTTTGGCTTGAGCTTGGGACTACAGATACCTGCTGAGGAAAAGATCCTGTCATTTAGAAGAAATACCATCATACAAGCAGCAATTTATCAGTCTAGACATAGGCACCTACATTCTCAAGACCTGGAATTACATCCTGTGTCCCCTCTTCACACCCTCCTTCCCCTCGCCTTGGGGAAATTATCTTTCATTTCTCTGCCAGATGCATATGTACGGACATCAGCATCTGTGATAACGGATGTTTTGTGAATATCATCCTGAGCCCTTTTGAATCAGCACATTTTTTAGTTTTCTGTCAGTGTACCCAGCTGCAAAGATGAAGCCCCAAAAGATCTTTGAAATTTTCTGTTACCAAGGCACAACGTGATTTCTGTTTTGCCCGCAACAAATGAGACTAGGGCTTTATCTCCAGTCCTTGTCTGCAGTTATTTAATACTTCATTACCATCTCTGTACAATAAGAGGATTTTTTTGGTCAAGAATTCAGGTCCTACTGTGATAAGTGCTGTATGAATGTGGTCAGGAGAAACATAATTTTCACAAGTATTGGGCTTTAAGGGGAGCATCTCTTTTGTTTAATATCAGGCTTTTTAAAGAGGTGCCTAAATATGGATTCAAAAGCCAAAGTTCAAACTGGATGGATAATTTGCTAACAGCTTTTAGCAAAACTTCAGTATGCCAAATAAAGGCACACACTCACACACACACTGCACTGCTCCCCCTCTCTTCATACTAAACTGCCTGTGCTACAAAATTCAATTTAACTGCCCTGGCTCAGTTATGCCTATATTGCTAAAAAGCCCTAAGCACAACCTTCCAAGATCTCATTGCCATTCTTGCAGCCTCCCTTCAGGTTGTTTTTGGAAGGACCAGAGACGCAAGCCTAACCTGAGCCACCTAAATATATACAAACACAGCTTGCCCACAGAGGCACTACCAGGGGAGACCTGTTACCCATCTCAGCCTGGAGGGTAAAATCTTTCCCATGTTTAAGCCAGCTGCACATTCACAGTCTGTAGGATGTTGGGTTACCCCTGCTGCAGCGTCTAATATCCTGAAAGGATATCTAGGAGGAACAGACATCAAGAAAAAGACATCTTCTCTCTCACAGATTGGACATAGAGGAGAACTGAAATACAAACTTATTTCTAATTAAAGGGGTTTCTGCCCACATTTTTCTACTTACACTCCTGCTTTTGGTATTGGGAGTTTTTTAAATGGATTCATCCCCTGATGCTGCCTTTCCAGCTCATTCTCAGCAGGAGCACAGAGATTGCAACATCCTTATCTCTGCAAGGTGAGGGAGAAGGTGCTCATCAGTGCCTGTCTATTGAAAGAATTAAATCACGGTCTCTGAGAAAAGAAGCAAAAGTAAATGAAATATCAAAGTGATAGAAAAGAAATTGAGGGAAAGTCTCTGAACATTTTCAAAAGCAGTAAAGGAATGGTCATTCTGCCCAGAGGCTTTTCTGTCTGCTTCGTATGTTGCTCAAGGAGTTGAGGAGAACTAAAGATCTGTCCTACCCTCATACCTGATACATGGAAATGAACGTATCTAGCTTTTTCTGCCTTGTCTTTTTCTGCTCTTGTCTTTTTCTGCTCTCTTCGCGTTCTTGCATGCATCTTCCTTATAGTTCATATACAGAAGAGTAACTTTAAATGAATACTTAGGGGCAAAATCAGGCACTGCAAAGTTAGGACATACCAGGACTATTGATGCAAAAGCAGTCTTAATTCAGGACATTTTGTATATACATTGGGATGTGGTTTTTAAACATAAGCTGATATACTATTTCTTCCACGGGGTGTCTGCCTTGTTCAGGGAAGACTCTTTATTACCCGCAACATCCAGCGTGTGGTCTGCAGGCCTTATTTAAACTGCACATCCAGACCCTGTGTTGAATACAAAATTGTCTTTTGTTTCTAGTACTCCGCAAAATGTGAATACATGTATCTTTATGGTACCTCTCAGAGGAAAACTGATAGCACCCACCCTTGCAGGAGGAGAATTAAAGCATTGAGGTTAAGGCCACTACTTTCTGAGCCTCCCCAGTGCCATGCAGGTTCTTGGCCTCTGCAGTTTTATTTTTCCACAGGTACTTCCCCTCCTTACCTGCATAACCTGAGTAAGGAGGTAAGCAACATAGAAAGATGGAGTTGTCTGTTGTGAAGAAAAAGTAGAGGCACAGCTACTTGCCACCGGGTAATACCCCGTCTTTTCCCTGCACCAAGTTTCCCAGGTCTCCCACCCTAGCTAGGGCACTGCACCCCTGCCACTGCCTCCCGACTCCACCTTCCCGCAGAGCTCTCAGTAGTCTCCAGTTTAAAACTCAGTGAAGCTTTAGAGTGTGTCATCAGAATTTTTTGTTTTAACATCACAGAATGACACATCTTCCCCTTAACTCCATCTCGGAATCAGACAAACCATTTTGGCTGAAACTTGTCAGACGGCTGAAAAAACGATTTCCTGAGGGACACAGAAGAGACTTCAGCTGGAACTGTTAGTCTGGCAAAGTTACTACTGATAGACAAGGTGATCTATAAATATCTCACATAAAATGATGTTGAGGGGCCGCTGCTGGGGCTGTAAAACCAAATATCCAGAAGTTAGGAGATGCCAGGCTGCAGGCGCTGTGTACAACCTTAAGTCAACCCCACAGCCAACCTGCTTGGAAAAGCCTTTTAAGCTACCATAATGCTCTCCCTTACCGGGATGTTGCACCTAGAGATACATGAACACCCAGGACATTTTGTGTACTGTAGTACAGCACATTGCATGAAGGTTTTAACTTTAAAAAAAAAAAAATAATACTGGGATTTTATGATTGTTTACTGCCTGCCCTCGTTTTAGCTGCCCCTTCGGTGATCCCTATGGGAAGCTGCACTTGCCCAGTCTCCTGTGCTTTGCTAGTGGGAGAAGCCAGCAGGGAAAGCTATCCCTGGTCTGCTAGGACTGATGGTCCCTCCACAGCTCAGGGGCCGACTAGGCAGCAGGGAGGCATAAACCGAAATCCAAATGGTTTGTCCTTTTCACATGCTGTAAAAGCATCTTAAAGAGATTTCCCAGCTCTGCCACATTCAAAATGAAATGTTTCATTTTTCAAGCATTATAAGTATTATCTTTAAAAATAAACACTGGGGAAAATGCAGTAGATTGCCTGCTGTTATTGATTCTGGAAGGACTGCTGACTGAAGTGCTACACACCAACAGAGCAATAGTGATTTAATGTTCATTAGTGTTTAGAGCGGTTTCTCAGTGAGAAGATTAAGAGGTCAGGAAATCCACTGAATTTCCTTTCTTTGTTTGAGATTCTAGGTAAAAAAATGTGCGCAGTATTTTCATTTTCAGATTCTTGAGGAGGCTTGCCCATGATAGGAGATAAGACATCCTCTTCAGACTCACAAATTCTTTTAAAGGACAATTTAAAAATAAAATGTTGGGCTGCGAGGGTGAAGCTCGATAATGCAAGCTTACAATATCTCTCAGAGGAAACAAAAGGAAAGGTACAGTGCTGCTACAACTCAGAAATTGCTTTATTATCTGACTTGCTCTTGGAGCAGAGCTGTCTCCACTCCTGGCATCTATCACAAAGCATCAGAAGAACAGCACTGAGTCACAATTTTAAAATTACAATGGAAAGGGCCTATTTTTTTGCAGGATTATGCTAGAAGCCAGCTCTCTGCTATCTAGAATAGCTATTTTCCCCTCATTCTCAGAATGTGTCTGTTTGGGGCTCATTAGAGCATAATTTCTTTTAGTCCAAATATTTTTGCCTTCCTGGAGTCATAAAGAATAGGACTGAAAGAAATTCAGCAACTTTTTTTCTGTTTCCCTACTGATATATTTTGTAGTTGCTAATACAGTAATTAAAAGCAAATTACACTCCTCTGTAGCTACAGAAATAATTATGGGCCATGTCTAGTAACGGTTGCCAAAACAACTAACAACTCTCAAACTATCCATAGAGCACTTTCTCCCCTGTGGGTCTCTAACAAGCTCAGCAGCTTTTTTTCCCAAGCAATTTCTCTCAGCACTAAATGTAAAACTCCAAATACCACCCTCAAAAGAGAGCTGGTATCTAAGGTGTCATTGTCCTCTGGCTCCTCCCTACAGATAAAATTTTAGCTGATGGCAGAAGGTGAGATGCCCCAGAGCACAGGGACAGGCCAGAGTGACAAAGCAGCAGAGTAAAGCCTTGAACACTTAGGCTGAACATTAGGAAAGAATTCTTCACAGAAAGAGTGGTCAGGTACTGGAATAGGCTGCCCAGGGAGGTGGGTGAGTTGCCACCCCTGAATATGTTTAAGAGTCAATTAGATGTGGTGTTGAGGGATACAATGTAACGGATAACTTTGTAGATTAGGGCTGATGGTTGGATTTGATGATCCCAAGGGTCTCTCCAACCTAAATGATTTTATGTTTCTATTCTATGATTCTACAAACTCTATGGCAAACCACCTACTCACTATATTTATCCAGCTCCACAGTTTCACAATCCTGGTCTTCTCTAAGTATTGCCTCTCTTTAAAACCTCCATCATTTCACACCACTGCTTCCTTCCCTTGCCTAGCTTTTCAGCGTTAACCAGGCAGGCCAACCAGTGCACAGAACTTCCTGAAGAGTTCAGGTATCTCAGATAATAGCCACATTTTATAGGATATACCAAAAATGGTAACAGGGCTATACCATGACATTACTGCAATCCTGCTCTATGACAGTACTGAGGGACAACAAGAGAGAACCTTCTTAAGCTTCTTCACTCTTTTCCAAGGAAGCCACCATTTCTATTGGTGGTCGCTTCAAGGCTTCTGTTCCTGACAAAGTGCTGCAAGTAGCTACCAGCAGGGATTGCTGCACTTGCAGAGAAGCAACAGTCATTTGCCATTACAAGATGCAAGCATGTCCCAGCACATCCACAAACTAAAGAGATTAGCTCCCCTCCTGTGATGTAAACACACTGGAACAATGAAGATCCGATACTCTGTTTCTCACTCTCGTGACATCAAAAACTGCTTTTATGTTTTCCTTAGTGACATTTAACCCAGGCACTAAAGATAATGGTAATTTGTTTCCTTATAGCAGATGCAGGCGTTACCCAATGCATGCAATAAGAATGTGCCAAAGAGAAGCTGTATAATAATTTTGGTGCTATGTTAACACTGAGAAAAGCAAGGGACTAAACAGCAGGAGGAGAGGCAAATACTATAAATTTACCTCACTGGATTCCTGGCTTTTTAAACCATATTATAAAATACAGTCATAATCTTAACTCTCTTTTCAGTCAGTATTTCAAGGGAAGAAAACGTTGTGTTTGGGCAAGCTCACAGTCTTTTTTATTTCCAGCATGTACTGTCTTTCATCTGACATCTGATTAAGCCAGTTAGTTCAAAGAAGATTAGTTGTTAGGACATATTCAGTGTCAGCGAAATATGCCTGAATAAAAGAGACATCCTCAGCACATCCAGCCTGCTAAGGAGCCATCTCTCTGGATGAAACAGTTACTAGCTCAGTGCAATGCACTCTGGTTTTGGCTGCTTTCACTGAATGCGCTACAAGGCTCTTTTTTGGATGACATGGGTGTGAAGAAAGGGCCTGAGTGCTGTGCAGCTGTGCTAAAGAAAGGGCTTCATCTCTCTTTTCATATCCCTGCCACACACAAGCATTGTAGGACTGAAGTATTTCTCAGATTAAAAAGTTTCTACTTTTGATGCAACCACTATCTATTGGAAAGTAGCCCAAGAATGCTGAAAAAATAATTAGAAATTAGAAAAAGAAAATAATTTTTGCATTACTCTCCCTCTATTTTTTAAGTAGAAAAAAAAAAAAAGGTGTTGAAAAATATCTTCCTGTGCTCTTGGTTGGATTTCCTCTGTAATAATGAACAGTGCAGACCCATTCTGGTTTAACTCTTCTCCAACAATGCACTACTTATTCTTAAAGCAGGAAGAATAAAGTTTTTTCACTGGAATAGCTCAGAGTGGCATGAAACTGAATTAAACCATCACCTGGGATTTTATTCTTTTATGGATTAGTTATGTTAGTATAGCTACTGTTAAAATATTTGGAACAGTCCCTGTCTCACTGAAGTTCAGGGAAATTTGCAATTGATTGCAAGAAAAGGAAGAAGCGTTCTTGCTCTATGCATAACACTATTTTTTTAATTAGTATCAACACAGATGTTTAAGTACATCTAATACTTCTGCCAAGGGAGCAGAGGTATGTACCTCCATAAGGTAATTTTATGTAGTAATTTTCAGACTTGGCTTGGGCTCTACTGTTGGTAACAAGTTTCCTGTGCTCATAAGGATTTCATTCATTTTACACTGAGTATGTGCTATTTGTTGCTATGGCTTGTTTCATGATCCATCTTCCCTCTTTAGTACAATTTAGTATAATTCCCCAATTTATTTGGCTCCAGAGTCAAATTTATGTCATCTGTTTTGCCAGAGAGCAAAAGCACAGTCTCTTGCAGGCATTTAAATCAATCAGATCATAAGATCTCAGTCCTGGGCAGTCACTCTATTAAAAGAATTTATTACCAAAATACAAAAGTGTGTATCTGTAGAAATAAATCTGTAACTGCAGTACATACAACAGTAAAGGCAGGCAGATCAGGTAGCTAGAGTGTAAACAAATGCTTTGAATTAACGCTTATGTTATCTGCATGTGATGTTACGCACTTCAGAAAAAAGAGTGCAAAAGAATCTTCCTAATACCCGTATATTTTCGCTTGTTCCTTTCTACCTTACTCTGACTGCAGTCCTCAGGGATATGATGCATCTGTAAAAACCTATCATTATGTCCTACCCAGGTTGTTTTTCAACCCTAACACTTTAAAAGCCATTAGAGATGGACTGAGACTTCTGTGACTCAGGAGTCTTAAAGTCTCACGATTCATACCAATGACCTTGGTGTTTGTTGAAACTCTCCAAATGCACTCTTCTAAAAATCTACCCTGTCATTGTCAGCCTATCCTTAAATCCCAACAACAGCAGAGGAGTGACTGATGTTCTCCTGTCCCAGGCACAAGCCCCCAGCATCACCCTTGCTTGAGCTTGCCCCCAGAGCAGCAGAGAAGAGCTCATAAGGTAGGCAAGGGCAGGTATGCAGGGACTGAAATCACAGCAGGGAGCTTGGAGAACAGTTGCCTAATGGGCCTCTGACTCTGGCACCTGGGCTGCTCAAATCCAGATCCACCTAGCATGTAATTTTCCCCTTAAGCATGCATGTAGGCTAAACTCTAGGCCATATATAAGGGATGGTCCCAGCAACACCTAGAAATGTAGCATGTTCTAGATGAGTGCTCAGACCAACTGCAGACATCCTGAGTGTACGCACAGCACAGTTGTTCCGAATCTAAGCAACTGTAGACCTAATGTCTAGAAATAACCAGCAGAAATAGAGCTCATCTTGATAAAGCCTGTTCTCAAGCCATTGTTAACTTGGCACGGTAGAAAAGGACAATGCCTATAGAACTGGACACTACTCACTTGCATAAAGCTATACACAGGAATAGTTATTGGCAGCAGTATTACTTTTCACTTTGTCTCTCAAAGCAATAGAAAATTCCACAGCAAAGATGAACTTGAACTGGAAGAAGTGCAGCAGAATCTAATAGGACTACAGAACCATTATAAGAAGATGCTAGAAGAACTTGGCATGCATACCAGCAAAAGGCAAACTGGGCAGGGATACAAGGGATGAATAAACATCAGCAATTATGCATCTAATAAATCTACAAGGCTATAGGTTGAGAACAAAAGGATATAGAGCAAGTCTGACTAACTCAGGCTGCAAATTAGGAGGTTTCAAACACTTACAGTGGTGTGGTTCTGGAAGGGCTTTCAGAAGGAAAAGAGCAAGCAACACACAACACTAGGATTCTTGTGAGATGCTTTCCCACCAGTGACACATAGGGCATGTGGAAGCCCCCACTACAGACTGCTTTATGAAGGGCTCTAACTGCTCACGATGGGGAACAGCTATCTGCTCTCTTGTGCCAAACCCTGCTGACCACAACATCGATGGTCAAGGACTGAAGTGATCTCAGTTGTTGATAACCAGGAGATGGAGCATAAAGGAGTAAAAGTGAAACCTTTACTGAGTGTCTATATCAGGGTTCAATTTATAGTTTACAACCCTTTTCTATTTTGGACTTACTTAAGCTGCATAATTAGCATTCATCTTACGTAAGCTGCATAATTAGCATTCATCCTGACAGTGTGTGTACCAGCGAAGTGATTTATCTTCAAAACACAAATACTTGTCTTATACTGTTGAGGAAATAAAATAAGGAATTAGTTTGGTACAGTGTTTCTTTAGAATAGTGTCTGTAAGTTGCGTTGTTCTTGATATCGACTTGATTCAGACTTGGCATAAACCAGGTGTACCACCAGGGCTGGATTTGGCCAAATATGTTAACTATTTAATGGTAATTGTTTTAACCTATATAACTGAACATGGCAACAACAACATGACTGAATTATGTTTTGAACCTGTACATTTCAGGTCAAGCCTGACCAGACTCTCGAGACAGGGACACACACATTTAGTCATCATGTGTCATCTAATATCAATGGTACATCACAGAGAATTGCTCACCTCCTAAACAGCCTTTCAGATCTCCTAACAAAAATTATGGTAGATGCAGAGCAATGCAAGCATTTTTAATTTTACTACAGAATGACAAGGAGCCTTTCTGCTTTAAGCTACCCATCATCTTTCTGCTGCATACCTATGGATAAGAAGCTCTTCCAGGTTTACATTAGAGTAACCGACAGCCAGATTCAGACAGTAAAGTAAACACATTCAGCATGTCAGAAATAATAAGTGCATAAGGGTAAAGAGGTATTTGAGGCACTCCATAGAAGAAGACTTCCTGAATGTAATGTATCTGGAAGGGAAAAGACTTGAAAGGAAAAGGAGTGGAAAACTCTAATTCAGGAAGAGATATAAAAGCTGCAGTTTTCAGAGGAAAGAGGAAAGAGAAAACAGGAAAGAGAAAAGGGAAAACAAGAAAGAGGAAAGAGGAGACCAGTACAAATGACAAAGTACAGGGTACAATGCAAAGGAGGAGAGAAAGCAAGGTAAATAAGGCCCACAAATTACAGAGCAGGACTAGGACCTAGCAGAAAAAGCAGCCAGCTTAAGAAAAGTTTTGCTGGCATCAGCTCAACAGAAGAGGACTTTGACAGGAATTGCAGAAGAAGAGGAAAGGGTGAATAGTTCATGAACATAAGGAGATGAGGAGATGACACCAGCTGCCCCAGCTGTATGACATGAAGATTTCTCTGAGGGTTTCTCTGTGAGCCGCATGTCAGGAATGTTCCTTTGCAAACCCAACCCAGGAATTCAAAGTGCTGTACAACACCTCAGACATGACTGAGATTTCTTGGAGGCTGGTCACATGTGTCATCCAGCACTCGTGCTAATAGTTAAAACAAAGAGGCAGAAACCCTGTCAGCCACCAGCCTATGACATGGGATTTGATGTTGCAGGAGTTGACTTGGTGTCTGACCCTCTAACATAATCAACCTCATTCCTAGTCACCCTAGAACCAGCAAGTGATGCAGAATGTCCCTCCTATGAGATGGACCAAGCAGGCTTGGGGTTGTTAGGTCTGGAGGTATCACACAGACCTCTTCTGCACTTGCATGACAGACAGTAAATCAGAGTCTCTCATGGTCAGAGTATGAGACCAGGTCAAAGAGGAGATTAGATAGTACACCTGGTTCCTTCGTGATTTATACGGTGAAGCGCTCTGCGCTGGTACAGCATGGAGGCAGTTTTGCACCGTGCATTGTGATGCACCAGCACGAGCCACAGCAGAGATTGGCAAGGGGAAAGCAGAAAGCTATTATTTTTGAGATTGTACTGTTCTGAGACTACAGCTACTCTGAAAATTGAATTCATACTGATAATATGTAGTAAGCAAACTGTTTTTCAGAAAGAGAAAACTTCCAGTCTGTTCCCAGCAATATACCATATTTCAGAACAAACAGTATTAATTTTCCTTCTCCACTTAGATTAAAATAGGATTTAATTCCATGAAGAGAAAAAATACCATTAATAACTCACTTATTCCTTGACACTGCACCTAATAAAAATATACTGGCTGATTTTTGTGTTTTCATTCTGTCTGTACCACAGATACATTTGGGAACCAGAGCCAAAACACCTTCTGACACTGATCAAATAAAGCTATGCTATTTTACAGATATTACATGCCAAGGGAGGAGAAGAAATCCAAGCCTAAAGCTTTACTTATCATCTGCCTTACCACAAAGTACTACATTTTCAAGGACTGACTGAGGAAACCATTTTCCCAGGTCCCTGGAGACTTTCTGCTGTCCAGAGAAGGAAATTAATACAGAGGAAATATGCAAATACAAAAAAAATAAGGTTTTCCTTCCATAATGAAGTGATTGCTATGAATGCAAACATTGCCAGCAGTTCCTGGGGCTGGAGGCTGTAGGTTAATGAAGGGTTTGAAACACGGGTCAAAACTACTGATTATTCAAAGAAAAAAAAAAAAAAAGGAAAAGAAAGAAAAGGGAAAAGTAATGATTCTATTATTTTACCACAGGTAAATGTTGCTGTAATGACTCTCTGCTTAGCATCTGCCTCTTTGCCACCACAAACAGTAGCCACAATCCAATTAAGTTCTGCAGGGGAAGATCTGTGACTTCAGCACAGCAAAATGCCAGCTGGGCCAAATTATGCCCACTAAATCAGTAGAGAGAATTTCACTGTGGCCAAAAAAAGACAGGATTACACACTACACAAAGTTAGGAATTTAAATATAGTTTATATTTGTAGATACACACATCAATGTTTAGTAAAGAATTCAAACACTGAAAGAGTCAAGTTTGCAGGATTTTAATCAAAGCTGCTACATCACACTACATATCCAAAGGTGGATGCTTCAGTTGGACCTATGACACTCAAGCTGTACTGTTAACAGAGCTCAAAAAAGGTAAATCTGTTCTTTACTAGGGAGGGCATTGGCACGTCTGTAGAGAATGAAATCCATCTGAGAAAATGGCTTTTACCTTCTATTTAATTCTCTTGCAAGTGGAAAAACTTGTAGGTTTGGAAGCAGGTGACAAAAAAGAACCTTTGAAAAGTTAAAAAACATAATTCTTAAGAATTACATAATGTTACACTGAGCTATTTAGAAATATTACTGCTTAACTTAGGAGTCTATGAAAGAAAATATGGAGGAAGGTTTTCTTGGAACTATAAACTACCAGTTTAGGAGATTTTTAAGAACGGAAGCACAACTCCATCTGACCAAGGACAGCTGTTCCTTTAAGAATCAATATCCATGCTAGATCAGAAAGCAGAAACTGAGGAACTGGACAAAAACCCCTTGTGTCCAGTTGAAAAAACGTTCTATTACAATCATTCATAGTTATTTTATTTTCATTGTAAAAGGCTAAAGTTTTAGCTTAGTTTTTTTACTCTGCATGACATTTAAGCAGAAGTAAAAAGTAATTTCAAGTTGAAAAAATTTTAAAAAGTAATTTGATTTAAAATACCACTTTATATATTTTGATAGTTTTCAAGAAAAAAAATCTCTGGGACATATGTGAAAGAACAGCCCTTTATCAAAACAGGCTTCATTTATTATGAAATAAAATAAAAAATTTAAACTAAAAATGTTTAATTTTAGTAAAAAATATTGTTAATAAATATCCTGGTGAGCTTATTTTAAATGAAAGCTTTGTTACAAAAAATGTTTACTTTAGAAAAGGATATGTTTTCCAAATTTTTTTTTAATAGCATTCATATTCGGTATACACTTCATAGTTATAACTACCATTAAGCTTTTATCAAAAACTCAACTTTTTAAAAATTGTAATTGCCATCATAATGGTAAATCTCTAGGGATATTTTTCTACAAAAAATTCTGAATACAAATTTTAAACCAAATTATCTAGAAATTAATTCTTAAAATGTATTTGTTACATATGTAAATATGTAATAAATGTTACATACACAAATACGTATTAAATCAGTCTTGAAATTATGAAGTCTGTAAGTACACTTTTATTTGACTGTAACCAAATTTCTTCCTCTTAAACTTGCCTATGTAGAATTTTCACTAAACAGTTGTATTATATGTCTTTATTTTTCCAAACATATAAAAAGAATGCTAAAGCAAGGATATAACATGGAGTACCTTAGACTAGAGATTTAAAGTTAATAAATGCACACGTCATATTTTCAGTCTTCAGGTATATGCATCCTATTTTAAGTTTTGTGCCAGGTAAATGATTCAGCAAAACAAAAGCAATTCCCATTTCCTTGTACTGAAGAAGCAAGTAGATTTAACATAGATCATAATTAAAACTTTCAGTCTAAAGGAAAAAGTCTTTTTTTAGTGATACCGTTGTGTCTTAGCTGGAATTTCAGGGTGGTAGTTAGCCTATAATCATGGAACCAATACAGCATAGCTCAGTGAAACTTCTTGTAGAGGTGTCATATTTGAGTGCCTGAACTTTCACAAGACAAAAGTAATATGATTTTTTTTACAAAGCCATGGGAGGACGTTATAAATGCTGTGGGAAGTCACAGCTGGAGCCATACTACACCAGGCAGGTCAGGTCTCCTGCACCAATGATAAATACATACCCCCGTATTTCCTCAGCAGAGGGACACACCGTCTGGAATTTCTCTTTTAAGGTTCAGGGAGGTTTCTGCATTTAGAGCATCCTCTTCTCCAGTCAGATGTAAAGGTGATCAGAGTGATTACAGCAGCAGCTGGGTTTTAGGAATATCAGGACAGCAGGCCAAGCTCCTCCGTGGTGTTACTCCATTGCAGAGCATTATTTTGCCTTTTATTTTAAACACAATTGGCCCTGCCCAGGCCATGCTGCTCTGAGATCATGCAGAGACCAAAAAAAGATAAGGTGAAAAGTAAAAGTGAGCAATAAATTCACATATAATTGACA
The DNA here is from genome assembly GCA_013400555.1 of Jacana jacana. Taxonomy (NCBI): domain Eukaryota; kingdom Metazoa; phylum Chordata; class Aves; order Charadriiformes; family Jacanidae; genus Jacana; species Jacana jacana. Next base: position 55,032 of record VZTM01032882.1, read on the forward strand.
TGATCACCTCTAAGTAAATCCAAGCCAGTCAAATGGAAAGATGATGATGCCAAGGAAAAGACAAGCAATGTGAGAGCAAGCCAAAAGGCATCTTAATATTTTGGGTTTGCCTTTTTTTTTTTTTTTTTTTTTCCCTTTGTGTAGGGAAAGAATGCTAAATACTTTGGGGTTATCAATGAACTTATTCTTTTAAAAGTGAATTTCTCCTCAAGTCTAAACTACTAGGTCTACTTGTAAGCAATCCAAGATACAAGGGACAAGAAATGGAAGGAGCCCTGGCTTTTCTCCTCCAAGTCAATAGCCAGCATAGTTAAGTAAGGAGTATATTTCTGGTCTCTGCCCATGTTGCCACAATGGGGAATGCAATGGGGAACTGTTTACATGCAGTAAATCACATCAGCTTGGCCATCAGTGAGACTGAAATGCAATGCTTGCCAGGATTATCCTGCCAGCAGCTTACAGGTAACACACCGTACCTGGGAACCTGGTTAAAGACAAAACCAGCACTGAAACTCACAGCAAAGATGGGACTAAGAGCTTCCTGGCAAAGCCTTGTCAAGCCTTGAGCTGCTTGTGGTGCCAAGGGCAGGCACTGTGTGCCTTTCAGCCACCCAGGGATGCAGGCTTGCACCCTGGAATATGACTGAGTACTTCACCCGCTCTCACTGTAACTGCAGTATATAAGAGATCGAGCAGCATTTTCTGTGGAACAGTGGGAGATAAACCACAGATTGAGTGCTCGTTGCCAAAGATTTTTTTCAGGGGAACAATGTATTCACCTGAGATTTTCTACTTTTAGATTTCCGATTTCCTAATGCTTTCCATTGCTTAAATTTCCTACTGGTTAAAAGAATTCTTATTTTGTCATGTAAAGCGGTATCTTTATATCCTTGTGCTCCCTTGGCATTTGTAGCTTGGCTTTCATGAATGCTTTTACCTCTAGCAGTCATCACTTAATCAACAAAATCTCTCAGCTCTAAGTTTTCCTCAAAAATCAATCTTGCCAAGCCTCACTCATCATTTTGCTATTCTTCTCTGAAATATCAGCTTCGTTCTGGTCATCAGGTTCCCATTTAGTCAGAGAAAGCTTGAGAACCAGCCATGTATTTAGAAATCCTGATCAGTGTAAAATGTTGCATCATAGGAAGTAGAATTTAGTTTGTAATATATATAATCTACCTTCTGATCAGTGATAATTACTTGGATCAGTGTTTAAGCAGGTATCACTTCTGATACTTCTGAAACCTGCAAGGATCTATGGTAAACCCCTGTCATAATCGGAGAATTTTCTCCTCATTTTGTGATTAACTTTCCTATTAGCCCACCAGCTACCATCTACCAAACAAGGAGATCTGACAGAAAATTATGAAGATGGCATACAGCTGTCTGTCCCAGAGCCGTGTGCCAATCACAGCGCAGCAGCATCTGTCATTATTAAGCAACTCTGAACAAAGGAGCAGGTTGTAGAAAACACAGAAACCTAAGAGGAATGGCATTATGCATTCCATATTATGCAGTCCAGCCACAGCCCATGACAGCTCAGCATAACACACACAGGAATGCACGAGTCAGGGGAAAAAATTGGAAAAAAAAAAAAAAGAAGAAAAAAAAAAATCTTTATTTTGGAAACCAAAGAATCGAATCCTGAAGTTTGAGGGATACTTTACAGAGGGCACATGTAGTCTTCAAAAGCATTAACACTCCAAAACTGCTTTTTTAGCCACAGGAGTGGATTTCAATTGTCAGATTGCTGAGACTGTCCATTTCCAAAATCCATTCCAAAATACAGATATAGAAAAAGTGATAGAATCAGTCTCCAGTACGAAAACAAAGGGGAAAAAAATGAAAATGTTCCAGTGTTTTGAACCGTCAAAGTAATCTGAAGGAAAATCTCTGATTTTTGACAGATTTGCTTGTAAGTAGCTACTAGAAAAATATGTGCTAGATGTGATTTTCACCTACTGCTGTGAACTCACTCACAGCTAAAGAGGCTCTCGAGGAGCAACTCTCAGAGCAGGCCTGAGCCCAGTACCTCTCCTTCTCCTTTTCTCTCTCCTGAACATGTTTTTTCATGGGAAGCCAACTCCTTGGCTGAAGCAGCATTTTTTGGAGATCCCAGTTGTACATTACCATGCTGGGAGTGCAAAGATCCCTAGGATTTTGTGAGCTCCCTTAGATATGCATTAGCTGTGATGGAATCCATTAAGAGTCTTTCTATAACTGTGCCAGATTTGTAGAGTGGCTGTTGAGGGTCTTCAGTAGTCACATACATATGTATCTGAAGTCATGCCTCTTTCCCACTAATGCTTGTGAAAATGATATAAAAAGTGCCTCAAAAGGTAACACCATAATGATATAATAAAGCTGCCTGAAAAATGGCTATGCTACCTCCAAGAAAATGCCCTGCAACAATTTGCAATGAGACATTTTAAATGGGACATACAATAGCCACACAAAACCCAGACAAAAAAAAAAAATACTTAGGCTCACTTGAAGTATTTGTTTTGAGAAAACTTTTTTTTGAACATCGTCAATTCAAACTGAAATATAATTTATCACCCCTGAAATGTTTCGTGCCACCTGTGTCAACCTCTTCAATAAAAACATCTGTTGCCTTTCTACATGTCACTGAATCCATTATTTTTGAATAATTTTGCTTTTTATAAAACCCAACATCAAATGTTCCAGCTGAACTTTTCCAACCAGTTGCTTCCTAGGAAAAGGTTAAAGAACACAGTAAAGAAAATGTCAAGAAGAGATCAGAGGACTCAGAGTGGAATCTTGCAGAGTGGACTGCAAGCATGAGAAAACCACCGAATACGTGCCTTTATATCTGCCACAAACTACTAAATGCTCCTGTCTGGGAAAAGATCAGTTTAGGCACCCTGCTGTATTCGTGCTTCTCAGCAGTATAATTAAGCACAAAAGCCGTGACAGCCTTAATCAGATAATTGCAGTAAATCTAGGTATGGTCCCACTTAAGGGAAATCCTGTTAGGAATACTTCTTTAACAGAGAAAGAGACTAAAGAGACTTGGGCATAATTATCCATACTGAACTGAACAGAGTTCACAGCTAAATACAATTGCCAAGGAAATTTTCTGCCTGTACGATGGAGTCTCCTGCTGAACTGATGTACACATTGCAATTGCAAGCTGTGATTACACTGGTGTTAATTTGGGGCTGGACTTCCTCTGTGCTCTCAGCTGTGGATGTTGCTATTCTTTTCTGTGCATGGCCCTGCTAGGGCAAGGTGTCAGCAATGCCACCCCAAAGTCCAGAGAAATGTCCCCAGGGTGGCTGCTTTCCCACTCACCCCTCTGAGCACCAGCAGAGCAGCCAGCTCAACTTCCCACTGCTTCCACCTTGGTGGAGTAGGATGTTCAGGCAGAAGAATTGTTTTTCTCCTGCTCAAGGAAAAAATTGGCAAGCCCAGACTCCAGGGTGTTTCAGAAGCACTACCAATTGGTTGGTTTATTTATGTAATTTCATTACCTGTTTTCTCCACCCAAAATTTTCAGTTCATTGTGAGGGGTAAGAAAACACCACCAATCTCAGAGCATCAGCTGAAGTAAGAGCTGCAGCTTGGCAAGTACACAACAGGAAAGAAAATCTTGTCCTAACTTCACTCACCTCAGCAGACTGCAGTATCCTCTTTTCTCCTGCCAGTGACCAGCTGTGCCCTCTGACATCTCTTTGTGCTTTTATGTTCTTATTAGGATTCAGATGGATGAACTCAATGATCCTGATGTATTTGGTCATCACCTTTAACTGTAAGTAGTTCTGACAATAACCTCCTTTTTTTTATTAAAAACAAAACAAACCCAAACCCCGGGTTTCAATGCTCTCCATTCCTTCCTACTAGTCACCTGTAGATTCATAAAAATTCAGTTGTTTCCGGCTCTAACTCAGTCCAACTATTTTTCTGAGTTTCAGATGAAGCAGCAACACAACAGTATTAGGAAGGGAAGATAGAATCACAGTTTTAATCCATTTTTCTGATGTTTAAGAACTGTGTGGTTACCCAGAAAAAAATTGACAAAGTCTTGCTCTTACCAACAGTCTGTGGGTGGAAACCAATATATATCCAAGCACTCTTTTGGGTGAAGAGTCTCTCACATTTAGATACTGGCGGTTATGCTTGCATTTCCAGTTGTGAATAAAAAAAGTGTTCCTAGGGGAAGAGAAGTACCAGAGGCTGAAGCCAAACTTATCAGCACAGAAAAGTGCCTGGTAAGAGTGGGTACAGAGCTGTACTTTCCTTCTCAGAAGAGCCCAGCTTCCTTAGCAAGGTGAACACCAGCAAGGAGCACAGGACAGGACAGGCTGCTCTGACCATTTTTGCTAGGGCAACCAGCATACAAGAGACGATGCAGCAAAGATGGAAGGTGAGGACAGGACAGTTTTCAAAGAACAGAACTGCAGTGTTATCTGCATGTGGTAGGCAAGCGAGAGGACAAGAAGCAGTCCTCAATGTGGAAGAGCACTGTCTGTCACACAGGGCCACTTCTCCCTCCCCCACTGAGGAGCCACAACTGCTCTGGCCAAGCAGCCTTGAGGAGACCAGCAGACTGCAGAGCCAGATAAAGGAGGAAGGTATAACATCCCACCTGCTCTGGTGAAAAGGCTTAACAATCTTACTGTAGGATACTGAGGACATCATTGGCATTCAGGAGCTTGATCTTTCTAGCAATGTCTAAGTATCACCTTTGCCATGCAATGATGATGAGAAGGTGAAAAAGTTCCAGTGCAAAGCTTCTTCTCAGCAGAGAAGGAGATATAGTTTGAGCTCAACAGCTGGTAGCAATCTTTAAATATTCGTCAGCTACCCCTGTTGTGTCCTGGATTTTCAGTTGCAGCTGTTGTAACCAACACTGCCATTTGCCTCAGAGGCCACGGCCAAGAGCCTGCTTGTTTTGTTGACTTTTTGCTTATAATTTTTTCCTCCCTGATTTTTCACACCCGTTCCTCTGGCACACGCTTGTGGCTCTTCTTCCTCTTCACAATGCTAGTGCATCATCTGCTCCCAGATTTGCTGCAGCCACTTGTCCTTTACAGCCTCTCACTTTTAGCTCCGAAACTGAGTTGTTATTTCATCCACCCTGCTTGCCTTTTAGTGGCTGTCCCCATGGCTCCTTTCCATAACAACACTAACATCAGTTTGGAGAGATTTTGAATTTGCTTTCTACCCATCTGAGCAGCTCATGCTGGCCAAGTTATTAGCCCAAACCAAAGAATTGTTGCCCCAAAACCACAGTAGGTTTCTGTAATCCCTTCCTGAGGGGGGTCCGACCAGTCTCCAGGCAGGATAAAAAGACAAAGGAGTCTGGTCTCATATGGCTGCAATGAAGGTTTGCATAAGAAGCTGTTATCTCATTATTTCAACATGGAAGAAAGCACAGAAGGCCCCAACTGGGAAAGTTGGGATTGTCGTATAATTCCATCATTAAATTTTCCCCTCAAGAAATAAGGCTAGCTGTAGGCTACAGAGTTTAGCAGTCACCGTGGCATACATGTAATCACATTGATCCAGTGAGCTGTGCAAGCGTGAGTTTAATGCTTCTGAAACCCAGGTGTGACATTGCTCAGAACAAAATCCTTTCTGCATCAGAGAAGCAGATATGTCCTGGGCCCTGAGTGCAATGTGATCAGAGCTTTTGACCTGACCTCTTTCCATCTGTTGTGGGGAACAAAATCAATCTGAGCTCCACACCACTGGAATGTCAATCCTCATTACCTCCAAGAGCTAAATCTAATAGCAGTGATTTTAAGAAAGTCACAAAGAATGTGTTTATTATTTTACTGAGACATTCAGGTTGAGTTTCAGAACACCAACAACTGATTTTTAGACACAGCACTGGAAAAAAAAACAAAATCGAATAGGACCAAACCAACATTCAAAGGAAGGGGAAAAAATAATCAAACCTGATGAAATCATCTCAAACTCATCCCTCCAAAAATCAAGCACTCAGATGCAAGAGTCCATCATAAAAACCCCATCAGAATTAGAAGCCTGTGGCTTCAGTTTTAGTTTCACAATAATTAAGCAACTTCTGGACAACTGGAAATCAACATTGCTGAGCAAATTTCCAAATTATCAGTTGTGTGTTACAATAAAAGCTACAATGAAAAACTCAGAACTTATCCTGATAGAGCAAAAGCTATAGAGTTGGTGGCAGGCATAAGCAATGCTACTTTCATTTATCAGTAACTCAGCTAATGGAAAAAAAGCCTCAAGACCATATGTGGACATGACTTACAGGAAAGCTAAATTACTGATTCATTCTGGTTAATTTTGACTATGGCAGGATGTGTGCACAATTGCCAGGTGTGCTAAAAGTACTTCAGTCTCTGAGACAGAAGATCTAGTTCATAGCTTCCGCAGCAAGAACCACCTACTCACAGCCATGTGCTGGGTGAGGAAAACAAAGAGCGAGCCTTGCCCCTGCCAGTAAAACACCTAAATTTCCTGCAGAGCAAACACACAGATGCTCATGGGACATAGTGCCTGCACTTCTGTAGGAAGACGGCAGGATGCTAATTTTCCATCCAACAGGGAGGCAGGCAGGAGACACTGCATCTTCCCTGGAAACCTTTGCCCTGTCGTGGATGTGGGAAGGAATCCCTACTGCTTTGGCTGGGGATTACAAGTTTCTTTTCACTGTGCATTAAATGGCATCTCCTGGAAGAGGGCTGTAGACAAAAAGTACATTGATGGAGTGGATTTGTACAGAAAGACCAATAAGAATTGTGAGAATAATGTTGCTAAATTACATGAGGCTTAGAGATGAAACGGTGTGCAATCTAAGGATACTCTCTAGGGGAAGAATACCGTAACCCTCAAGCCTAGTGTAACCCAGCTGACGCTGGCAGAAACACACCAAGGAGTAATACATCCTTTTTATATAAAAATTACAAGATAAACAGAAAACCATAGATTTTTCAGATGACTCTCCCTTCATAAGACACCATTTATAAAACAGTTTCTAGATTAGATTTTTCCAGCCCTCAATAGAGGAAGGCAAACAACTTACCCCATGCAGGTCGAACATAATTTCTTTTCTGAGGCACTATCTGAACTAAGAAGATATAAACCTTGGGGTGGGTTTTGCATTTTATGGGTGTTTTTCCAGTTACTAAAAGGACTTCTTGCTGGGTGACATTGAAATAATTGGTTTTTTGTCTTTATCTTCGTCCATCTACATTGCATCCTCACTGGTGGTCAGTCATTCTGCGAGCACAGCTTTCATCATTGCAGCCTGCATTTCATCCCTACAATAGAAAGACAGTTTTACAGAGCTTATGGTGCACTCCCACCTTAAACTGCATGAAACTACATGAAGCAGTTTCTCCAGTCATTTCTTTCCAGTTGGAAGGAAATAAAATGATAAAACTGATGGCAATTCTTGTCCCTATGATTTCCCCAGTGGTCTCTTCTCAGCAAGAATCTGCGAGGTGGAAACGAGCACGAGCTCATCTGTGCAGCTGCTGCTGTGGGGTCCTGGAGAGAGAAGGTACCCAGGTCACAACGCAGCCACAGTCCTGCTCCTGCAAGCACCACATACTTCCATCTGCCATGTCTCACGGTGCTGATGTATATAAAATGGAACCAAGATCTGTCTCTGTCATGTTGCACTTTTTCAGGAATGTTTAGACACACAGTAGGAAATGATATAACAGTGCTGAGGAGTTTTCCTCCACAACCACAAATGAGGGTCTCAGCTCACAGCTTCACTCACAGATATTGAATTTTATTCCTCTCTCTTGACAGAGTTAGAGACTGTTTTGGTTTGGAAGTGGCCTTTAAAGATCATGTAGTTCAACCCATCTGCCATGGCTGGGGACATCTTTCCCTAGATCAGGTTGCTCAAAGCCCCATCCAACTTGACCTTGAAAACTTCCAGTGGTAATGGGAAATTCATAACTTCTAGACATCTCGTGTTAGTGGCAGCTACAAGTGAATGCTTGCATCTGTTGTCTGTGTCTAATGACAGGCTCAGAAATAGGGCTGCATAGAAGAAGAAAATATTTTGGTGTTTGGTTTTGTTTCAAATTGCTCTTGCAGTTGCACATCAAGCAAACATTTCCAAATTACCGAAGACCCCAGCCCCAAAGCAGGCCAGCTGGTTGGGTGCACCAGGGTCCTAAATCATGGGGGTTTCTCACCCCTCTATCTCTGAGGCTGTTGCCACAAAGCCTCTTCCAGAGTCCTGGATCTGGGAAGCCTGAGGTGGCCAAAAGCAAAACCAGACTAAGTCAAGCTGGCATAATGTTAGGCACGTTTTGCTACCATCCAATTTTGTTTCCCTTGAAATTTTATCCAAATCAAATTATGCCTTTGAAAGACTTGTTTCAATAGAGCAACAGATCTCAGTCAACATCTCCCAGGAAGTTTTGTGGCCAGTTCCAGCCACGCTTGTTGACATGTCATCCTCAAGTCACCAGCTGTCACATCTACTGCTTTCCTGTCAATACTGTCATCTTCTCATGTAGGGCTGAAGTGGCATTACCTTTCTGGATGGATCGTTTCCACTTACCATATGACAGAGAGATGTAAGCATAGAGCCAAATGAGAAAGTCCCTTGGGATCAATGTTGATCCAGAGACCAAAAACCTAAGAAAGTTTGTTTCTATGGGGAGAATCTGATTTATCTCTCTAATACTGTAAGACATCTGCACCTTTTACCATGATTGCTTTTATTGACTCAAATATTTTGGAAAGAAAATAAGTAATTAAATAAAAGCAGTCTGCTATCTGGAACCAAGTAATAATTCATAAACATTCACCCAAACCTGAACTGATTCTGACACTTCCCTCGGATATTTACAGGAGAGAGAAATTCCTATCAAATGTGCTTTGAAATCTATTTATAAGGGCAAGCTAAGAGTCAGAGAACCTAAAACACAGAAACATTTTATGAAAACCCCAAGTGGGAATAAAACTACTTCCACTACACTCCACACTGTATTTTGTATTTACTGTTGGTAAAATGCTGCAGCTTTATTTAACCCAAGGCAGCTTAGCATACGTTGCCTTAAAACTAGAGCTTCACTGATGTTCCATTTATATTTAGCCATGGACTCAAAAGGGAAATTTGTCATAATAAGCAGAGGTTTAAAAACAGGTATAGCTTCACTAGAGATGCAGTAATGAATAAGACAATTACCTAAATTGCAAACAACTTATTTTTATATTTAACATTTTCTGATTAACTTTTGCTATTAGTCAGTATTATTATAAGTCAGTTACTCTCCAGAAGACTTAAACATTAGTTAAGAACTATGAATGACTGCCTAGAGGTAGCACAGCAGCTAAGTCATCCTGTCAATTAGGCAGGCTTTTCTCTGTCATCCCTGATAATGTTTTAGAATAGTCTATAAGTAGGACAGAGCAGTTATCCAATAAATGCAGTTTTAAACAGAAATTATCCATTTCTAATAGTTAAACAAAAGCTTTTTATAATCCCTCATAGAGTAGGTTTTATAGCATAGCAATTGTCTCACTTCCCTTGCTCATGAGTGTAAGCAAAAATTACCATTTGACTGCAAATTGTTTTATAAATACACGTGTGCCTCATATGATACATATATGCATAATGCATCTCAGAAACACCTTAATTCATCATCATAAATTGCTTTAATACAAATCGTAATAACCTATTGTCATAAATATTAATATATAAAATTATCAATCTCTTATTATTAGCTTAAGAAAACATCATCTAAATGACAACTTATTTTTATAATGAAATCTTGATATAGCTAACATATTTTATATTCATATTAGAAGCTGATCTAAAAAGAACTGTTAATCCCAGATTCAGCACAATGCCAGTTTCAGATCCCAACCACACAAACCAACAGCCAGTATTACCATTTCAAAAGAGGAAGTCTAAGAACCACATGAAATTACTGGACTTTATCTCCACATAGGGCTGCAAGGCATTGCACTCGAAAAGCAAGTAAAGAAGGAATGAATACAGACCTCAAAGAGGTGTTTTTCAAAGGGACTCCTAGAAGTCCTAGCACACATTGAGTGGTGTGGCAAAACCTGACGGCTGTGGCTCTCGGCATCCCATTCAAACTCCTTCCTTCTCCCCCTAGAGGACAATGTCGTGACGAGGACATCCAAGAAGCACATTAGCCTGCTCCAAAACAGGTTCATGTCCCACCCAAATAAGTGTGGTCATCCTTCATCAGGACATTCTACATTTCTGCATCCCATTTTCTAAGTTAATTTTTTATTGTTTGCTTGATGCTTGATTTCCTAGCATGGACTGATCACAAGCAGGCAACGGTAACTTTGCCTTTCAAAAGCCAACAGCAACCTGCGTTGGCCTTCCAGAAGGTCTGTATCTGTGCCACAACACAGAAGCAAAACTGAGAAAACATACTTCCACTATATATATATTCCACTCAAATAGCCTAATTGATACCCATATGAATATTTGTCCTTCTTCCCACATTATCTTGAGGGTACACAGCCTCTCTTGTGGTGCCTCCACCCCCAGCAGGCCTCCTTATAGCAACCATTTGTCAGACAGGTGATGCTGAGTTATGTGTTTTGCTCCCAGCTACTGCCAGCTGCACACACTTTTCTTTCTTACCGTTGCTTTTGTCCTAACCAGTTTGCTGTGTAGTTTCTAGTCTTCATCCTTTAAGTGTAAACTGTTGCTCTAGCTCAGTAAACTGCATGTCCAGTGAGAGCATACACTTTAGAAAAAAGCACTTTGAGGAGCAGAGGTTGAATAAAAGTCTTTTCTATTTCTACTTTTATATGAACCCTCTATTCTTTGACATTTCTACTCTCTATACTACTTAGCTAATCCAGAGTTTAAACGTGCAAGACAGTCTGTGAAATTAAAAGCAATTTTCATGCATCAACAGAAGCAGGTGTTTGTTTGTTTGTTCTCTTTAATATTTTGAGCTGAAATCAGCAATATGTAACCATGCTTTTTAGAATGTAGGAACCTAATCAAATGTTAAAAAATAATCATGAACCCTTGTGGTGAGGTATGGTGAAAGATGAGAACACAAAACCTCAAAGACTGACAAACAAAAGATATCGGTGTAGCAGCAGCCACATGTTCCTTTCCTGAGGTCAAATCTCATCTTAGTAGAGTTAATGAAAAAATCAGCATCAACTTCTATGGAATGAGGATTTCTCTCCTCTTGACTCAGCATATTGTGGGTATGACACCATGATGCCAAGACATCATTCATCTCAACACCAGCTGTTTTGNCCACCTGTGATATAAAACTGTAGGAGAAATATTTAAGATTAGTAGCAGGCAGTTTATGAATGAAGATATATCATGTATAACTAAAGTTTATGAATCCACTTCATCCAAATGATTAGTAGCTCACTTTTTTTTGTTAATGGAGTTTAGGGCATGAAAAATTATGANAGGTACAATCTCACCTGAAGAATCCATGTATATGGATTGCATTACATATTTCCTTATTTAATCACCCATTATGTATACTTTAGAAGGAACTGGAAACATACTACCATACTAACACCAGCTGACCATTATATTTTTCCATTTCACCACTCAGCATCAAGATGGTGTCAGAGATTAAGTATCTCAGGATGTATCACAGAAATACTATATTCTTGTTCATTTTGTATCAGTANAATACTTGACATGATAAATGGACAGAGGGAAATCTTCACATTCATGCAACTTACAGAGTAGATTTAGCTTTTCATTTTCCTTCAGAAATTTCATTTCAGAAACACCTTAGGAACAGCTATTTTAAGCCTACACATATCATGGCAGGAATGCCAGTGCTCTCATACTGACAAAGCTGCTTAAGGATGCCCTGAAATCAAGCTCAGCAGATGAGAAAGGCAGGACAGAGTTTCTATTAGATGTTTATCCTTCAGGAGACGTTCAAGCCTGTGCTGTTCAGTTAGTGCTTTCAAGCAGTTCACACCACCTCCTCCATCTCAAAAAATATTTTATTATATAGTTTCCCATGTGTATTCAGCCACCTTCCAGTGTTTATCAGTATACTATCCACATGGCAAGCTGCCAAAGAAATTCAATAGATGAGACGGACTTTAAAAAGTAATGAGAGTCTGCAAGTACTTGCTCAAAGACCTCCTCCTTTCTTTGAGAAGGTTCAGAAATGTGTTTGCCCTTCGTAAGTCCTGTTATCAGACAATAACATCCTCCATAATTTTATGCTCTAAAAACTTCTGGCAGCAGTATAGAACAAAAGACCTTGTAATTGGCTTTTTAAGAATGATAGAATTACAGCATTGTTTTACATATGAATAATGAAGGTTATTCTTCGAGGCCACGTATTTCATTTTCCACTGTATTAACACACTACAGTCAACACTGGCACCCCAAAAATAATGGATCAAAATGTTCTTTTGTTTTTGTGTAAGGCAGCTCACTCAGATTGATCAAAC
>VZTM01032882.1:72225-87106 GCA_013400555.1 Jacana jacana
TGTGTGCCCTCCTCTCACCTTGCACAACAGAGAAATCTAATGTCTCAGCTCTGCAATAATTCTAATCTTTGTAGTAAAAACTTGTCCTTTTCCCTGAATTACTAGCACCTGAGTGAAAGATTGTGTTTCCAGAGAGCTGACAGTTCAAGATTAAGCTTTTAAGAATAAAATAGGGCTTTTTAGGTGACTGCTATGTCAAGTATGAACCGTTGTACTCTATCAAGGTGCAAGTGCATGACATTGTGTAAGTAGAAGTGTAAGTATATTGTATTCTGTTCTTATTTAATCTCTTTTGCTCTCACTCATTCACTTTTAACATGCCCTTACCAACTGCACCAATTTTCTCCTTCCACCGTGTAACAATTTACACAGTTTTCTTGCAAGCTAAAAGTTCTTGCCTCACACCTACCCAGACAGAGCATTTGTACCTGGTTTCTCCAGGATGGATCATAGCACCCTCATTTTCAAATCAACCACTATAGCTGGTGCTTGCAAAAGAGAAGACTTACTTGACAAAAAAACCTCCCTTTGTGAAAATCCGGTAGATCTGAATTCAGTTTCCCAACTCAAATGCAAAAGTATTGTATATTTACACTGAAGCCTGTGACACCTCCGGAAAGTTTGTCCTCAGCATCAATCATTCTTGTGCTGATCCTTAGCAAGGACCCTCCTTAGGGCCAGGTAACCCGTGTTTTCCTTTTTCCTTATCTCCCTGGAAACATGCAGATTGCAGATGAAGGGAAATACCTCAACTGCAGATGAAGGCAGATGGATAACACTGCTTCAGCATTTGTCTGTCAGCGTGTGACCTGTTTTGAGATACCAGACAACCAGAGCACTCTGGTTTTGAAAGAGCCCAGGTGCTCAATAGTTCTCAAGATCGATGCCAAAAATCAGATTTACCTAACTGGAGCCTTCAAGAAGGTGAGAGATCCAAGAATTCTCTTGAAAAGCTTAGACTTTGTCTGTTCTAATATCACCTATGTAAAACCTATGTGCAAACAAAAGAAGCCCATGTAAAAATTCACTAGTCCAGGCCTTACCAAAGGAGAAGCTCACTATCATGATTGCTCAAGGTGCCATGCATGTCTTGCAGCATTCCCAGAAGGTTTTTATAAAGCTAACAGCAAAAAATCACTTGTGAGATTTGGTTCCCTGCTGCAACTTGGACTACATTTTGCACATCTGTTATTCAAAAAGCAGATGATGGCTGAATTTGTCACTTTTGTGCATTCTCATCTACCTGTTCTCCCTCCTTCTCTCAGACTGTAAGTGAAAGTACATTTTCTCCTGGCTTTGAAAAAGCATAACATGCTCTCCGACTTAACGGCTCCTACTAGAGCCCCAAAGAAAATCACAGCTTTGAGCAATTCTTGACATTTGGTTGATTTTGAATCTGGGATTTAACTCAACTGTACTAGTCCAACAACAGTCTTGATAATTTTCATTTTCATTTATTTCATTCCACTAATACAAGCTTAAGAAAAATTCAGTATTTAAACCTTGTATGCCGGTAGACAGCACAAGATAATACAAACACACTGAAGTCAAGAGGAGTGTGCCTATGACAGAAGGTTAGGGTTGGTGGCTTTTTGGTTTTGCCTTTTTTAAAGCTACATTTCCCATCTCCCTACTGTGTGGACCTGGTATCTAGCAGACATGCTTACCCTTTTTTGCAGATCTGTTTCCCTCTTTCTTCTTCACACTGGTCAGCTGGTGGTTCCTTTTGTGCAATTGAATTTGGCAGGTGCAGCAACATTTGTTTATGCTGTGCACAAGCTGGGGAATGCTATTTTGACAGATGATAGGTCTGCAGCATCCTTGGAGGCTTTTAAAAGCACATTGAAAATGTCATTATTTACAAAGCTTTACAGCTGGGATGCACAAATCACCAACAGCTGATTTATCAAAGGAAAAGTTGACCACATTTTTAGCTACCCACCTTGTACAGGCTTTGCAAAAACCTAGAAAGGGCTTTTGTCTCATCTTGCTATTTTGAGAACTTTAAAATCTATGTTCCTTCACTATTCTTCTGTGCTTGATTTTCCTTTTCATTGGGTAGTTTAAGGGAGGGGGCAGGAGTTGGCTTGTTTTGCTCAGCCATTTCCCTGCTTACGTCACTGCAGCAGTTACAAGATGAAATCTGTCTTTTCCTCGCTTCCACGCATCATCAGTCACAGAGTAGCTGTGATCACCTGAATATGTCTAGGATGTTGTGTCACATTGAAGTCTTTCTTTGGTTCTGTGTTTGCAAAACCACAATTTTCCCAAGGCTTTAGCAGCATGATTTGTACTATTTCTAATGTCTGTTTCCCCTTGATGATTACCATTTCAGGCCATGCTGCTTCTTGCTTTTCTTTCTCCTCCCCAGCCAAACAACATTTTTTGTTCCAATACATGCAGTTATTAATGTTTTCACTTTTCATGTATCTCTATTCCCCCCACCCACCTTAGCTTAGGCGAAACATTTGGGACCAATTTTTAGCAAACACCCACAGCCCATACACAAATCGCCAGGAGCAGCAGGTGTTCAGCATCTCTGAACATCAGGCCCTATCTGCATATTTAGGCCATGCAGGTTGGTGTTGTCAGTTCTTGTGATTTTATTTCCAGTCTTAGGTTATGTGGTGGTTTTAATCAGTGCTTCTAGAATCATCCCATTACTTGGAAATCTCAGTATTCATCACCACACTCTGGTCCTCATGGTTCCAGAGAGAACCACAAAAACACCATCCAGGTGCTAAGGCAGGTCAAACATATATTCCAATTTTTTTTTGTTTTCTGAAGGATTAGTTTAAACTAATTCTTTGCCTAAGGAAAACGCTACTCATGATGGTTAAGACTTGCAATAATGCAAAGCTTCAAAGCAATTTACATTTTGTTCCTTATGCTAGTATAAAATACACAAGTCCTCTTCTGCAGAAACTGGGAAAATATTCACACTGAGTGGTGACTTGTTTTATTTAATATTCACTTAAAATAAGGCCATAATACTTATGTAATCAAATGTTCCATAAATACTCTAGTAAGCTAAGATACTGACAGGAATGTTCACTAGCTTCTTCTGAAAGGTCTATAATTTATCATTCACATAAATCCTCCCCAAAAGCCTGATTCTCATGCAACCAGGAAACTGAAGAATGCTGGCTGATGTACGGACCCAGACAGAACATCTGAGTATGGTATATTCATTAACAAGATGGGCATATATAGATATATGCACATACGCACAGGATGAATTACTTGGAAATTAACTTGGGGCAGAGAAGGTATCAGGTTTGTAATTTGTTTGCAGACAACTTGTAAACAGAAAAAGGTTGAGTTCACCAGATATTTATTTGCTGATCTCAGTTTCGTCTTTGGTTTTCTTCTATATAGGGTTCTTAGTAAGTATAAACAGATGTCACAAGCTTGGTCTAATGACAAAATAAATCACAGGAGAATGGAGGACCTTCAGCAGTTTCCTTAACAACATGATAATGGCACAAATACACCAGTGAAATTTCTGGCACTTGCTATTTCGAGAGGTATGCATCTCTGTCAGAATGAAGCACCCAGTGGCAAATGCTTAGGTAATGGTTTCTTGTGGACAAATGTTAGTGCCGCCAGTGGAGAGGAGCCTCAACATGCCTCAGGTAAGTGTGTATCAGCCTCAAGCGCTTCTTGTTTGCTGCTTTGCCTTACCCTGATCTTTCCATTAGGCTTCTCCTGTTGCTGCAAAGGCAGCTACTGGGACTTGCCAGAGCAGTCAAAGCTTGTCCAGCTTTGCTTGCCTCTTGTTACTGTGAGTGGGATTGCACTCAAGGAGGATAAACAAAAGCACAAAGTGCTTTATTGCATCCGTCTCCCTTACTGGGAAGGCATGAGGTAAGGGCTGCTCTCTTCTTCTTCAGCACTGCAGGGTTGTGCTGAGACCTGGCCCATGTCTGATGTTTGGTTACATCTGTTGTCTTGATGCCAGGAACAGCCTCAGCCAAATATTTGAGATGCAAATGTTCAGGCAAAGAGGCCACAAGTCACCTTGTTTACACTGAAACATTTTTTTCTGAGCCTTTGTTATTGCTGCTGATCAAAATGTAAAGATCAGGATGGTTTACAGGGGTGGGGGTTTTTACCTTGTTTTGTGGTGCACAAGTCTACTTTTCTCTAATTCTCTATTTGATCTGCAGATAATTCATTGTACTGGTAGATTCTGGTTCAGTTGTGTTTTCAAAATCACATCTGGTAAATAGCAGAAAGGAAAAGAAAAAGGCTAATTCGCTAAAATGTTTTCATTCACAGAGTTTCTGTGGATGACAATGCTCAAGCTATGGTTTTGTAAACTTCTAAGTCTTCTAATGTAGAGGGCTTGAAGAAAAACTTGGGTTCAGTATAAATCCTTACTTTGTGTAAGCAACAGTCCTGTAGAAATAAATGCAGATTGAGTGGGAGAGAAATGTAATCATTCATTAACATTCCCTCTGTGAGGGAAGAGAAGTTATGTATTAGCAAAAGATAACATCTTTTTTCCCCCTCTTCTTCTTCCTATTTTTCTAAGTCAAACACAAGCTACTTTCCACTGATGAGTGGCAAGACTGACCCTCGTGTTTCTCTTGGGGTGCGGACTCTGCTTCATGGCTTGTTGTGTATCTGCATCATCTCCTCCAATCCACATTAGAGGAGTCCAGAGTTAGGCAGGGCAAAAGTGCAAATTCCTCATCCTGCCTCAGTAATCTTAGACCTTTTTGAATAGAAAAGAATAAATAAAAATAAGGGCAAAAAAAAAAAAAAAAGGCAATACTATGCAAGAAGCAGTTATTTTTTCGGATGATTTTAGCTAAGGGACTTTGTTGTCAGGACTGCACCATTTCCATTTTGGTTGCTGGTTTTTTTCAGTATCGATTTTTTATAAACATTGTGACTTGTAGCAATAAGTGATACTTGCCCAGCAGCAATGTGCATTGGAACAGGTATTGTCTGAAACACAGTGGGTAGGGAGAAATGGTAAATGTTATTCATGAAGAACACAGCCCAGATTTTAATTGAGTATAGAAAGCCTTCTGAAGGACTGTATAAATGAACTGAGTTCAAGCATAGCTGTGAATATTATTTTTTCCTCTAATTCCTTTCCCATGACATGAGCCACATGAGCAGCCACAGGCCTCATGAGAGGAAACATTCTCTTCAAGCATTGCCCCAGCAGTCCAGGTGCCTCACAAGACACCTCCAGGAAAACACATTCCTGCAAACCTTCTGGGTATTGCACTGGGCTGGACCTCAATCGCTGTGGCCTTTATAGCAGGACAAGGATCCTGGATATGGCTGTAGGAACACTTCCAGGTACAGAAAAACTGATAAATAATACAGGGAGAAAATCCCTGGAGTCAGTGACAATCCCCTTTCACAGTGACAAGTGCGCTGGATTTTTTTGAGACCTGGATTTAGATGTCTACATGTGACCAAATACCAGTTCAGACCTCTTAATCCATCTTAATCCATCTCCTGAGAGGAACTAACATTTAGTAGCCAACTCTGTGGAACAGGAGAATAAATTGACTTAATACAATTTATAGAGCCACAAACGGCAGCTTAGTGCCCTGCTGGAGATTTAGATAAAGTATCCCTTGAAGGTATTTCTGGGAACAGATATGTTAATACTCAAGCATATTTCAGACTAGGATCACTTAAATTATATGGAAAAAGTTTTTATGCAGAAGAAAAAGACTTCTGAATAAAATGAAGTATCTAATTGCGATGATAGCTAGAGAAAGCAGTCTGTACTGCAGCCCATTGTTGCCAGGTGGTGCAGTAATCCGGTACCTGATTAGAAAGGCAAGGTAGCCATCAGCTGCCTTCTAGTTACAGTGTGTGCCATGGTTGCAAAGGGGAGAACTCCAAAAACTTGATTGGTCCATGTTGCCATTGAGTACCTATTATCTGCTTATCTACTGTTAAGAGGGGTTTGAGTATTACTGTGTACACTGAAAGAGGCATAAAAACATTAGGTTGACCTGCATACGGTGCTTTTTCTGCTGGATGCACTTCCCAAGATTTAGGCGTAGCCCACCGGTTGACCCTGCCCTATCCGAAGTCCTAAGCAGCATTAGGAGACATATATGACCTTTCTGTCTGGCCAAGGTTGAGAGCCTAAGGAGAGTTTAAGGCTTATACCTTCTTTATTCATAGCTAATCAAATATAGCTGCATATAGCCCAATACATAGCCAATGAATACAAAATCACTCTTGAAACAGTCTCCTCCTTCATTTTCATCAGGTGACTATTCAGTGTTTATGATGGAAATTTTTATCCCAGCACAGGAAACCACACTGTTTCTTCAGGCTTGCCAAGTGAGGAACCTTTCCTCAACATCCTGCTAGAGGACAGAGGTGAACTCAGGAGCTCCGCAGGACAGGAGAGCTTAGCAGGGCTCAGAAAAAGGTGGCAGCAGTACTTTGAACTTGCAGAGGGTGTGCCAGGATAGGCTCTGGGCTGGCTTAAATGCTTGGCTGCCTTTCAGCAGCTATGTGACACCTGGGTATGTAGAGACTCACAGGAGTCTTGGTGTTTGCACTGTGCTCCTGCCTTGGAGAACACTAAAGTCTCTTAGGTCAAAGCTTTCTTTCCCACAGTTCAGCTCATCTTTCCTCATCTTAGAGCTCCTTCTCCCACATATTTCAGTTACAGACAACTGGGTTGTCTCAGCTGAGCTGTATTAACCATTCAACTGCTCACTCCCAGTTTTGTGCACAGCCATAAAACCTTGAGACTTAACCATCCTCAGTGTCAGAAGAGGTATCATTAATATTGGGGTAGGTGAGGTTCAGCTTGCAACTGTCTGCCATACCCATCAGTTGGGTTACATTACTACTGCCTTTTATTTATTATTATTTATCTTTCATATTATTTTCAAATAAAGAAAAAATAGTAATTTAGAGCATCATCAAGTAGGCAGGCTCAGATGCTTTACAAGTAAGGTCCAGAAGACCAGTGGAAACCTCTGTCAGATCTGTGTTGGCAAAGTCAGTCCAGAAATTACTGCTGTGTGTTAGACCTCACCTCTGGGGTCTGGGAGGCAGCTGTCAGGCAGGTGAGGGTGGGAGGGAGAGTAGTTCAGTCAAATGAAGTAAGCAATAATTTATATTTTCACCGGTGCATTGTCTGGGAAAAGGGCTGGGAACACTGTTCAAAGCCAGCTGTGCTTCCCCTGCAAGCATCACCACTCTACTGTGTGAGAGCTATTGTGAGCAAGCTGTAAAGCATCCTCAGCAGCAGCTGCCTAATCCTTAAGGACACAGAAAGGCTGACTCAGCATACACATACCTTCCACTGCCAGCCAGGAGAGGAAAGAAAAAAAGCTTTTAAGACTGTCTCAACAGCAAGTAATCTAAGGTAGCTCTCAAAAGGATTCCCTGTCAGGAGCATGGAGCAGACGCAGGAGTGAGTGCAACACAGCACACCAGCTTCAGTCACTGGTGCCACTGCTGTGGTAGATGCCTGGGCATGGGGCACCTGCCCAGTAAAGGCATGGTCTGTGATGCTGCCCTTCAAGGCTTGACAGAATTGCTGGGCAAAGGAAGAAATGGAAAAAAAAAATACAAAAAAACAAAAAACAAACCATAACAACAACAACAAAAAACCAAACAAAGCAACAACAACAACAAAACCCACAAAAAAAACCCAAACAAAAAACCAACCAAACAAAAAAACCAACACAACAACAACAACCCGGCAATCTGCTGCTAGAAACCACTTGCGGTACAACCATGACCTTGGCAGACACTCTTTCATGTTAGAAAGATAGAAATAGAATATATATATATAGTTGCATAGCCTGGAAATACTAGATAAAAGCATGTTGTAAAATGAACCAAATTCTTTATTTCTGCCACCATCAATTTGTATTCACTACACCCTATAAAATGAGGCCTCAACCTTGCTTATGTGGACCTCAGCAAAACTTGTAGTGGAGCTGCAGTCTCCAGAAGATTGGGTTAAACCTTTCTGAAATAGGTTTGCTTTATTTCTATATGTTCCATCACTTCCTTAGAAGCAATTTTTGAACCATCAAGAGTCAGTTGAGCACAGGTTAAAAAACACTACCCCAGAAACCCTGATGGAAATCTGAGACCCACTGTGCTGAGTACTTCCAAACACCAGAAGTAATACCCCACCATCAAAGGCTTTACCATAAATAGGTGAGACAGGTAGAAGAGACACAGGGAATGGGAAGCGGTGAGAAGCAACTCTACTTGCCTAAAGCCATGCAGGTCACTAGCAGAGCTGGCCCCAGTTTGCTTTGATGGTCTGCAACTCTCCTCGGGGTAAAAAGAGAGTTATTGTACATCCTGGTGTGGGGCAGCAGCTGAACTGAAGGAAAGCAGGCGAGATTCAGCAGGCAGAGGAAGCACTGCGGGTTTCAGGGGACTTGCATCCCCCTCTGCCCAACCCTGCTGTGTTTCACACACTCGCCTCAGGCACTGGCCACACCTGGCATGTCCATTTAAAAGCGTTTTCCTGCCTTCTGGGGGATCCTGGCAATTATTGTCCCCTCAGCAACCCATCGGGAGTAACATCAGGCAACATAGTCTTCTAATTGTATTATCACAGTGCCTGCTCAGCTGGTCAGACATGCCCACGCCTAGACACAGAAAATGAGGCTTTTTCTTTTGTCAGGTCTCTGCTATTAGATACTGCTAATAAAGGCACTCCAAATACCTAGAACTAACTGGACATGCTGTCTTTTCTCCAGCCCAACAACCCCCTGTGGGACAGGAATGCAATTTAGTAGTAATTGAAGTATGTTACACCATGTCCTGCAGATTTGGCTTTGGATCCTTTAGCTGCCTCAGAATTACGCATATATGCAAGCTATGCAAATATTTATATGAGTATTTACATATATACCTATAATGGCAAATTACGCTCAGATTATGTACAGATGTCACTTGTGTAAATCAATTTTGGATGACCCTGATGTGAAAAATGAAGAGACAATCAGCAACCGAGGAAAAGCTGCACAGAGGGTGGGTTGCTGGGGGTCTGCAGAGTGGGGATCCAGCGGAGCTGCAGGAAGAGTTAGCTCAAGCAGCAGGAAAAATCCCTGGCAGGAGGCTCTGTTCTGGAATGGAGTCATCTTTCTATGAAACATAGTATCACAGAATACCAGGTTAGAAGGGATCATCTGATCCAGACTTTCTTGGCAAAAGCAGAGTCTAAAGATGTCCCAGCAACCTGTCCAACTGAATCTTAAAATCCCCAATGTTGGGGAATCTCCCCCTTCCCTGGGGAGATTAGTCTAATGGCTGGTTGTTCTCAGTCTGAAAAATGTTCTGCTTGTGTGCACTTGGAATCTCCTCAGGATTAAACTGTAGCCATTACTCCTCATCCTTTCCATGTGTCTCCCTGTAGAAAGGGAGTATCCATCTTCTTTGTAGCCACCCTTTAAATACTGGAACATGGTGATAAGGTGTCCCCTAAGCCTTCTTTTCTCAAGGCCAAACAAACCCGGTTCCCTCAGCCTTTCCTTATACAGCAGGCTTTCCAGGCCTTTGATCACCTTGGTGGTCCTTCTCTGGACACTCTCCAGCCTGTCCACATCTTTTTTGTATAGCGGGGACCAAAACTGAACACAGTATTCCAAATATGGCCTGACAAGTGCTAAGTAGAGTGGGATAATGATTTCTTTATCTCTGCTGGTGATGCCCTTGTTGATGCAACCCAGCATCCTGTTGGCTTTCTTTGCTGCAGCCACACACTGTTCACTGCTCCTACTGAGCTTGTGGTCAACAAGGATCCCCAGGTCTCTTTCCACAGAGCTGCTCCCCAGCCAAGTACATCCCAGCCTGTGCTGAGCTTATGAATTATGTTTTCCCAGGTGCAAGACCTTACAGTTGTCCTTGTTGAATTTCATAAGGTTCTTGTTAGCCTACTCTTCCAGCCTATCTAGGCCTTCCAGCAGGGTGGCTCTCACTTCCAAAGTATCCCTGCTTCCCCACTTAGTTTGGTAAACATGAGGGAAGGTAGCCATCACTTGAAACAAAACCATCATGGGAAATAAAATTTAGAAAGATTCTTAAAAAGGCAGGCAGAAGAACCCATTGAAAGCCAGAAAAGCCTGTCCCATTACCCATGAGACGGAGTTGGTTTCCAGGGCTGGAAAAGCCTGGATGCCATCCCAAGGGTATGACAGGGAGATGCCCATGGAGCCACACTGGCTCTAAATGCAGAGAATGAGAGAGCCAATGCCTTTTCTCTTTCTCCCCTGTATTTCTTTGTCTGCTGAGGACAAACAGCAAGTGAAGCAGGCAGCAATCTCCGAGCAAGAATTTAATCATCCAGCCTTTTCTCTTTCTATTATAAAGTCACCACCTGGTGAATTGGTACCTTCCTGAGCACTGATCATGCGCTCCCCCCCCCGGCAATCCTCATTTATATACTGAGTGTGATGTCTATGGTACACAAGTTTCCATTGACCATTCCCTTGTTCTATTTATGCTGCTTCTCAGCTTCTATTGGAAGCTGAAAGGAGTCCTTGAAAAGTATAACATTGCCCAGCAACAGCTAAAGAAATATGCATTATTGACAGTCCTTTCACAACAATCACTAGAAAGAAAATTAACTCTTTCCCAGCTGAACCCAGGACTACATATATATGTATTTTAAAAGAGTTTGAAAAACTAGATGATGCTTTTGCAAGGTACTCACAGAAAAAAACCCCACCAAGTATTTTAGTCATATTAGAAAACTTATAGATTCTTTCATGCTTCTGTAAACCTGCGGCATTTAAATAATGGAGCAATTTATTAAAACCTACGTTACAGACTTTTTTTTCCATCTCATTTTTTGTAACAAAATGCAGATTGCTTTAAGGACCCAGAAATTTATACTTATTTATGGATGATCATGAAGAGTTTTAGCAGTTAATTTTCAGTTAAACAGACAAGTTTTAACACTTACCTGTTCAGTAGATTCCACAGATACTTTTTTTCCATTTAGTTTTCTGGTCCTTTTCTTTGAATAAAAAGTTAGAAACCGTGCTTAATTTTACAAAAACATCATGAAAGACATGGTAGCAGAGAGGTCTTAATTTTCTGTGTGAATATTAAAGAGTACCTCTGACTGGAAATTAACTGTGGAATCAGACACAAAACCATGATAAAAGTACAATGTTAAAGCACATCAGTTAACAAAGATGCCATTTGCCATAAGATATCCATGAACAGAAACATAATAACTTACTGTAGAAACCCTATCAGAGAATCCACAACATAGTGGGAGTAGCTGAAAGAATCTCACAGGTTTGTACAGTTACTGGTATTTTTTTACATTCTACTAATAACTTACATATAATAAAAATATTCTATAAACTATAAAATGTAATATTAGCTGATAAAGAACAGGAAAGCCTGTGGCAGAAATGTGTCAAATATCTTACAAATAAATGGTGAAGTAAAATAGAACATCGCTCACAGGTTGTTATATTAATAAGCTGTTGACATTTTGGAACAAGAAAGCAGTAAGAGGGGCTTTGAAGATTATTTTTTGCTGTAAACCCAAGTCATTATTTTTAGGACACTCCATGAAAAAAAAATGGCTTATTTTGTGGACTATAATACTGACTGTTCTCTGATTCTACACTTCCTGCATTCAGAGAGCAACTGCAGCCAAGCTGAATAACTCCACACAGCAAACCCAGCAGCGCACTGGTGGGAGATATCAAATCACAGGAAATCTCTCATTGTCATGGAATCATCTGGAGAACAAGTACACTGCAGACCTCTTAAAGCACAGTTATAAACACGTTTTGTACTGCAAAGGAATAGTTAAAACTGAAAAGGTGGACCATCATATCCGCAAGACTGTTTATTGGATTACCTGTGGTAGTCAATGTACATGAACAAAACTAAGAGCAGTTTAATACATCTATATTACCTAACATGTTAAATAACAAGAAACCTAATAATTAAGTCAAATAAAGTCAATTGCTCAGGGGACTGTATCATTGACTTCTTTTGATCCTGCTATCCATTTTACTAACTCACATACTAAGCTAGATAGATTGTAGGTCTATATATAGATCAGTTAAGGTTTATTTTGACATCGTATTCCATTTTTTTTTCCTTAGTTGAATTAGTAATCTGCTACCCTGGTAACACATAGAAAAATGGTGAAGCTTCTGCTTCGCATTCTTAAAGTAAAAATCGTGTATTCTAACCTAAGCGGTAGATAAAAACATTATTTATGTAAATGTTCAGTCAGTGTTCAGATGTGATAATACAAAATTTTGCACCCTATAATTTATACTGTTTTAATTTCAAATATTGATTATTAAATACCTACAGTGAATGGTTATTTTAATTTGATCAAATGCTGAACCACCACAAAAAGCATTCAAACAATATTTATTTTCTAAATCTGAAATTAAAGTCAGAATAAAAAATTGTGCATAGTCCTCTTGCACTTACATCTGTGCATGATTTCATACGGCTATGATCGCTGTGTTACACCGTCAGAAGTTACCTCTTCAAGCTCTATCCATATTTCTTTTTAGATACCTGTTGTCTCTTATCTTGTGTTTGGATTTTATATGCTTTGAGACAGGTTTTAAGTCATAGCTAACACTCCCTCCCAGATTACATTAATTCTCTATTTATAAGTGCATGATTATATTCAGCAATGTATTTTGGTTTGCCTTTTGACCTTTTGTCCTGGTTTAGCCTTAGACGGCAACAAAGACCCACGTGGCAGCCACTCGCTCTAAAGCCCGTCCACAGTCAGGAGGGCAAAATCAGAAGAAAAAGGCAAAACTCGTGGGTTGGGATAAAGGCAGTTTAACAGAACAACACAACAGTAACAAATAACGCGGGTAAAGAAGTATGAAAACACGATTACAATGCCGACCGCTCATCAACTGCACCCGGGACCGACTCCGACCACGCGACGCGCACCCCCCCACAACTTCCTGTCCCCCTCCCCTTCCCGGCCAAGCTCCTGTTTCCCTCTCCCTTCCCGGCCAGCTCCCCACTGCCCCCTGAGCATGGCTCANGAACCTCATCCCATTGATCTCAACCCATCAATCAAGCCTGTCCAAATTCCTGTGCAGAGTCTTCATACTCTTTGAGAGATTGACAATCCTGCCCAACCTGGTGTTGTCTGCAAACTTACTGAAGGTGCACTCGATCACCTCATCTAGATCATCGATAAAGATATTAAACAGAACTGGTTCCAATATTGAACCCTGGGTCACCACTTTGTGACTGGCCACTAACTGTATTTAACTCTGTTCACCACAATACTTTGGGCCCAGCCATCCAACCAGCTTTTCACCCAGTGAAGAGTACACCTGTCTAAGCCATGAGCAGCCAGTTTCTCCAGTAGAATGCTGTGGGAAATGGGGACAAAGACTTTACTAAAGCAGACAACATCCACAGCCTCTCTCTTATTGACTAGGTAGATTACCTTGTCATTAGGTTAGTCAGGCAGCACCTGCATTTCAGAAAACCATGCTGAATGGACGTGATCACCTGGTTGTCCTGTATCTGCCACATGAAAGCACTTGAGAAGATCTGCTCCATAACCCTCCTGGCACCAAGGTCAGACTGACAGCTCCCTGGATTCTCCTTCTGGCCCTTCTTGCAGATAGGTGTCACATTTTAGCCTCCAGGCAACAGGGACCTCCTTGGTTATCTGGGACTGCTGATAAATGATGGAAAGTGGCTTGGTGAACATTTCCACTACTCTCTTGATACCCTTCGGTGGATCCTATCCAGCCCCATAGACTTGTGCAGATGGCTATGTTTCCCCTTAGATTATGGGGGTTTCATTCTTCTCCCTATTCCTGTCTTCCAGCTCAGGGGGCTGGCTACCTGGAGAATGACTGATTTTACTATTAAAGACTTATGGCAAAGGCAGCATTAAGTATCTCAGCCTTTTCCTCATGTTTTATCACTATGTTTCACCCTGCATCAAATAAAGGATGGAGGATTCTCCTTAGCCCTTCTTTTGTTTCTAACTTTCTCCCTGCATAATCTCACAATGTCCTTGTAATCCTCCTGAGTTGCCTGCCCCTTCCAAAGTTTATAAACTTTCTTTTCCCCCGAGTTCCAGTTCTCTGTTCAGCTAGACTGGTGATCTTTCCCACTGGCTCATTTTTTGGCATGTGGGTATGGCATGCTCCCATGCCTTTAAGTATTCCTTCCTGAAGACTGTCCAGCCTTCCTGGACTCCTTTTGTGCTACAGGACTGTTTCCCAAGGGACTCTCAACCAGACCAAAGTCTGTTCTCATTGTCTGCTCAGACAGCAGAGTTTTTCCATGTCATTATGCAGGATTTTATGGGAACAACAGTCACTTTCTGTCTATTACTACATTTCTTATGTTTTAATTCAAATGTCTTTTATTAGTTAAATCATTTTCAGGTTCATTTTGGGCCTATTAAAAAGAGAATATATGTTGCCACAATAATGGATTGGGGTATTTTAAAGCTTGAATGACATGCATCCATTGGCCACACATTAGGACTAAGAACTATTTTTTCTATGGTTCAGGAAATATGACCTGAGTGATTTAGAGAAGCAGGAACAGTAGAATAGGCTCTGTGTGTGTAAATGGTTTTATGACCACTTGTGGCTTAGGAATTTATTGCAACTGTTTTCAACAACCCGATTTAAAGTGAATGTGAAAGAATGTTGATGAAACATTAACTAATGGTTTAACAGAGCACAAATGCATCCCTTTGTAGTAATGACCTGTATTAATAAATGAATTATAAACATATTTATATGGTGCTCTGAAGCATTAACAGTGAAGATAATGATAAATCTGTACAACAAATATCTCTCTTCATAGTTCCAGAGAACCTGCTGACGAAAAAAACCCCTACCCTAAATGTGCTGGGTTTTTT
>VZTM01032882.1:87145-98669 GCA_013400555.1 Jacana jacana
TTTTTTTAAATAAGCAAAATGTAAATTTACTTGGATGTTAAAATCTCCCTACCCTGGATTTTCACTCTGTTCTAGCAACCTTAAAAGCTATGTAAATGAGGTGCGTAGTGGAGCACTATTGCTCACTAGGCCTGGCAGTTCTACTCCCACAGACTGGGCATGTTACTGGAAATGCCAATGTCATTTCTCAACCAGATCCAGGCTCTCTGGTGAGGATCTGTCTCCAGAGTGGCCTTCAATGTAATAACAGTTGCAGGTATTCAGCTTTGAGCAAACTGGATCTTTCTGAGCATTTTGGCTCAGAAGAGGGAGATAACTACATATGTTGACTACAATAAACCATCCCACAATAGTTAAAAAGCAAACCATAGCTGGTTTATTTTATAATAGTTGGTTTTAATCCTATTTTATAAATCTGGACTCTTAGTACCATTAGCTAAATATACTTGCTAGAGTGAAAATGTTGTTATTGTTATCTATATTCCTCAAAAATATGTTAAGAGATATAAATTTGAGTTGTTTTACCCTGGAACTAGGGAAGTCTGTATCTTTTTTCCTTTTTGCACAAGTTTTGTGAAGAGAAGAAAGCTAATATATATGTATAATTAATACTACATAAATAATATTATATACATGATTTATACTGAAAAAATAAAATCATATAAATATTTCAAAGTGTTATTAATAATACTTTTTCTTTTCCTAAAGCAAGAGAAAATGTTTGTCTTCAATTTTGTCAGGGGTAATAGAACAAAAGCAAACAAGAGAACCATGATCTTCACTGCAGAACAAAACTGCTATAGAGACACCACGAGAGAGTAACTTCACTGAAAGGCATTGTGTTGCAACAGAGATGCAGTACAAGAGAAATACAGTCCTGATACTCCAGGAGTGCCAGGTGCAGGCATAAAAATAACTTTATACCTCTGGCTCTGATTATCTTGTTCATTGTATAGAAACCCACAAAAACTAAATCATGTGAAAATTGTTCAGTTCTAGTCTTTCTTAGTGATTCCCCCTCCACCCCCCAACCCCCAATGTATATTCTTGATCTTTATTGACCAAAAGATAATTATTATGAAAATTCTGAACTTTTCATCCATACTGCTTTGTTACCTTGAGTTTCAAAAAATAAATTTACTGTTTCTTTATTCCTTCCTCAAACTGTGTGAATGAATTCAGGATTAATTACTCTCCACTTCTAATTACCTAAATCAGATTGAATTTATAACCAGGTAAGAAAACAGCTTTCATTTTTTAACTCCGTCCTGAGGTTGATCTAGGCTGTAAAGAAAACTCACAATATTCTTAATGAAGCTGTCAGTAGGCAAATTTCCATAGTAAAGAATTGCAAGAGAAGCCTGTATTACAGCATTTTTATTAGCAGTTTATCAAAAGTGTCCAAAGATTGAAAACTAAACCACTCCTCCATTTGATACTCATCATTCTAGTCTTCAGACACCTATCTTAGTTATCCCACTATAAGACAATTCAGGTTACTGTGAGATGCTAGAAATTGGCCAGTGATGGTATTTTCCAACAAGGGCAGTCAATATCTACTGTTTAGGATTGAATTGTTTCGTTTTGCTGTTGATACACTGTATGTTTTAACACAGTGTATGTTGCCATCATACGCAACTACAGTGTTACTCTTGAGTATCTCTTGTAAGAACATGCAATCTAGGTGACATTACAAAGCAAACTTTGGCAATTAAGCAAAAATATCCAGTTTTAAAAGCCCTTAATTTTTTTTAAAATCTAAGTTGAGGCAGTAAAAAAGTTGTGTTTCAACCTGTGTCCAGTGTAAATATGTTGAGGCAATTCTGTATATGCTGCCTTTTGGGGGAAAGGAAATCAATGAGGACATAAATCAATGGGATTTGGTGACATCTATGACCATGCTTAAAGAAAATAAAAGCTGAAAAGTCAGATTTCTAACATTTCCTTGGCAGAGGAAAATTACTTGTGAAAGAGAATTTATTTTCAAGTGTGCAAATTAAGGATACTAGGTTATTGCAATAAAAAAATCAGGGATTTGAAAAAGAAGGGTTTGGTGCCTAGTATACCATTTCACTTGAGTAAATCTTTCCCAAGATAGTACCTTCTTACTATTCACTGCTGATCCCTATTGCTCTTGCACTTTGCTACCCAGGGTAAGCTTTGACTATCTAATGAACAATCATCAGTGTCAACACAACTGTGACCTACCATCACAAGGACTCATTTTCTTGACTGTCAAGGTAGAAAGAAAACCAGAAACAGAAAAAGAGGTGACTTTGTCAAGATCACACAGTTACTGGTGGCAGAGCTGTGAACTCAGCCTATCACTCTTAATTCCTGCTCAGTGCATTTATACTCCAGATATTTAGTTCTTTTTAGGTGTTTTGGGAATCCATGTATTGAGCTGAAGGATATCAACCACAAGGGTGTACAAAAGCTAAGGAAAGCAGCCCTCAGCATACATTCTCAAGTCCCGTGGGACAGGGAGCTGTATGAGCAAGCTGTCTCCATAGAGTATGCTATTGGATCCCTTTGAAACTCTTGCCTGGGCATAATCTGTATTTTATTTTTATTTTATACAATTACTCTTCAGTTAAATTATTAATTTCACCCAGGATAGTACAGTATATAAAATGTACTCTTTTTCTTAAAATATCTTTCTTAATGGGAGAAATAAAAATGCAATTTATTATGCATGACACTTTGCCTAAACTTCCTCTATGCTAATTTCACCAATTGGAAATCATATCAAGAAAATGAGCCATACTCTGCCTGTGTTAATCCTGTGTAAATCTGGGGAAGCTCCATGTTGGTCTGTTGCAGGTTTGAACCACTGTAGCTGATAGCAGAATGCATCCCATGGCTCCTTTTTGTAATGATATTCTAAAATTATGTAAATTTCCAGCTTTATGTGCTATAAGTAGGCATTTGTATGCAATGATGCTGCACTGCCTTACTTTTCTGGACTGAAAAAACAGAGACTTATTTATCCAGAAATACCTGGCAGAGGATAGTAAAAAATTATGTTGCATAAATGTGAAGAATTCATCATTATTATGATTGGTTAGTGCTACTGGGGAAACAATCTTTTTTATTTTTTTTAGAGGACCTGGATGTTCCTGTGTTAGAGACCATATAGATATGCAAATAGTGTTTTAGCTCATTAGTGTCAAGAGAGTATATGTTAATTATTTATTGCCATAACTGTGTGCCAGTTGTGGAGAACATTGGAAAATAAGTTTCAGTGAATGGTTTTTTTTTTGTCCAATCATGACAGTGTCAATCAGTGTGTCAGTGATGATACATTCTGAGCAAGTTGCTTGCATTGGCTATCATAAAATATGCCATTAGAGACAGGAGGCGGTGAGATGAAACTTTCTGCTGTGTATATACATGTGTGTATACACACACATGTATATATTTATAGTAATATTTTTTGACCTTGCAGACTGTTGGTTTAATTCAGTAGAAATATTTATAGTGAACTGGTCTTTTTCATCTGGAATCAGTCTATGGACTGATTCAGTGAGTTTTCTAGATGACTAACTGCATCTCCAGGTGCAAATACATCTGTGGCAGGTGTACATTGGGACACCTCCATCTTTGGTTCTTGAATCCTGCCTCTGAATAGGATAATTGTACAAGAGAAGTGGCCTCGAGTGAAAAGAGTAATGCTTTATTACTTTTATTTTTAAAATTACATATATAAAAATGTCACCATATTGATCAAAGTGTTATGTTATATTATTATTTTATATATATTATTTTTTTTTAAGTGTGAATTAGTTTGGTTTTTTTTTTTTTTTTCTCCACATTCTCTTCCTCAGTTTACCTCAACTGGTTTGGTGCACTGTCTGTTTGTACAGGATTTCTAAAATGAGTGCTTTCTCATAACAGTGTGCACTGTTTTTTTTTCTTGATTAAGATCTTGCCCCTGTTAGCTGTTGGGGGGAGTTTCTGCTTAGCTCACCTTCCCCTCTTTCTCCTGTCTCTTATCGTAGCAGTTCAGAAACCTGTTCTTTGTCCTGCAAACTTGTGCTCTAACCATACCAGCAGATCAGCTAACTTTCAACTTCCTGTTTTTTCATAAACCTGAGTTAGACACAGAGCACACAGAGGATAAGACATCTAATTCTCTTTGAAAGGAATCAGTCTATTGTTGAATTTGTTTATGCGGGTCTAGCTTCATGAGACTGTAATGGCAGCTTTTTTTGTGCGTGTTGTTTGGTTGTTTTTTAAAGTAACTTTTGTTTTGCTATTACATAAATTGCATGGTGCATTTACCAGAAAGCCCTTCAAAAGCTTTCATTTAAATAAGCTATAAGAATGCATCAGAAACACTTACTGAAGTCTGATGAAATTTTTCCCACACTTTCCTGTGTTTCATAGTCTGGTTTGGGTTGGAAGGGTCCTTGAAGATCATCTAGTTCCAACCACCCCTTGCCATGTGCAGGGACACCTCCCACTAGATCATGTTGCTCAAAGCCCCATCCATCCTGGCCTCGAACACTTCCAGGGATGGGGCATCCACAGATTCTCTTAGCAACCTGTCCCAGTGTCTCACCACCCTCACAGTAAAGAATTTTTTCCTAATACCTAGTCTAAATCCACTTTTAATCTAAATCTTCTCTTTCCCTCCCCCTTTACTAAGATAAAAAAACCCCATATTCTAGCAGTGTGATACTGTGCCTTAGAAAAAATACCCTAGCTTAAATGCATTTTCAAAAGCTGAATACACGTGAAAGTTCATTCCAATTATCTGATTCCCACTTGATGCTAATGAACTAAGAGAAGCTTTATCCTGACAGTGTTTGACTGCCTGCTGCTCTTTCAAAATTGTTGCTCTATCCTACCTTTTACTTCTACAGCTGCCTTCGGGCTGCTTGTGAAAGTTCATAGACTGTAATTGTTTGGGTCATATATTAGCCTTCTGTTTTCAAAAGAGGCTTAGTAATATGAAAATTCCCATGACATGCCTGCTGACTTTAATAATTTATTAAGGATTTCAGGTAGTCTGTGCTTTACCTTAATTTCTCCACACCAATAAGAAAAAGTCAATAACATTGTGAATTTGCAAAGAAAATTGAAGTGAATAATGTGTTGGTGAGGCAGAAGTCAGGGTTGCTGGCAAAGGGAAAAATAACACCTAATTTTTTGAGACAATGTGACTGAGTAACTTGAAGGATGCTCTGGGGTTAGGAAGGCTGGCTGTGCTTCCCTGAATAAGCCCTGCAGTATGAGATGTCCAAACCTCTGAAGGCTGAGCTGTAAGCATCTTTCATTAAGTACCGTAAGCCCTGGAGCCATTGGACATTTAAGTCTTGACCTCTCTGAATTGCGGCTTGTTCTTTGTTTACAGAGAATAGCTTCACACTTCTGTTAAAATACACTAAGAACAATGGGATAAAAACATCCTAACATAAGATTACTTCTTTCATTTTAAAGGAAAGTGTGATGCTTGACTAAAGAGCTTCAAGTCAAATTAATTTAACTTTCCTGCATCTGGCTTTGCAGAAACACAGGATATAAATAGCTGTAGCAGGGATGTGCCACTGGGGAGCCATGGCTTGATGGCAGATATTTCTGAAAAGTCTTTGTTCATTCAACAGCTCCCTGTTCAGCAGCCTGTTGGCAAGTTGCTTTCCTTCAGGTCTGTGATTTCCACAGAAAATATCTTGGGTTTGATGCCCTCATTGGCTAGGAGAAGGACCAAGGGACAACAGCGCTTAACATGGGAAATGAACACCTCGCCTCAATGATATAAACACTTTGATATTTTTAAGTAGTACTGGCTGCATGTTCACAACTGGAAATTTTCCATCCTGAGGAAAACAGCCAGCATGCTAGGAGCTTCCAAACAGACCTCTCCTGCTAACATTTAGGTTAATGAGATTTTTAGTGGAACATACCACAGATAAACACCTGGAGATCAAAAAAATATCTTTTCTAGGTTTTCCAGGGCTTGAGCTTTTGCCAGAATTAGCTATAGTGAGCAACTGAAGAGTTTTATGTAGTTGTATTGGGATTTTTCAGGCCAAATGAGATTAACGGTGCCTCATCTCAATTCTTACTTAATAGGTTAATTTACAATTAAGAGAAAATCCAAAGGAGTCCACCTCTGCTGTATGAATATTAACTATTGCTAATAGTTTTGCAGTGGCTAGATTCTACACTCTCCTGATTTGACACCTTCTTTTACTGTCTGACAGGTTTCTTCTTCCCCCTTTTGAATGTTGTGCGATATTCTTAAAATAGGTTTCTGCAGTTGTGAATAATTTTATTGTTACCTTACTGAAAAACAAAAAGTAGAATGTCAAGGAGGAAAATCTTACTACATAAAAGTAAGCTGGATTTTAATACCCAACAGAGCTAGCATGTACGGTGTGTTCTTGTAATAGAAGTTTTATCAATTAAAAAGCTTTCTATTCTTTACACAGAAAGATAGACACTGAATCTTCTCTCCCTCTTTCCTTCTGTTTGTTTTAAGATGTTCCTCTCAGAAAGGTTTGGACCAACCTAAGCTTCACAAGAACTTGCACAATCCAATCAGCAGATACAGTTTGCTCACAAATGTGGGGACTTATTTTTAAAATAACTTAATTGGAAGTGTTCCCTTGGGAAACTGGTTCTTGGAGCTGTGGTTTCCTGAAGATTAGTTGTAGCTGGATAGGTAGGCATATAGATCTAGAGTTGGCACAAAAGATTATAAAATGCTTTCTAAATGCAAAATTTGTTATGAAATCAACAGAAGCATCATCAGTCATCATGACAAATTCTAGACAATGTATTTTGAAAAGTTAATCTCCCTTATTAAAATGATAAATCTAGAGGAATATGGAACTTGTCATTTTGGAGTAGACTCATTTCTCCATTTGGTTTAGTGTCTTGCATCAAGGCATGTAATCAGGTGCTATAAAACTGTTGTGCTTGGCCTCATCTTGCCAAACAAGTTTATTGAATACCCTCAAGTGTGAAGGTGCATCAAACATCTTTGGAGCCCTCTCTGAGAGCACGAAACCATTTTCTCTGCCTATGCTGCCTTAGAGCCATCGTTATACTGACTGCCTCTATACATTCATCCTGCTGAATTCCACTGGCAACTTGTGCCTCAATGAAATTTCCTCCCCTTGACTGAGTCCTGCCCATTAAACGTATCCTGTCAGACAGGGCAGGATGCGCACATGTCCACTAACTCGGGTAGAGGGAACATAGTGCTTCAGAAGGGGCACTGCAGGTAGGCATTCAATCCATGCAGCTACACAAGCCTGGGCTGAGGCATAGCCCCAAACTTACTTGCTGGATCCAGTGCAACAGCAGGTCCTGCTGTGGACTTTTTGTATCATTGTGGCAGATTAAAAGCTTCCACAAGTAAATATTAATGTCACTTACAGCCTTGTACTCTCCGAGAGTGCTGTCAGCATATAACAGTTACACCCAGCTGTGAAGACTATCTGGAACAAAGTGGCACTACCACAGGTTTATAATGAAATTCTCCTTTCTTCCATTGCACAACTGTCCATTTTGCTCCCAAGCTTTTCCTTATTCCTTTCCCTTTTTGCTGCTCAAGATTTCTATTTCATTGTAGCCTTAGTGCTTTGCTGTGTGGAGATGTGCGTGCTGGTGGCTCATGTCACAGACCCTCTAGGCTTTGTTCTGTTTGCTGCTAAATTCCAGTATTGCTGCTTGCTACTCCAAGGTTGTGGCCCAAAGTTTTATCTCTTAAATGGTGCCCCAGAGCCACATTCTATGAAGAGCACCAATGGCCAAGCAGAATCTGTTTGGAAAGGAACAGGGGCAGAGAGAAAGGAGTCATCTGAATGGCTGTGCAAGTAAAAAACACAGTGAGCTTTGGGATAAGATTTCATTTGGTGATGATCTGACTTTTTCCTTTCTTCTGTAGTATTTCTAAACCACTGGATGTTATTGAGAGGCAATGTCCTTAATTCTGAGAAGTGCTGAATGCAATTCATAAACTCCTGACAGGTTCTGACCAACTAAGACTTCACCTGAGAGGAAGAGAGCTTCGGCTTCTTGCCATCGCTTTTGCTTAGCATTTGCACCAGAAACGGGGCTCTCTTACAATAAAATAAAATGTTTGTGGGAAAGGATATGGATGATAGGGTTTTATTTTAGCACAAACTTTTGATAGGTGTATGTTTTGGAGAGATGAGGAAATGGAGTCATGGATTTTTCTTCTGGGTTGTGTTTGCTTTCCAACAATTTTATTTCCAGTAGCTAATTCTCCAATATTGTTTGGGCTAATGTGAAGCATATAAGCTCATATATAGAGCAAGAATATGAAAGTAATCCCAAATTATCTGCTAGAGACATTTTAATACAAATTAAAACTGAAGGAGGAAAGAGAAGAAATTAAATGCACTTTATAGTCTTTACTTATTTCCCATCAAGTGAGATTTTTCCTTTCCAGAGTACACCTGCTTAATTTCTAATCAGCCTTTCAGCCTTCACCATGAGTGACAGAGCAAGGAGGAGAATGCCTGCCAACATCTTGGGAGAATTTATTTAAGGTTCTTCTGAGCTGTGAAAGGGATTTGTCATTGTCAATATCAGCGACGCGGCTGATCAGCACTCTGGTCAGTCTTGTAATCAGGAAGGAAATAGTGTACATGTTTGTGACAGAGAGACATACACAGAAATTACTTCACAGATAAGCTCTGCTCATTCTAGCTATCTGTGTCTGTGTGTATTCTAGCTGTTGTTTCACTAATTCTTGGGGAAATAAAAATAAGAACAACATTCAATTTACTCTTTAATTTACTTAACTGAGCACTTTGGAGAGAAGTCTGTGAGATCTCGAGAGCATGCTGGCCTGGTGAAGAATGCAGCACTCATTCCTAAGGTATCCTCTTTTACATGCTGTGAAATTTTGCCAGTTAATTTCAGGAGCCCCAAAAGAAACTGTGATAAGTGAGCCTCCCATGCGAAAAGGTTTGGGATCTGCAAAGCATCCAGGATTCCAGAGGCTTATCTGAGCTTATCAGCTGACACTCTTTGATCTCCCAATTGAGCCAGGGATTGTTTTGAAACAGGTGTCTGTGTAAGGTTTTCCAATGCATTATGATTCTGGTCAGCTTCATTCAGTCTTTCAATGCACTTCCAATTTGATCTAAAAATACTTTTAGCTGATGTGTGCTAAACCTCTCAGTTGTAGGTGAGGTGGTACTCTCTTCCCTTACTGCAAGATTTGGTTATTTGTAATTTCAAAGGTCAAGAGACACATCTCATAAAACAATCCACCAATATATTTGAGTTCTTCTGACACAAGCAGGGGTTTTTCCTTCCAGATCACAGATAACTGCAGAAGGTTCTTTCTGTACAAAGGAACTTTCTCTGAAGCCTGAGGAGCCTCAGCCTCTCTATTATCCCTTTCTTTTTCTTGTTGGAAGAAAAGAGCTGTTGCATGTTAGAGAATTGCTGTCAGCCTGCAATTCCTCCCAGGTAATTCCTACAGCCAAAAGGGTAATGGCTATAACAAATGTGCAGAGTCCATCTTGCCTTCGGTGGAATCAACCACTAGCTGGCTCTGAAATGGTAGAAGTCTGTTTATTTTAATGGATGGCATAAGAGAACAGACAGACTATAAGTACATCTTCTTAATTTGATGAGTTAGGGCTCATGTCCTCATCTCAAACACTTGGAGTCCCAAAATTATGGAAAGAAGGTATCACTTGCATATTTTGCTTTCCATATACTCATTTTCCCGTGCTTAGGTACTGCCTCTGGCTCCTGTGCTTGGTATACAGGAGAGCTTAACACACCGTAACACCTACTGCCTTGTCAGCATAGTGAATAATCAAGGAGTAGGATTTAAGTTGGATATCTAGATTAGAAAATTTAATTAAAACCAGGCTATCAGAAAATCAAACATATTTCTATTTCTTCTATTGCTAATTTCAAACAAGAATTATGTGTGTCCTTGACTACATCATAGGATCTCCAGATGTTCTTGAGTCTTTTAGAAAAATAGCAACAAAAGTTGCTTTGAAGTTCTTGACTTCATTTTCATTGGTGCATCTATTAAAGATATTTCATTGACATAGTCTAATACAGAAATTAAGCAGTGATAGTGAGAACTAAGTCTGTATGAGGCACTAGAAAAAATCTGATGTGCAAAACTGTTTGAATAAATGGTTAGTTTTCAGCATGACTGAGGCTCTGTAGCTGATATTTAAAGTCCCACCATACTTACTAGAGCTGCTTGAGGGTGGGAGGTGAGGGAGGTTTTGGTTTGTTTGTTAAAGAAG
The DNA here is from genome assembly GCA_013400555.1 of Jacana jacana. NCBI lineage: Eukaryota > Metazoa > Chordata > Aves > Charadriiformes > Jacanidae > Jacana > Jacana jacana. Next base: position 97,411 of record VZTM01032882.1, read on the forward strand.
GAATTTCCAGTTTGTCAGACTTAAAATATTAATCAGAGGCCATTTGAACTGATGATGCTCTAATGAAATCCAGTTCTCCATTGTGTTTCCTATCCAGGACTGAATCGGTCAAGGCTTCCAGGTGTTATGACTCCAAGGCAATTTGGAAGGTGGATTTCCCACGAATGTAGTTTCTGTTTCCCTTCAAAAGGGAAACGATGGGGGAAAAAATTTTGAAACTACTTAATCTTACACATGAGGAAGATAATACTAGTCACTCTATGAAACTTCTATAGAGTACTTTTGACTAAGAACATTTTTAGATCAAATTGAAATGCAAAGAGAGGGAGGATATTGTTATTTATTATCTGGAAAACAGACCCGCAGTGGAGACAAGGTACAGGGATAACCTAAGCCTTAGCCATGAAGCTTTGTAGAGAAATAATGAAGTTGAATGTGGAAATAACTAATACTTCCCTGAATTTTAAATTTTGGGCAAAAATTATGCAACTGATATTTTTCTCTCTCAAGGATATTCCATTCTTGCTTTTGGTGGGGTTTGTTTGTTAGGTTTTTTTTGCTTTTTTTTGAGAGGAAGAATATTGGGATTTTGGAAATTTTTTGTTTGATTGTTGGGCCTTTGCTTTTTGTTGTTCGGTTTTGTCCTGTTTTACTGACCCAATCTCTACAGCTGTGTGAAAAGACAGGTTATATAAAGTGAAAGTAAGTCTTGAAAAACAATTTTTCTGGAAAAATAACAGGAAGTGCTTATATTACTGCTGTATTCTAAAGTTGCTTGTAACTTGGGAGAGGAAAACCGAGAAACCATTGGTCAGCAAGCCTAAGCAATTGTTGTTAGCCGTCAGAATTTATAACTGAAGAGATTTCACGTTAATTGACTCCCAGTGCAGAGCCCCCACTGCTATATCTGGCTCCTGCTCAGAAGGGAAAAAAATCTAGGCAACAAAATATTTTGCACTGTTTGGCTCAAACTTTTTAAAAAAACCAACCCAACAACAAGTGGCTTGGAGGCTGAAACTAATTGTGAAAAATCTTATCCCATAAACACTTGTCCTAGGATAGACAAGTCCTATGAAAAATAGGGTTAAGTACAGCATGCCTTCTGCTATCCATACCTGTGAAATCCTGGAGGGTGACTCAATATAAATAGAATTTCTCTTTATAAAGAAGTGTAGTGGTTACATGGATCAGCAGAAGAGGGTTCCCCCCTTCTCTATTGAAGAATAAATGACTATTTTTTTCTTCTTCCTTTTTTTTTT
>VZTM01032883.1:190-97385 GCA_013400555.1 Jacana jacana
GGCATCCTGGGGTGTATTAGAAGGGGTGTGGTTAGTAGGTCGAGAGAGGTTCTTCTCCCCCTCTACTCTGCCTTGGTGAGACTGCATCTGAAATATTGTGTCCAGTTCTGGGCCCCTCAGTTCAAGAACGACAGGGAACTGCTTGAGAGAGTCCAGGATAGGGCTACAAAGATGATTAAGGGAGTGGAACATCTCCTGTATGGGGAAAGACTGAGGGAGCTGGGTCTCTTTAGCTTGGAGAGGAGGAGACCGAGGAGTGACCTCATTCATTAACGTTTATAAATATGTAAAGGGTGAGTGTCAGGAGGATGGAGCCAGGCTCTTCTCAGTGACATCCAATGATAGGACAAGGGGTAATGGATGCAAGCTGGAACATAGAAGATTCCAGTTAAATATGAGGAAAAATTTCTTCACGGTGAGAGTGACTGAACACTGGAAGGGGCTGCCCAGGGAGGTTGTGGAGTCTCCTTCTCTGGAGACATTCAAAACCCACCTGGAGGTGTTCCTGTGTGACCTGATCTAGGTGTTCCTGCTCTGGCAGGGGGATTGGACTAGATGATCTTTCAAGGTTCCTTCCAGTCCCTGATATTCTGTGATTCTTTGCTCCTCTGTCCCTTTTCTGATTTGCCTAGATAATTTTTTTCCAGTGTAGCTTGTCAGATGGTGACTCCTGAAAGCACTGGTCACTTGAAACAGCCCTTGCAGACAGGAAAATGGGTAATGAAGTTCTAGCTTTGATAGATATAAATAGATCAGGTCCTACCTGTTGAACCTCCTAATATTGTGACAAGTTTAGGAAGAGTTTGCAGTTCGGGTAGGGTCTCCTAATTGCCTATGAATGCAGGAGGGCTTAAGGCTGGCTTTTTGTCTCATTCCAGGTATTGGATCAGGCACTTTCCAGGACCTGTGGCTGCCTNTGGGAGGGCACATATGCAAATAAGTGGAAGTAAGCGAAACGAAGTATAGTGAAGGCGAAACAAAGTGTGGGAAACAGCAAATGACACAAATGTTGTAGCCAATCATGGGGCAACTTTAAGCCTGTGGAAAGTGTGTGGAAAGCTCGTGGACAATATCCCTCTCCCTATCCGCAATGTAGTGCTTAGCGAATGAGGACCTGTAACTGTAGAACGATATGGTGCTGCCTGGGGGGGGCTTCCCGACTATGTGTGCTTCCTGAGAGAAGTGCTTCCTGGGGACTTCCGGATTCGGGGGCTGGCTGGAATGGCGGATTGATGGCTTCCTGATTGATGGCGTCGGGCTCGACTGCTCCTGGCCGCGGCATTTATGGTGACGCCGACGTGATTGATGGCGTCGGGCTCGACTGCTCCTGGCCGCGGAAAGGAAGAGTTTACAGTTCGGTAGGGTCTCCTAATTGCCTATGAATGCAGGAGGGCTTAAGGCTGGCTTTTTGTCTCATTCCAGGTATTGGATCAGGCACTTTCCAGGACCTGTGGCTGCCTTCAAAAACTGGAGGGAGATGACTGTCTCTGTGTGCCTGCTGTGTTCTCCACCTGGAAACACTGCTGGGGGCTGGCTTATTAGGTAATCTGTAATAGATCTGAGATAAAATTTATAGCAAGAACATCCTGGGTTCTCTCCCCACCCCTGTCCCCTTACCCAGCTGCCCCAGGGGACACCTGCCCGAGCTGCAATTAGTGCTGAGACCACACACAAGCAAGCAGACATCATGGGTGCAAATTGTGGCCCTCAAAGGAAAGAGTCAACACAGTAACACAAAGTAACACAGGAATGAACTAATGGCAATAAGGACCTCTTGAGTAAGGGGATGAGAGAGGGGGAAAAGGGGTTGCTGGAAAATAACCTGAGGTGAACTAAGACTAATTAGCATGGTAAAAGTCGCACCTTACATGCTGATGTCAGACTGCCTCCATTTAGTGAACAGGCCACTACTTAGGAACATGTGCAGAAGGGCATTAGTTACATAATGGAAAGGAGACCAATAAGAAGTTTTTCATAAGCTTTCTTTGCTGTAAACTGTGTGAAAACCTAGGGCCCCTCTGAAGAGGTGTGCTAGCTCGGTCAACTATGGCCTGGCACTCCTATCTGTACAGAACTGCATTAAAGGTTAGAAGGTGGATCTTGACTCCGTGTGCTCATTAGCTCCTGTGTATGGGCACAAACCCCAAACCTCACGCAGACAGCAGGATGTCTGCCTAAGTGCTGAAGTCCTGCTTCTCACCAGCCTTAGCTCTCAGCTGACTCTGGCATTGAGGTCCTTAGTTGCTCCTCACGCAGATCTGCAGGACATCAAATGTAAATGGGGAGGTTTCAAAGGCTATTAAAATAGGATTTTGTGTTAATTAACTAGGTGAAGATCATGAAGCCCTTAAAATAGCAGCCTATCCTACCCAGCGTGTTTTGTCAACCAAATCCAGAGCATCCCCACAACGAAGGCACTGAGTGCTCCACCTCTCCCATTCTTTGGTGGGATCCCTGGGCTCAAGTGAGGAACATCTGAGCTACAGAGTCCTCATTCTGATCATCATGGAAGCCACAGCTTACAGCCAGCAGGAAGCACCTACAGCTCACAGCACAGAGACAGCAAAAGACCTTGCCTTCAAGTTAAATGCTGCCGTGAGAAACAGAAATAAAACAGCTGTGCTGGAGCTGCTGGAGAAAGGGGCAGATGTGAACGCCAAAGCAGACAGTGGCTGGACACCACTACAGAGTGCTGTGCAAGCTGACGATGAGTGCCTGGTCCAGCTTCTGCTGGACAAGGGTGCTTGTCCACATGCCAGGAAGGACAATGGTGGCACTGCATTTATTGAGGCAGCGGCAGTGGGAAACCTGAATATACTGAATCTCCTCCTTGATTTTGTGGTAGACATTAATGACCATGACTACAATGGCTTCACAGCTTTCATGGAGGCTGCATGGTATGGGAAGGAGGAAACCTTGAGACTCCTGTATAGCAAAGGAGCAGATGTAAATCTGAGGAGGGCAGTTAGTGAGGAGAAAATGAAACTGCATAAAGGAGGTGCAACAGCATTGATGGATGCTTGTAGTGAGCGCTACCTCTCAGTTGTAAAAACTCTTGTCGAAGAGATGGGGGCTGACATGGACATTCGTGACAACAAAGACAGGAATGCCCTGATCCATGCCCTCAAGAAGGGTTCTGCCAAAGAAAGATATGAGTCAGCAGTCTCCATAGTCCATTTCCTGCTGGACTGTGGTATTGATGTGAACAGCAAAGATGAATGTGGGAAAACTGCCCTCATCCTAGCTGTTGAAATGCAGAGCCCAGACTTGGTGAAAGCTTTATTGAAGAAGGGTGAAATAGATATTGATGATGCAGATGAGGAGGGCAACACAGCTTTGATGGTGGCTGTAGAGAAAAATGATTACGATATAGCAAAGTTGTTGTGTGAACAAGGAGCAAGGACTGATGTGGGAAACCTTATCGCTGTTGTGAACAGGAACCGTAATCGTAACATGGCAGAACTTCTTCGCCAATATAATGCCAAGTTTGTTCCAGAAACCCTCGAAGACTGGGAGCCAAACAGCAAACGCTGGAGGGACCAGCTGAAAAATCTTCATAAAATGTATCGCCCTATGATTGGTAAACTGAAGACATTTCAATACTACCAGCAGAGAATTCAGAACACTTCTCAGGGTGGCATCTACCTAGGGCTCTATGGTGAGACTGAGGTAGCAGTAAGAACAAGTCGCAGTACAGAGGGTGACAAAGAGAAAAGGTTCTTTGAACAATGTGGTAACTGTAAACATCTATTGAACCTCTTCCAGTTTGAGAAGGCAAATGGCTACATGTACTTGTGTTTCCCCCTCTGGGAGAAAAACCTTGAAGAATATCTGCAGGAACCAAGAGACCATGAGGATTACAAACGTGCTCTGAGGATGATCTTCCAGGCAGTGAGAGAGTTGCACTCCCTTGGATTTGCTCACCAGGATCTGCATCCCAGCAACTTTTTAATAGGTTAACTTTTCCTTTCTCACTGTATTCATTTTGCTTTCCTGTTGCTTGTAGTTTAGAGAAGAAGATGCTTCATAGCTGTCTGCGAAAAGACAGATATGAAACACCAGTGCAGATATCTTTACGCAGAATGAGGTGTCTGTGGCGTTAGCACTCCTCTTTGAATAAGTACAGATGTGTTTGCAGACAACCACAGAGGAGTGAACTTTACATGTCTCATTAGATCTTCCCTCCTTTCCAGGGCTTTGCAGATGAATCAACCCACAGCAGACCTCTTCAGAGATTTGTTTTCTAAAGAAGGGGCCAGTCAAAAGTCTGTATTAAATTTTTCCATCACCATTTATTAACAATTTTCCCTATTTCCTCAGATTTAGGTGGCAAAATTTACTTGGCGGACTTTGATAACAAGCGAAAGTTGATTGAAGACAAAAAAGAATTTACAAACTCAGATTTAGAGGTAACTGCCCTGTGAATTGAAGTATGATTAAAAATTTCAGGAGCTCTGATATTTTTTTGTTGCTGTGAAACCTAGGGGAAGCCTTTATGCATCCTCAGCTAGCAAAACCCCTTGATTTTTGGGAAAGCCCATTTAGCACTAGACACTGCATAAGAATGATAGTGATTAGCATGCAAGACTGTAGCTTGTGCTGGGGATGCGCATGGTTACGGTGCCTCTGTTCTCGTCTTTGTGCACACAGTCTTCAAAATCTGTGTTTGTGTCTATTTGTATTCTTCTGTACATCAATAGGTGCATGTGTGTCTGCATATGCAGTCTGCTCTTTTAGGAGTACTAGCCCTCTTCCACTTGGTAAGCTGTTTCAGACATCCGGCACGTGAGCAGTGATGTGTTTCTTTGCAGGCTCTCAGCAGGCTCGTGCTGTATGTTTTAACTGGGGGTAAGAAGCCCCTTCAGCAAGTCAGTGCCAAGGACTTGGCTGCTGATTCCCCAGATTACAAGGAAGCTCTAGACCTTGTACATTGCCTGGTCTCTCACGATGAACGAGGCGTGGAAGGTTTGAGTAAACACCCCTATTTCTCAAGCAAACAGGCGTAAGTGCCGGGAGTACAAAGGCAAATCTTGTGGTTTGGGATTTACCTGTAGTGCTGGGAGCAGCCATGTCCTGTTGCAGCTAACAAAGCTCCTCGTTCCACAGCAGGTTCCAGTTCTTGAAAGGTATATGGAATAAAATCAAAGATCTCCACAACCGAAACACTGTCTTTCAAACTTTTAATGCTGCTGAAAGATTTCCTTATCCAAGGTGGACCAAAAAGGTAATCCTCTTCTCTTTGGATTGATCTGAGGTTTGGCTAGACATTGAGGTAAAAGCTTTTCTGGAGTGTTTCACAGACCCTGTTTAAAAGCGTAACTGGAAAAAGTAGTCCCACACAAATGCAGGCAACTAGGAGAAGCAACTGAGTCTAAGCCACATAGTCAAAATACACCAGACTAAAGACATTGGTGCTAAAGGGAGCTCTGTTGACTGGGATGGTAGTAGGGAATGGGCATTACAGAATTAGCTGTCAAACTTTTGAGGGTGTTTGTTGATGACCCCTTAAGCCAAGCACCTCTGCCCCTTTTTGCAAGCAAATTTCTAGAAAAACTTTTTTGTTAGTTTGGGTAAAAGCAGTGAGACCAGACCTGGTTTTGCAGGTAGAAAATCCTGGAAGGGCAGGATACATCATTTGAGTTCAAGCAGTCTTGGTTAAGTATGGCAGCCTGTGTGGCCCTTGCAAGGGCACAGCTGGACCAAGTCTCTCTCCTGCTCTCCAGGCAAGCGTGAAAATCTCCTGTGCTGTGTTGACAGTCCTAATATGAATGTCGCACCTTGTCAGGGCAGGAGAGGAAACACTTAGCAGAATCAGTGGGTCTGTATGGCGCATGCCTTGCAGAGCAAACTCTTCTGCTTGTCTTGGGAAATATGCTTTTAAGGGTCACAAGATTTACATGTGTGAGATGATGTCCCTGCAGAAAGGCAATGGCTGTGGTGAGTGTGTTGTTTTTGTGGTGTGTGAAAGGCAGAGAATAATCTATGTGCTTTTTTTAGATTGATGAATATGTTCTGAAGATCATGGAAAATCCCAAGAAAGGAATACAATTCAAATATAAAGACAATGTCATTGACCTGCTGAGGCTCATCAGAAACCTGGATGAACACCCAGATAGCAGGTATACGTTCAGATCCTTGCCCCTGCCACAGTTGCATTGCAGGAAGCATCTGGGTATCTGCAAATGTCAGTGAGTTTGAGAGCAAAATCTTCTTCAGATGGTTTTCTAGAAAAGTGTACATGACTGGGGTGTGGAATAATTTCCATGAAAGTTCACCTTGTTAGAGGGGCTATCTCCTCTGGCAGTGCAGTAGAGTGTGAAAGATTGTGCATCACAGCAGCAAGCAGTCTGGAATCAACCCTCAAAATCACCTCCCCGAGGATAAGAAAAGGAAGTTAGCTCACAGGATTAGACCACAGATTTTGAATAAACATCTATCATCCAGATCATCTCCTGCAGATAAACATCCTCAACCAGACTCTTCTGCCCCAGAGAGATAGCAACAGCTTCAGAAAACTGGTGGCAGCTCTCCCTCCACCTTTGCCTTTGCAGATTAGCCAGTGGGATGGAAGAGTGTCTGTGACAGCTAAGGCAAGTCATGGCTCTACAGCAGAGGACATCATGAACATGTTCTTCTGGGCTGTTATTTTTGCTGCAGACTGCTGTTTCTTACCATAAGCCCCGGAAGGTTTTTAGATTACTCTTAAATATTTGAATCATTCTTTATACTGTTGAAAAGCCTCCTTATCTACCTTGCTAGTGCTGATGTTTACTGTGAAGTGCTGAGTTACAGATCAGGGAGCACCAGCCCCATTAGAAGATCCTGTCAGGATATCTTGACTCCTAAAGAGGTGCCAGAATCTCCAACCACCTACAGGCATGGGTGCTTACATGTGAGGTTAGAGATGATGTTAACTCCTAGTGGTGGTTTCACTGATGCTGGTGGTCAGAACTCCTCAGTGAAAATGCAGGTGAGATTAGGCAGAAGGAGGTGCTGGAGGAATAGAAAAAAAATAATAAAATGGATTGTGGAGCTTTGAGAAGGTACAGAAAAGTTACCGATCAAGTATTTCTAGATAAGCTTCCTGTGCTATCAGAAAACCTCTGCAATGGCTTTTTTCTGTGCAAGGGAGGAACCAGGGCATCCTGGACTCTTGAGTCCTTAGGCAAGGTTTATAAATCCACTTTGGTTCTGTTCTCTTTCAGGATCAGCAACAGAATAGGAGACTATGCTGAGTATTTCCTGAGGCTTTTTCCAGCACTTACCATTTATGTCTACAACACTTTACGCCAGAATCCAAAATACAGTCAATTTGCACACATTCAAGACCCTTCTCTGTAGGATGACATTGCCTCATATCCCATGTCTGATTCCACCATCACTGCCTCTTTTCATTCCTTATTTCTTCATTTGCAAAACTGTTGAAGAAAGTGGGTAAGGAGATGGGAGAGAGCATGTGCAGGGACAGAGCACAGAAAATCAAGAAATGAAAGATGCTTCAGAAGTGCTTGGCGTAACAGCCATGGGCTTTGGAGATGAATCCAACGGAGTGCAGCCCAGGTCCTCCTTCACTACCTCTGTTTCTCTGGGCTCATCTATCTGTGAGGTGGAGATCAAGGCCCTGATCTTTTAGGGAGAGCAGTGAGATGTGGGACAGCCCCCAAACACCCAATGCATCTGGGAGACAGGAGAAGAGCTCAGGTGTTGCCAGGCGACATGGGACTCACTGATAAGGAAAAGGGGTTCAAGGTCCTTGCTAGGGCCAATATTCTCTACAGCTTGCACTGATGAGCCACTCTTCTGTCCCTAGAAAGACATGGATTCTCTAGAAGACATGGATTCTCTCTTTTCAGTCTTTTTGAAACACTGCAGCCAGAGAACGAGATGCCTAGGCAATGGTCTGGCTGCAGAATTGCCCTTGGCTTGTCACCTGCTCTGCTCTGGTAGAGGCACTTTCAGCTCAGCCTGCTGGGATCTGAAGGACTTCTATTGGAGGATGCAGGAGATGTTTCCATGAGCAACAGATGTAAGGAGCACAATCCCACAAAACTCTGCTACTGTGATAGTCTTGACTCACCTGAAAAAGGTCACTGATACCAAATGGACTGCAGGGCCCATTTCCTCCTGGAATGGACTATCTCTGCCATGGCAGGTTGGGTTTGCAAGGCAGGGCTAGGTGCAAGTACTCCCTCTCTCCTAAACAGTGCTGCTGGTGGTGTGTCACTGTCCTCCTTCTAGACCCCGCTCCCATGCACAGAGCTGCTGCCTGTACAGCATGCAGCCAGCTCAGAGCTTGGTATTGGAGGCTGAGTGGCACAAGCCGATTTCTGAAATCCTGCAGCATGCAGTGTGTGTCTGATCAGCCAAGGGCTTGCTTGTTTCTCAGCTAATGCTCTGATTTGCACAATGATTATATGTTGCTTATGGAAATATTTTTCAGCTGTTGAAAAGATTTTTAATTTTATTCAAACTGAGATTGTTATTCTTTGAATTAGCCTCTGGAGAACCAAACTTGGAATAAACTTGCCAGGAAAACTGACTCTTGCTACACTTATTTATGAATGAGTTTCCCCCATTCCCTCTGTACAGAAAGAAATAGTCTGCAGCACTATAAAATGCCCAAAAGGCTGGGATTTTTGACCTCCTAATGGAGGTGCCTCTTGCTTGTGTAGGTAAGGGAGTGGATATTTTTTTCACTGCTCAGAGGAATTGCTTCTAGCCTATACAGGTATACGATGGAAAAAGATGTTGGGAACTCCTGAAGGCTTCCTATCCTCAGAAGCAAGCTGTCTCTTTTGAAATAATGGGCTGCCAACAAACAGTTGGCAAGGTGCCATTAGAGAAAATGCACCCAGGAGAATGTTGACTCCTCTTGTGTTGATATGTTCATTTTTTCCTTTCCTCCTTGTTTATTGTTTTTTGCTCCCTGTGTCTTGTGCCCAGGAAGCAGAAGGACACCCGAAGATGTGTCTCTGGGTCTCAGCAGCATGGTGAGCAGCTCCTATGCCATAGCAGCATGTTTCTTCTCTTGCACGAGGAGAGGTGAAGCCATGGGCTGCGCTCCTTCAGCCTCTTGTGAAACAGCACGTCTCCAGCTTGCTTTGACCTTTGCATCTTTCTTGCATTGCTCTTCTGTTTTGCTAAAGGACTGTGACTTGGCAGCCTTAAAAGGCTGTGGAAAGGACTTCCTGAAAGTAGAGAGCACTTAAGGATGTCCAAACTAGAGCAAAAATTACTCATGGAGGCTGTGACTTGTCTCTCCAGGAAAATCAGGCTGCTGGGAAGAATTTCCAGGGAAGGCTTGTGTGGTCTGCCTTGTCCTGCTTTCTGAGCAGCAGAGGTGCCGGCAGGCTGGTGTCAGAGGAGAAACTTCATCCATGCACCCCGACCGCACAGCTCATCACTCACAGAGAGCATCAGACCACAGAAAGACAGGGGCATGCAGGACAGGGACCAGCGCTAGGGAAAACACTGGGGTGCTTCTCCTCTTTGCAGGAATGGGGGGTGGGTGGGGGGGTGGGTGAGCACTCAACGACAGGCCAGGCAGGATGGAAAGACAGTGGCAAAGACAGCTGGACAGTATTGCAACTGGGTAGTATGGCAGTGCCTGATGTCACAGCCTGGGGCTAAGGGGCCAGGGAGCCAGGGGCAGAGCCAGCTGCCAGAGTTAGTGCTGCTTGATGTGCTGATGGCTCCCAGCAACACTGCCCATCTGGGAGGTGCTGAATGCCTTTGCCTCATACAGGCAGGCTTGCAGACCGTGCATGGTACCCAAGGGCATGCTGATTTGGCTTCATTCCACTGCTGTCAGGCCTGTACATTGTGTATTTGCTGTGCTTCTGCCTTTTTCCCCTGCTCCTGCTGGGTGACCCCATGGTTAGCTGGCTCAACCTGAAATGATGGGATCAGGTGCTCCCTGTCCTGTCACTTGCATGCTGAGGACATGCTTGTGTGCACACGGATGGTCCCAGGTCAATGTGTCTCATCTACTGCACTAGTTAAAATAAAGGTCTGCAGAAGCAGTGGAGTGAAGATTACTCTTAGCTGTAGTTTTGCTGCGATTAGCTTCAGGCACATCTGTGAAGCCTCCTGGGGACCAGGCTCAGCTGGGCTCAGACTGCAGAGCCTGAAGTGTTAGAGCAAAGCACATAAAAATGCAGCTAGCTTTTGGGGCAGAAAGCTTTTGGGATGAAATCAAGTTACAGCACAAGGGCAGTTTTGAGGAGCTGGTTGCAGCTTAGGTTGTAGGAGTGGCACCAGCTTCCTAAGTCCTTCATTTATAGAAATGTTCTTGGACTTTGGATTTGTTTGTTTTTTGATCGTTCAGAAGCAAAGTGTTGACAATCATAACTGACAATTATGAAACACATCGTCATCTGCCTTAAATGCAGCTGTATTATTCCCTGGATGCAGTCTTCTAGGATCTGAGGGTTAAAAAGTAGCTAAAATGGCTCAGAATTACAAAGATGAGAGCTTGCAAGGGACCTGTCAGAGGTAAGGTGTGATGAAGGTCATGGTCTTTTCTTCACAAGGTCCAAAGAACATCTGGGATTTCTGCAGCTTCCTGGTGCCTATGCAAAGACACTCTGACTCAGTTTCACCAGGGAAAATGAAGGTCTTTGATATGTTTTGGTTAGTGCTTTGTAAACATACTGACTTTAAAAAAAACAACCACATGCTGAGGCCCCAGGTCAGGCATGAGCTGATTTTGATTGGAAAATCAGAAAGGCTCTGGTCAGATGGGCACCATCTCAGGCACTCAGGAACAGCTGAGTAGTAAACCAGATGGGTTCTCTTGGCCTTGCCACCCACAGGAACTATTTAATTTGTGTGGAAAGCATTGAGGGATGAAGAGCTGAGACAAGGTTGTCAGGCATGCCAAGCAGAGGAAAGCATTCCTGGTCCTTGGTGGGAAGCATTGCTTCTTATGCAGTGGGGCTCTGGTGCCCAGTGGTCTTTGAGAACCCGCATCCTTAGGCAAAGTATTTACTGTGCCTGCTTTCTGCCTGCTTACTGGGTCCCAGCTGTAGACAATGCAGTCTTCTATAGATACATGTGAGGAAAGAGACTGTCATGTGGGCAAGGGCATCTTGTTGTATCTTGTAGCACACGTGAAACATTCCTGCAGTAGTTGCAGAGGTGCAAGCTGCTGTGCAATGTTACAGGGCAAGCTGGAGGATGCTGTGGGTTGCTTTATTTTTAGGTCTTTCTGCTGGTTAAGTGCAAACTATGCTGCATGTCTGGGCTGCTCAGCTTTCTTGGAGCACACTCCTGTCCTCAATGTGTTGAGAGGTCTGTTCTTCCTTGGAGATCTGTCCTTCCCTCGGTGCCTGTGGAGGAGGGAGAGATGTTGCATCAGTGGCTGCGGCTGATGGAGGCAGGGTGTAGGTCATCAGGGACAAACACCACAGCTGTGTATGCATGGGAGGGGGGTGTTCAGGGCACAGAGTGGGGGTTTTCTGTGAACGTTACTGGAAATGGTAGGTGTCCCCAGCACCCTGCACAGACACACTCAGATGGCCATTGGTTTTCAAGAGAAGTCATAGCTCTGCTGCTGCATGGGGTTTGGGGGAGGTAGACTGCCCCTGTGATCACGTACCTGTTCTGTGGGACAGGAGGCAGACTTGCTGATTGAAAGCCTTTTCTCAAGACTTTTACTTGCATCTGAGAAAAACAACATGCACAAACTTCCCATCATGGACTGATACAGGGAGCCCTAAAGCCCTGCTCCCATCTTGGCAGCTGGAACTCCCCTTGAGAGCAGGAATGCTCCTTCCAGCAATGGCTCACCTGTTTGCTCTTCTGGTGGTACAATTTTCTTCTGAGGCTGCGGCAGCAGGATCTGGACCCCTTTCAGGAGTGTGAAGACAATGACTGTGTGATTGCCTGGAAAGGGAGAAGAGATGAAATAGTATTGCGTAGCAAGTGCTCTGATGGCAAATGAGGGAGGACAGCATGATGTGTTGTCCCCTTTGGATCCCAAGGGGCTTGTATGGAGGTAAAGGAAGGGACATGAGTTACCCAGATCCCCTTGACTGTGAAGCCAGCTACCTAGGGGCTGCAGGGCAGAAGTGACGTGTCCCACCCTGGCTCTGTGGTAGAGTTGGGGGTTATGGGTGGCAGATGGGAGGCTTGTGAAGAAACACCATTTGGAGAGACGGAGACAAGTGTGTGCATAGCTGCCCCCATGCACAGACCTGCTCCGTGCTTTGTACTTGCATGGGTGGCTTCTCCCAAGAGGAGTCCACGTTCGTGCCCATGAAGTGGGGTATAGGCAATAGGTCCAGTCTCAGCAGGACTGGCCCCTCTGCTCTGTGTAAAGGCACAGACAGTACCACAGTGACACCTGGTGACGGGAGATGGGTTCATATCTGGCACCTTCCCAGCCATGTATGCACTGCATCTGCACAAAGCAGCAACCCTCAGAACAAGAGAAAAGCAAGACGTGGGCGATAGGAGGACTTCTCTGGAACTGCAGGTATTTTCTCTAGTAATTTTAGTGCCTTTAAGAGCTGAAAAGCAAGGTTTTTATCAAAAGGTCAGAAAAGCAAGATCCTTAGATAAAGGTCATCTGCAAAAGTGTGACAAGGTGCAGAAGAATGTCCTGAGCAAAAGGTGGCACAGGCATTAGTGCATTAGGCCTTAGTAACAGCAGCTATTTTTGGGTTGCATGCTGACTTGGTTTGGTCCTTTCTGGCAGTCAAGGTTGTCTGCAGGTTGGCAGGCGATGGAGAGCAGGAACCAGCCCGTGTGGTACCCTGAGGGTACAGCTCTGCCCTACCAAGGTGTGAGGGTGTCTGCCCATCCTAGTCAGCCAGGCTGAACGTGCCAGCCACACAGGCTAGGACAGGAGAGATGAGACCATCCTGAGAGATCACACATTTCTTCCCATGACACACCACCCTAGCTGAGGGGATTTTATCTGCGTGGCTGTGGTTATTCATTCCCCTGAGCTGCTACAAGGAGCTGTGCCTTGGGGAGTTGTCCCAGGGAGGTACACTGCAGGAGGGCCATGAAGATGATCAAAGGGCTGGAGCACCTCTCTTAAGAAGACAGACTGGGAGAGTTGGGTTTGTTCATGCTCGAGAAGAGAAGGCTCTGGGGAGACCTTATAGCAGCCTTCCAGTACCTAAAGGGGGCTACAGGAGAGATGGGGAGAGACTCTTTATCAGGGAGTGTAGTGATAGGATGAGGGGTAGTGGTTTTAAAGTGAAAGAGGGGAAATGAAGACTAAATATTAGGAAGAAATTCTTTACTGTGAGGGTAGTGGTGAGGCACTGGAACAGGTTGCCCAGGGAAGCTGTGGATGCCCCCCATCCCTGGAAGTGTTCAAGGCCAGGCTGGATGGGGCTTTGAGCAACCTGCTCTAGTGGGAGGTGTCCCTGCCTATGGCAGGGGGGTTGGAACTTCATGATTTTTAATGTCCCTTCCAACCAAAACCATTCTATGATGATTCTATGACTAATGTCCATGTGAGAAAGATCACTCTTTTCTGCACATCCCCAGGTGTCTCTCCAGAGCAGTATCTCAGTGCACTCACTCTCTGAGGCTCTGTGTAGTTAGATTTGGGCTGTGCTACTCGGGCAGCAGTGGGATGCTCCTAACCCTTGCACTAGTCTGCACTGATTGAAGTCATCTCTCTCCATCAGTTTCATGAAAACCTCACCAAACATGTATCTTTGACCCAGGTAACAGCAGATAGCTTCTGTGTAATATGATGCTTCTGGCTTGTTTGCTGGGAATACATGTGGCGTGGAACAGGTTTTATCTGGGGGTCTTTTTTTTGGTGGCAATAAGTTTTTGCATTACAACAGCTGTGTTTTAGAAGGCTCTAGAAGTCCAGTGAAGCTTTGTAACAAGGTAGAAGCTCAAGCTGAACACGGCATGTTATTCAGGGGAATACGCAATGTGTGGGGTGGTTTGAGCTAATAGGCATGACCTGGCTGTCTTGGAGCAAACCAGCATGGGGTCTGTTACCCCAGCTTGGCGGCAGAACAATAGCTCAAGCACCTGCCAGTAGGTATAAAAATCTTACGATTCCCCTGATTTTTAAGCAGAACTTGACAGTGATAAATGACAGGGAGCAGAACACTGGCTTGCTGACACCCACTCGACCATCAAAGCAAGATTAGTACATGCCTATTTTGGTTTCCCTTTTAATCAAAAATCAATTAGACAATTACCAAATGAATATTCAGCCAGGGAGCCTGGTTGTCAGGAAGACTGACAGCACTTAACACCTCTTTCTTTGTGTTTTTCAGTTTAGAGATATTCAGTGTAGTTAAACTAAACAAGTAGATGAGAAATCTAAAAAATAATCCCTTTCCCCAGAGCTGTCCTAGTGAGTGTCACCTCAAACCCTGATAAAACACATTCTGTTTCCCACATGTTCAAAGCATCCTCCAGGTAACGTCACTAAGCCTGGGGTTTGGCTGCATGGTTCTTCTCCTTTTTCCTTTTCCCATCTGACTTGCAACCCAAAAGATTAGTTGCTTTATTTCTGTTTTAGGGCATGTGCGAGAGTAGTTTTATCTGGTTGTTGAAGTAAACAGGAGTTATGCAACAGCTTTTTGCTCATGAAGTCTCTGCACCCACTTCCCTATTCCCCAAAGAAACATCCAAAAACCCACTGGGCAATTTTGACTGAATTTGACGGGAAAGAATGGTTTCAAATATGTTTAATTTTCCAAAAGGCCTGCACCATATACATCCTAGAAGCTGTGTGAAGTGACTCTGTAAAGGAAGGACTTTGGCTCTTCTAAGGGAAACCCTGTGGGACACCACAAACCCAGGCCTGGACATCTCTCCACTGAAGAACAAGCCTAAGGACAAATGTGGAGAAGGGGAGTAGGCACTCAGCTTACTTGGACTATAGATGTCAGCTGATTCAGAGTGTTTTGTACTGGATGAAGTGATTGGCACCCTCTCTTCTACAGAGGCCTGAAAGCTCCTCATCACCTTCCAGGTGCAGAACCTGTATGAGAAATACTGAAGACAGCAAACCTCCAAGTAGACATCAACAGCTGAGCTCTGGGGTAGTGTCTCATCTGCATTTTCATCATGTCAGACAAACAGATGGCTGGAGAAAGAGGCTGGCATCACAGAGCCTCTCATACCTTGGGAGAGAGGGGAATGGTACCTTCTCCAGAAGTATATCAGGATGGGAAAGATCATGACTTTGGCCCTGTGGTAGAGGAGACGATTCAGTAGCCCCTTGGAAGATAAACTCCAGATTAAATCTCTCTCTTCTTCAGGGATGTTTACCTGGCCACAGAGGAGATCTTACTTAACCAAAAGATTTTGTGGCACTCCTGGTGGGCCCTAGAGGTATGTTTCTCTCCCCGACCCCACACAGCATTTCAGCAGTCTCTAAGAAGAGACACTAGTCATGTCCTGATCAACTGTCCTAAGTGGAAGCGCAGGATCTCCTCTGGATTTCTGTGGAAAGCACTGTGCTGTGCTTTCCAAAGGCAAGATAGACAGAGCCATGGCCACTATAGGGGAAGAGGTGGATGTAGTGGGAAGGAGATGATGGTGACATTGACCTCTGGAGAGTGAAAGGACTGAATTGGTGGAGGGCAGCACCCATCTTGGGGCTTCAGCTGTGGTACTACTCCAGCAGGTAGGGGATTTTACCATCTCCTTGTCCACATACTTGTTCTCAATCTGTCTGGGTCAAGTGCTATAGTGGGTCTAGTGATAGGTCAGTTCCCACCCCATTGAGCCTAAGTGGAGATCCCAAGTGCCAGATAATGCTCTGAAGCTTCACAGCATGCTTGTCTGGAGATCCAAATCTCTGCCTGGTTCCCCTTTCCCCAACAACTGCTTGCAGCTGCAATGCTATGATCTGGAGCAATGAGCAGGCCTCCAGCCTTCCTGGGTGGGTCCCAGCATCTTACCCGCAATTTGGGAGGAATATCGGAGTTCAGGAAGAGTTTGCTGATGACGGCAGCTTTCCTTTGGAGAAAGGCCACTTCCTTTTCTGACTGCCTGTTCTGCGCTGCCAGAGCTTCAGCTGAATCAGCCAGCCTGGAAAACCTGCAAGGGCATGTGGGGTCTTGCTCTGAGACAAGTGCTCTGGCTGCTAGGCTAGACAGTTACGTTCTGTCTTAGCTCTGTATTTACTGGGTCAGAAAAAGAAATCCACAAGGTGTAGAACAGTGAAACAGGTGGGATGAAAAACCTCTTACAGCTTATTTTGCCCTCGTGGTCATGGCATTCACCTGGGGTGTGTGATGTTTGCCCCTCTTCAGGATAACAGAGGAATTGAGGGCTGGTCGTGTGTGTGTGTGTGTGTGTGTGTGTGCCGGCTGCAGGGCTGTTGTGCATCAGCCATGGCTTGCTCCTACAGGCTGGTCAGGAAACTGGACAAAGTCAATGGAGAAGTCCCACAAATGGCACATCAAGAAGGGTGTAGGCAAAATGTTAGACTGCTTGGGACTATCAAACTAAAAGTTCTTCTAGGATACCCAAACAGGAACCCCTGGGGGCTCTAGGGGCAGGTAACCATGAGCTATGTGGTGAGATTTTGGTTGTGTATTTGGTTGCAATGTGATGTCCAGCTTTGCGCAGAGGTGCTGAAAGGACTCAGGTCTGCTTTAGCTTTATCTGTTGCTGAGAGATGGGATAGAAGACCAGTGGTATCTGAGCACCCGGTGGAACGGGAACTTACTTGTTGATCTCCAGATAGAAGTGGAGGTCGTTGACAAGGAAGTTGATGGTAACGATCTGGTTGTTAAACAGGCGGCGTTTCACAAATACCACCTCCTTCTCTGATGGGCTGCTGGCAGGGGCCATGTGCAAGCGGGAATTGTTCATGGTACTGCTGCGCTGCATCGATCTAATCGGCAAGTCTGAGAGAAGGGAAATGCTGTTGTGTCTTGCTTCTCCCAACACTGGGTTTGAGGCTAGCTGGGCATCTGATGCTAGGTTATACCCTGCTCTTTCACCTTGCCTTTGCTTGCTTTTCTTGCATGCAAATGATTTGCTGGGGGTCTTTTTACCTAGGTGTACTACAGCCTACTTACAGCCAGGCTTTCCAGGGAATTTGGACCCATTCAGTGTGCAGCCTTCTTCCTAGCTTAGTAACCTCCTCCACTCATCCTTCTCTTTGCACCCATGGAGAAGTTATGTTCATTGTTTTCATAGGAGATGGCCACAGTACATTAGATCAAAAGTCTGCCTGTCTGCCTCACCATTATCCTGTCTCAGACTCACGCCAGAAGCAGATAATAAGAGAGAAGGAAAGGTAAAGCATCTGTGTTACTTGCCTTCGTACACAGTATTCCCCAGCTTCCAAAATTTTTCATTTCCAGGAGCTTCTTTATCTAGATGGGGTTTCTATGTATTTAGCAATTTCAGTGGATTTCTCTCCTAACAGTTTTCCCAGCCTCCTCTCAAACCTCTGTGTAAACTTTCAGGATCTAAATCCTTTGGCAAAGCACTCTGTAGTTCCTCTCCCTGTTGCAAGGAAAGCTATCATCTTCATTTGTTTTTTGGCCTGTGTCACCTTAACTTCATTTAGTGCCTCCTGGGTTTAGTGGAAGTGATGCAAATTTGCATACAAATTATTTCTTGAGAGAGATGCAACAGCATCACGGAGCACCCTCATCAGGAAACCAGATACTGCATGAATGTGCATGTGTATGTTGCCTGTGCAAAGTTCTGGAACTCATCTCCAGATGCCAGTGCCCAAGTGTGCAGATTTCTGCACAGCAATATCTGGAATCCTGAGACACTCGCTCTTCTTGATCTTTCTGTACCTCCAGCAGATAAAGCTAAGTCAGTGTATGGGGATGGGAGATGAGCCACAAGTTTCGTCCATTTACTCCTCTGCCTAAACCTAGGAATGTCTTGAGGAGGGGAATGACAGGAGTCTAGCCATACTTTCCTCCTCGTTTCCTAGTTCCCGACGGAGAAACTCCTCAAACTCCACACGGTGTTTGTCATTGTCCATCTCCCTCTGGAATTTAGAGATGCTCTTCACAATGTCACGAATGGCATACCAGGCCCACCGCTGTAGAGACATGGCACAGCTTGTGTCAGCCAGTGGTACAGCTCCTGTGATCCAGCCCCTGGCTGCAGCAATAGGGTTGCTCGTTCCCAGACAAGACCCTTCTGTTTTGTCCCACCACTGTGAGCTGGAGCACTAGAGATCAGCCTCAGCAGTGGGATCTATGACCCAGCCATTGTCTTTGCCTTCCCGTATTTCTGGGTGTCACTGGGTGCCACAGATCATGAATCGTGAATCACTTTGCCAGTCCTGACCAAACTGTAGGGAGTCTGCATGGAGCAGGACCTTAGAGCCTGTAGGAGTGAGGCTTTACCTATCAGCTGCCTTTTTGCAACTTGCAAAAAGTCTGACCCTCTCACTCCATTCATGACAGCACTGCTTGACCCACAGCATCTCCTCTCTGTTCTGCCTGGACAACACACAGCCTACCGGCAGATAGGGTGTCTCCTTACCAATTTGTCCGTCTTGAAGCTCCCCATCCCATGCTTCAAATGGAGGTTAGACTTAGGTGTATCACTTGGAGGGAACAGGTCCTGGTACTCTTTAAACCTGCCAGATGCAAGACCAGGGAGAGAGCATCAAGATGCATGATGAGAGCAGTAGTTTGGTGGAAGCACGGCTAAGTCAGGGGAGCAGCTGACAGGGATAGCCCTGGCATTGGGATCTCACAGGACTTCTGGAGGAGGCTGGAGAAAGGACAGGGGGCTGGATCCCCTCCCTTAGGCTCTGTTCTTGCATGTAGCTGGCTTGGGAGTGTCCACCTTCTGTATTTGCAATGTGTTTCATCCTCCAGCCCAGCACCCTGCAAACCCAACAGTGATTTGGTCCCTACGGGAGAAGCCCTGACAGCCTTGCACAGAAGTGCAGCAGCAGCTGCAACAGCAGTTTTGCTCCGGTGAGGGTCAGGCTGGGATTTCAATACACCAGCTGATAGTTCATAGGGAAACATGTTTGTAGCGATTGCTGTCTACCTTGGGGTTCCATGGGAGGGATGTGTTTGTGTAGCCACTGAACTGAGGAACCAGCTCAACCCAGGTACTCACCATCGTTTTTCCATTGCCTTCTGGACAAGGACCTGTGCTGTCAGCAACATGAAGGGGCTGACTACTTTGGCCTCATTTATTTCTTTGACGATTGAACTGTGGCAATCCAGCTGCTCCTCTGGAAGAGAAGTGCAGTCACTGCCTGCCCCTGCCAGCCCTTCTGAGCCACCAGGATGTCCCTTCCTACCCGCACATCTACAAGTGGCACCCTGCCCCACCTCTGCCTGGCTTGCCTGCTGTTTGCTGAATTTGGCTGTCATGTCCCTTTTCCTTTCTAGACTGTGCTAATTGCATACTTTGGGAGTGATGCTGTGACTCCAAGAGCATCTAAAAGAGACAATATAGGGAAGAGCTATTTCTGCCATAGCAGAAATTGAATGTTGCAGGTCTTGGTCAGGAGATCCTGCCAACGAACTAGGCCTCCTTCCTAGAAATATAAGTGTTAGTTGAAAGCCTCAGCAAATAAAGGCTCTACTAGACAGAAAAGGAGAATTGGCAGGTCTCTGCAAGATGGTATAAAATTTGCAACCAGCATTCAGCTCAGGGAAAAGACTTTGATCACAAATGGAGTACAGTGCAGGGTGGAAGGGCACCTACCAGCTGGGATTTCGGCATGGAAATAATTGCTGACAATGCTGTCAATGAGGGAGCTCTTCATCTTGGGGTTGGTCTCTGAGGCTAGCTTCTCCACAGCCATCCAGAAACGCAGTGGTTTATCTGCATTGCGCTCCTCAAGGAACTGCATGAAGAACTGCAGGTGGGCAGGGTTGTGCAGTACTTTTACAAAGTGCCTGTAGAGGAGGAGACACCAGGAGATGTGATCTCTGTGCTGGATCCAGTGAGCTGGAAAATAGCCATGATTTCTGTGCTTGTTCTCAAACAAGAGATATTTGAAGAACTGCTAGAAATATGTGAATGAATGGATGCATGGGGATCTGTGAGGCAGATGGGTCAGTAAAAGTACTGGTGGAGCACAGCCTCCTTTTTCTGTCCTGCCCATCCACTAGCCATTGGGATTACAGGGAGGATTTTTCTGCCAAGCTGTTCCTTTTCTGCTGTGGGTGCACCTGCCCAACAGCTTTGCTGCTGTGTAGCCAAAGGAACTGTACTCAGCCTGAAGAGAAGGCTTCACCCAGGGAGTCAAGGAGGAGATAGGATTTTGTGTCTGTGCTGGAGACCCACAAATGGAGCTGGACAGCCCCACAGAGATCAGGGGAGGAAGGCAGATAAGGATGGGCCACCTGGAAGGACTGGTGAGAGGAGGATGTCACGCTACCCTCCGGCGCTTGCTGAGAATGAGCAATAATTTGCCACTGGATGGCATAGAATTCAAGAGTTTGGCCATGGAGACAGTGTACTGGAGTGGAAAGCCCTTGCCAGTGGTAGATCGGGAGATTATCAACACTTTTAAAGGCAGAGGACAGCTGCATTGTACAAATTCATCAGAGCTTTAGAAAGCCAGAGCTGAGAGTGGACTGGAATTTTGGGTCATTTCTGAGGTTAGCAAATCCTTACTTGAAAATCAGTGTCCAAGTATGGCTCCTGAGACTGACTTTCACAATAAACAGTAAGAGTGGCAACTACTAGGACTTGTGTCCTGGTTACCATTTATATCCCAACGTAGAGCTGTGAGGACTCTTGACTGGAGTCTTCCCAGAAGGTGAGACATGAGCTACATGGACATTCATGCAGTCAGTGAGGACAGAGATTTATGTGTGGTCACAGGGTGCTTTTAATTTTTGGAGGTGGGGGGGAGGGGACACAGAATCTGAGAGCTGCCCAGCTGAAGTACATGTAGCATGCCAGGGAGTGATTGAGGATGAAGTGCATGAGACATGCAGAAGATGCAAGGAGTAAATCTAAACTATGGGATTGTGGGTGTGTTAAAACATTTTTCTCCTTTCTCTGGTAACTACAGACTCACAGGCCACCCATGCCTACATCTGAGAGGGCTTGATGATGAAGCAGGGACTACATGAAAGCACTCAGAAAAATGTGCCTCCTGGAAGAGTGCAAGTAGCAAAAAACAGCAAAGCTCTGTGCTGCAAGGGGACAGACCTTGGTCTTCTAGATGGCTTCTCTGCTGCAACGGTGATGGACTTTCTTGTGTTTGCTCTTTTTTTTCTTGCAGGAGTCCTCTTCTTGCTGCTCTTGAGTTCAGTGGCTGCTGGGACAGAACATGGTTGGTCCCTTCCTCAGCTGACAGCCAGAGCCCATTCACAGCTCTCTGCAGTGCAGAGAACCCCAAAGAAGTGCAGGCTTCTCCAGAGCCACCATGTTGATGTCTACATGGTAAGCCAAGCTCAGGAAACACTGGGGAACTCTTTGCCTCCATGAGGTTTGACCACTCCAGTGGCTGCTTCAGAGAAGCCCTCCCACTCTCTCTGTCTGGATTAACACCCCAAAACACATGCCTTTCAAGGGTGGCTAGGCCTCTGCCTCCTTCTGGACATGTTCTATGGAACAATGGGATGTAAGTAGAGAAGACCCCTGCTTGTCCAGTTCCCTAAGGTTATGCTGGAGCATTTTCAAGGGTGTGATGGTTGGGAACCCACCCTACATCTAGCCTGCTCAGACTGGACTCACCAAGAGGTGGATTTTTGGGATGCGGAAGCTCATTTTCCTTGCTCGGACTATCCACAGGCAGCTCATTTGATATCATCTTCTGGGAGTCTGCATCAGCTAGAGAAGAGGGGAGAGATCCAAAGTTTGTTCCTCCTGTCTACGGCAACACTTGCTCCAAGTGCTGTATTGTGATCACTACTCGCTTTTCCTTTCTCTTTCTCTGTCCTGTTCCCATGATCTACATATGACACTGCATTTCTGAGGTATGACCAAGGCCCCACAAGCTACCTCAGGGTTGCTGCAGGTGACTGCTGTTACTCTCAGTGCCCAGGTGAGTGCCCAGAGACTTGATGTCATCCTTAAAAGATGATATGAGAAGACAAATGTTTGGTGTTACACCAGTGTGGCCAGCCCCAGCATCCACAAGAGAAGGTCAAGATGTGGAAGTGAGGTGACAGTGGCCGTTACTGTCTTTGGGCTTCAGTCATTTTGCTGCAACTTCCATCTGATCTGATGACCTAGGCCAGTGCGTGGAATATGGCATTTAGGGCCTCTGGTACTAACAGGAAGGAATTTGACCCATAGGTCACTGCAAAAGCTTGGATTACAGCTGATGGCTCCTAGATACCCTGTCCCAACCCACTACATGATGCCCACAATGCCAGCAATACAGCAATGTGCCAAATTCGGTGTGCTAGAGGCAGTGCTCACTATGGGTGCACAAAATATGCTTTATCATACTAAGCTGACAGGAGCCCTGGCAGAAATTAAGACTCTTCTCTCACCGATCCTGTGATGCAGAGGTTCCACCTCTGTATGGATGGAGCCCCCTTTCCGGAGGTCCCAAGTGGCAATTAATTGCCAGTGCTCAGAGGAGACACCTTCCAAGTTCCTCGTGCCATGCAAGGCCTGGCTCATCTTCAAGGACATGTTTATCCGCTGGGACAGGAGAAAACATTCATCTTTCCCAACAGCCTGGCCTTGCACCTCAGGCATCAGGACATCAGCCTGTGGACACTATGGCGAGAAGAGCAGAGAGTGATTGCACAGGGCGCATACCTCATCTCAGAGGCTGCTCCTGCACTGTGCCTGGCGGGATAGCTGCATATTTTACTGTGCCTTAGACTACAAACCTACCCAAGATAGATCTCTTCTTTAGCCTCAAACCATCTGGGAAGAAACCTATATGAGCATAAAGTTCAACATAGGCCTTAAACATATCTGTGCAGCTGCTTAAAGCTGGCTCACATCTGCCTGCAGCTGTGATATACTGGGGACATGCAACAGGACCTCCATGTAGCCCAGCAAAGGCAGCAGTTTTCATGAAGATGTCAACATCCACTCAGGAGGTCTGAAAGCAACACTGAAGGTGTCCCCAGCAAGTATGTAACCTCCCGTGCCTTTTCGGCTGGTGAGGGACTGGCTGTGCCTGCCTTGCCCCTGGCTGACACCCTCTCCAAAGCCCCTGGCTTTGGCCCTCTCCACTGGCCAGTAGCTTGCATGACTGGCCAAGTGGTAGGATCAGAGCAGGCAGTTTCTCATCAAGATACAGGCTGCTGAGAGCAAGCACCAAAAATAACTCCGTTAAGCCCCCAAGCAGTTCCCCTGACATCAATGCAGTGACCCAGGAGGAGTTTGGCTTTGGGGATGGTGCCCACAGAGAGCTTGGCCTCAACACCTGCTGAAGTGCTAATTGTGCTCCCAGACCAGATCTGTGCTCTGAAGGGGTAATTTCCTTTATAAGAGATGCTTAAAAACCTGGGCAGCTAATTAACTTACAACTAAGAGCATTTATTGAATCAGGGTCAGGCACTGCCAACTGACTTTTCCAAAACGCTCAGCTCCTGCTGACTGAGATGTTGGCATCTCTGTGAGCCAGGTCTCTGGGGGCACTAGCCCTGACAGCCTCTTCTTACCATTTCCAGGATTGGCTGCTGATTTTACACTGCAGTTTGAGGAAAGGCCTAACTAATAGTTGTTTTGAAGAACTCTGTCTGCACTGAATAAAACTGCCTGCATGGGTTCTGCAGTGATGCAACCAGGTGGGATACTTGGGGGCTTCAAGTCTGTGAAGAGGTTTCCTGGTGTATGGCTATCGTTTAGGGTGTTAATAAGGATGAGGTATTAGTGGGATTTCTGCTGCCAGGAGGGATAGTAGTCTGGGAAGATGAGTGCTCTTGTGACTACTTTCTTAAATCATCCCTTTACACAGTGGAAAAAATATGTGGAAAACTTGAGCGCAGTTGGATCATGTGCTAAAAGGCTGCCTGCCCTCTCCCCCCTTGTGTGTTGGCCAGGCGCTTGTGCCGGGACAGGGACGTATGCATGTGTGTCTACACATGAGTCACATGAATAGCAGTATTTGCTGTGGGCAAGAAAAAAGGGGGAGAGTTAATGCCCAGAAGTGTTTTGCCCATGGGGCAGCTACCCAGTGTCCTGCCTGCTGCTGGTCTCACCCCCACCTACCCTAGAAGACTGCTCCTTGCTTTCGGACGGGTTGTGGCCTGTCTCAAGGGAGGTCTTGCAGGGCACACCTGCAGCGCTGCTGACTTAGGGGATGCGGCAGTGGAAGATATTTGCTCTGGGCAGCAGGAGCAGGGTAGGATCTGTGGCAGCATTGGCCAGGAGGACCATTGGGATGCTGGACCACTGCAGCAAATGCTAATTTCCCCCTCTCCCTCTCCTCCTCTCTCCCTCCAACTTTTCACATCCCCACCGGTGTCTGCACACCCCACAAAGATACCCATGTCCCCTGTGCATCCCCTTTACCATGAACTGGAGAAATGTCTTGTCATCGTCAGCCAGAAACTCCTCGTAGAAGCAGCAGAGCACCTGAGGAGAGGTAAGGTGGGTTGTCCTCAGCTGGTGCTCCAGCCCCACAATACCCCAAGGTCGCAGCAGTGATGCCATGGGCAGGTTACACCTCACTGAGAAGCCACTCTGCCAGGAGCTGTACACCCAGGTTTGTTCATTGGGCTGCTCAGAGGCTGCCCGGAAGTGCTTGGGTTGTAAATGTATTTTACTCGTGTTGTGCTGGAACCAGTGAGTCAGATGCTCAAGAATGGCCACTGCCTTGCCATCCCCTTACACTTAACTACCAAGGTCACCAGCTGCTAAACGACAGATCACCATTGCTCTACTACCCAGCAATCTAGCGAAGATGCTCCTCTCCACTGGCCTGGCACATCTTGGTCACTCATTGCAGAGCAAGATGGCTTGCAACTCTAAGTTTTTTCCCTTCCTAATCTCTTCACCTTAATTTTCCAAATCTCTCTCTTCTTAAACAGGCCCACAGACCTCACGCCAGTCTAGGTATGCCAATGCCAGCTGTACCTCCCAGCCTGACCACTGCCAGTATTGCTCTGTACCTTGCAAATCTCATTCTGGGCTCTGAATATCCAGGGGGAGAATTCTCCAGACATCAGATGGACCCGCAGGCTCCTGAGAGTCCTGGACTCCAGGGGAAGCTGCTGAATGGTGCCCTCCTCGAGGTAGGTCTTGCATATCTTCTCCCCAATCAAATGACGCAGGAAGAAACTGTTTTCTCTGTTGGTGTCCAGCACCACGGGCAGAAATTCCTCCAGGTCATGCCACAGATCCAGGAGATAAGTCTCCATGGACTGGTCCTGGTGCTTCAGGAAATCCCTGAAGGGTCGTCCTGCACAGCTTTCAGCACTAAGGGCCCAGGGCAGGAAGCTCAAGGTCTGGCCCAGCTTTTTCAGGGTTGGCAGCTGGACAGGGGGAGCAGGGGAACGCAGGCTAGAGAAGACTTTCTTTTCACAAGTGTCTTCTGCATGGGGTCTAGGTCTTTTGGGAAAGGTTGCTCTTCCTTTGCCTCCAAAGGCAACGTTTGCAGTATGCCGTGATTGCTGAGGAATTAGTCTCAAAGTGTCCTTATCCACATGTGATTCCTTTGTGCTCCCAGTTTTCCCTAGCTGCCTTTCTGGTTGCACCTGAAAACTGGGCATCTTCATTTCTTGGGTGTCTCTTCCCTCCTTGACCAGAGTCCAGATCTCTGCTTTGGCCTTCTTGCTGCAGTAGGGCCCTGAAAAACCCTGGGTCCTTCTAATATGCATCGTGAAGAGATTCTCTGAAAAACTTGAGGGCTCCTGTGAGTTTGCCTGTAATAAACGCTCCTGATACTCTTGCAGCAGAGGCCAGCCCGATTTCTCTTCCTCCATGCCCTTCTTGCAGTGGATGAAGAATTTGGGGAGCCAGTAACTCTGAATGATGAAGAGGGCCTGTTCCTGCATCTTGCTTAGGATCTCCCTTCTGGTCCTAATGGGCTGAACATGCCTGGCTTCTGGCAGTGATCCTGAAGTGGATGCAGGAGATTATGATGGGGAGATGGCTCCATGCAGACTTCTCCCCAGCCAAACAAAGCTGGTGATGGTATCCCATCTCCCTGGGAGCATCCAGGAATGGCCACCTCCCTGGAAGGGCTCTGCTCATCCTCAGCTCCCTTGTTCTTACCAATGATGGTCCTGCAAAGAGTGATGATGCTGGAACCTTCACGAAGGTGAGTGGCTTCCAGCCTGTGGAGCAAAGACAAGTAGAGATCTCTCTGCCTTGCATCTGAATCGTCAAGCCCCAGGAGTCTTTCGGTGGTGAGCCAAAAGTTGATCAGTTCTTCCCCTATGGATCAGACACAGGATGAAGTTGGAGGGAGTCAGTTCCCTGCTGAGTGAAGCAGTCCATGTTTTTGAAAAAAAGGAAAGAAGGAAAGATTGCCTGGATGAACCAAAGGAACAGAGTTAGAGAAGAGTCAGTTATGCACCTTCCTGCAGCATCCGTGCTGGGGCTCTGCTGCTGGCTCATATTCCAAAGCCACAACAGGGATGTCCTGTCCCACCAGTGCTTACCTATGGCCCCAGCTCTGTGTTGGTGTCCTGCCAGGCATGTCACCCATGGAGTGCCCCATGCCCACCTGCCATTCCTTGGACGAAGGCCCGAAAGCACCATATGCCCTGGGTCCCGCTGATGCATTTCTCCAGCAGCCACTGGTCCGCGCTTTGCCAGTTCAGCAGTTTGGCTGTCAGTGAGAGAGTGCAGAGCATAGCATCAGGGGGTGCATGCAGGAGCAGCCCCCAAAGAAAGCTTTCCAGATACTCACCAGCATCCCTGACACAGGCTGCCAGGGGGCAAGGGACCAGAAAATTGCATTGAAATCGGAGTTTCAGACTGGTTGTGGGATGCATTTGTGATGTTTGCAGGGATGCAGTACTTGGGGATAGTCTGCCTGGCTATTGTGCCTCTTCCCCTTGCAAATGTCCATCTGTTTTGCCTGTGTTTGGGCCTTGCCCTCAGCCTCCTTCAGCTTGGGGTTCAGCTGACTGGAGAAGCAGCAGCAATGCATTCAGAAATGGCACTGGAGCAAGCTTCAATGAATTGCTTATTTTTCTGAAGTGAACATCTGTAGCCTTGTGTTGTCCCAAAGTGGGGTCATTTACACGGTGTGCATATGCCAATATACACACAGTAGAGGTATTTGCTATTTATTGTATTCCTGCAGAGGTGGGTGCTGGGTCATAATTCACAAAGCTAGCACTGCGGCCTGAAAACTTTTAGGAATATTTATACAGCTTACACCACAGAAATACATGCCCTTAATTATAATTATTGGTTATCACCTTATCTTAACAATTTCTATTGGTAGTACAGTCTCTTGCTTTCATTTAGAGTTACAAGGTCCTTTAACTGATGTGTACGTGCTCCATCACCATGAGATGGTAGTCCAATTCATCCTCCAATTGAGTTGGTGATCACGATCTCTCACTGCCACCTTTACCTCCCCCCCAGTTACTGCAATTTTTTGTTGACTTTATGCCTTATCCAGCAGCTGTCAGGTTTTCAGCTGGTTTCAGCACCTCCTGTTGTGGGATGTTCCTTATTTCCAGCTTTCTGTTCTTCTTCAAGGGTATATTCATTAGCAAGGCACTTACTGTTTATACCAAGTGCCTGGTTTTGCAGGGCCTTGTGACCTTTTTACAGCTCTTTATTCTTACCTAGTGAGAGATTCTACCTTCTAAAAGACATATTACCTTTTTAAAAGTACATCACCTGCTGCCATAGCTTTCTTTCCAGTGGCCTTCCCTTGCATTGACATGCAGGCTGACAAAGCAGTTGGCTGGGCTGAGATTGCTCATGTAGGGGTAAACTGAGCACAGCTCACTCACTGCTGGTAGCAGAGATCATGGCACAGGCCTGTTTTCCCAGTATAGAGATGCATCAGATGAGGAGTATATTGCAATACGGTGCGAGAGCTCTGGGCACCCTGCATAGCAGCAACCCTGAAATGCCAGGACCCCAGTTTCCCATGCCCAAAGATGCTCTCCAGCCCTGCTCCACCCATGAACTGAATGACGAAACCCCTGGTAAGCAGCTATTTCAGCTCAGCTCCATGGCGGCAATGAGCCTGTACCAACGAGGCTGTGGGGTAAAGCAGCACTCATCCCGTGGAAACCCTCAGATCTGCTGCACCCCTAAAAATGGTACATGCAATGCCTTTTTAACCCAGAGCAGAGGCATGACCTGCTGGGCAGGCACCAGGCGGTGACAGCCCCAGAGAGAGGAAGCCCTGCTGCAGTGGCAAAGCCCCTCTGATTTCCTCCGTGCTGTGATGACTCACCTGCTTCCCCCGACCGAATGAAACCCAGGAGCTTCTGGCAGAGGACGAGGTGGAGGCACAGGCTGGATTTGCAGAAGTGAGGCAGGCGGTGCTTTTCCAGCCAAGCCAGTAAAGCTGGGGGGTTGGCATCCTGCAGTGCAACCCCCGTGCCCAAGGAGAGGATTAGACTGTGAGCAAGGAGCCGTCTCTTGCCTGGGGATTAGGGTAAGTAATGGGCCCCTGCTATGGGGGAAGGAGGTAGGGAAGGCACCGTGTTGCTAGACGGTGATGCAAGCTGTCCCTGTGCTGAGAAAGAAGGGGGAGGCTCGAGCCCACATTCCTGTGAGCTCTGCCTGCAAACCTGGGAGATACAGTGCTCTGTGGCTGCCTGCGAGGCTCCTCTCCTCAAAGGCTGCCTGCTTTCCTGGAGCCCAGGCAGGAAGGCACGGCAGCTTTCCAGTAGCACCCAGAGGAGCAGGTTCCCTTTTGCTATGGGATCTGAGTGCTTGTGGCTGTGGGGAAGGGAGACATCTGTGGGGAGGGCTGAGCCAGCCTGTGGATCAACAGGACTTCGTTCATGGTGAATTCAGGAGAAATACAGGACACAAGGGGCTGATGTTTATGTCCTCCTTCTCTGCCACCACAGCACTCTCCTTAACTCCAGCTGTTGATTTTTGAGGGCTGGATAGACTCCATAAACTGCCCAAGGACTTTAAATGGCTTGTGCTCCTCCCAAGGCTTAAAAGGAAAATGACGCCTGGGTTTGAAATAATCCCCCTGCACAGCCAGCAGACCCAGATGAGCAACTGGCTCCTTCCCCCCCTTTCCCGTGTCTTTCCTCCTTTCTCCTCACAAGGGGCATTTTCTCACCAGGTGGTTTGGCAGCTCTGGCCAGAGCTTCCACAGGCCAATGCTGCTGATGTAAATGGGTGTTTGGCCAAAAACCTGTATGAAAAGGAAGAGAGCTGATAAGAGATGGTGACAGAGAAGCCTAGAGCCCAGCTGTTCTTGTTAGTCCTCACTACGGAGAAGGTAATTGTCTTCCCTTTCAAACTTCTATTTCCAAGCTGAGGTCCTCAGGCTTCGCTCATTTTCCAGCCCACCTGTGGTGCATTCCCAATTTTCCTGTGGCCTCTAACACCACAGAAGCTGAAAAAGTTCACCTGAGAAGAGCTCAGAAAGGTCCCAGGCTCCATGATGCAGAGTGAACTTACAGGAAGGTTCAGAAATGTGTTGAAAAAATCGACAAAGAGATCATCTTTCAGCAAAGTTCTCATGTCCGTGGAGGCTATGATTGCTACAAGGGAAAGAAAAGAAAGTTACCTGGGCTTTGTGTTGCCAAATGTGACATAAATGTGAATCAAAGGATGAGTTTTGAGAGGCTGGAGCAGAACAGCTGTAGGAGGCGTGTGGTATGGACTTGTCCTGTGCACATGCGGGGGGATTTGGACTTGGGACGGTCCATGAAATTTGGGTCACAGTGCACCCATGTGCTCTGGGTGGGTGGCACTAGCCATTTGGAAAGCATCAGGTTCAGCTGCATGCAAGAGCTCAGAAGTTTGAATGGCAGCAGCAAAGGTACACAGTTCACAGAGGCTGGGCACAAATGGGGTGACCTCTGTGGGGCAGGAGAAAGAAGGTGCTGTGGGTGGAAGGGAGGAGCTGTGCTCCTTCACCTTACGCAGATAACAGGTACAGCCCTATTATCAGGGAGAGGAACTGTATGCTGTGCTTTAGTCCTGCTCATCCAGCCTTACTGCCCTGATGCCCTCTGAGTCCTCTTGCTCAGGTTCTGGTAGCAAATTCCTGCAAATTAGCAGGCACCATCAGGCTGGGGGCAGGTTGTGGATTTGGGTAGAGTGACAGTTGCTGCAGACACTGACCCCATGCACCCAGGAACTTCCTGTTAAGTTTTATTCATGTTTGTGTGCAAGGGGGTGGGCTGGCATCAGCCTACAGATGGGTGAGTGGCCTTGGAAATGTCCACTTGCACAAAGGCATCTTTGTGCTGCAGGGAGGACTGAGATTTCAATTTTTTCCCTGCTGTCCCGTTTAGGATGTGTTTATAGGGGCTGAAGCCACCAGCAAACATAACTCACCAGTGGCTGTCATGCTGCCGTGACCCGGGGATGTGTTCTGGAATGCCACGCTGTTTGTGACACACTTGTCCCAGTCCTCAGGGGTCATTTGGCTCTTGGGGATCACAGGGCTCAACAGCTCCCTCTTTGCTGTCCTTCAGGGAAACGTCATTTTCTAATCACCAGTACTGTAAACACACTTAGTCAGATCTGAAGTTACACCCTTCCCTTCTCCCCACTTGGGGAAACTTCTTGCCTTCAAACCAGCACCTCAGTACCTTGCATGGTTACTGTTGGTGTGTCTGTTCAGGTGGTGATAGAAATCTCACAGGACGTCCCCTGCTACAGCTGCCCCAGATAGAGCAACTCCAGATTCCTTATTAGCGTTTCTGCTTCATCAAGGGGTCATCATCTCAGTCCCTCAGATTTGGTTCTGAGACCCAACCTTGGAGACCCTCTGGCAAGAAGAGAAGAAAGTAAGTAAGAAAGAAAGAAGCATAGCTCTCTTGCAACAGTGCTCACCTGTTTCCCCGGCAAGAGGAAAACTTTGTTTCCCAGGTGGGTGTTTGATCCCCCTCTCCATCATGTTGTGGTGTCAGACCTGGCAGGACTGCTAGTGACCTCCAGGTTTTTGGGCACCATTGTGCCTGGGTTCTCTGATGTGCCTTGTAGCAAGGAAGTGGGTCTGCTTGTCCGTGGCTCTGTGTCCTTGGCAGGTGTGGGAAGGGTTTTACGGCCTCTCCTGCACTGGACATCTTTTTGGCACTTGCCTTAAGGGGCGGTTGCAGGATAAACTCCACCAACCTGGTGTTTCTAAGAAGCCCGGAGACTTCTCCTTCTGGCCATTAACAAAATACAGTTGTGTTATGTTGAGTGTCATGTCCCTCTCTGGTGCTGTCGTTGCAGTCCCTGTTGCTGTCACCTGCATGGGCACGGGCACGTTGAAACACGCATAACGCTGTGCTGCCTCCCCAGAGTCAGAGTGGGCACAGGCAGCCATCCTGCCTGCACCCCACAAGGTCCCCAGGAGCAGGGCCACCTCACGAGGTGGCGCTCTCAAATCAGGAATACAAGGCTGTCCCCAGCAGCAACAGAGCTCTGCACCTCAGCAACGTGCTTGTGCTTCCACAGTCTCAATTAGTACAGGGAGGACTTCTAGTTAGGAGGGTTAGGCTGGTACTGGGGACTCTAGGGTGACAGTCCTGGGTTGCTGGCATCAGCTCACTTCATTACCTTGAGCAAGTGAGCTCATTTCTTTGTGCACTAATGTGCTGCCCCATGGAAGGAGGGTGACTGTGGTGCTGTACCTGGCTCAGAGGGACATGAGACTTGTGAAAGTGTTTTAGAGATCGTGCCTGAACCATCCATGCACAAAGTATGACCTGGGAGGGGTGGGGTGAGAGGGCGGTGGTCAAGTCCTGTCACGCTGCAAGGCACTGGCCATGCTGCATTGGTTCAAGCGGTCGAACCTGTTGGCTTAGGTGGTGTGCACATGAGATGTGTGTCCTCATGGTGACAATAAAGCCATGAGCCGCAAAATATCTGCTTGTTCTAGTGGTTCCAGGCATAGCTGTGGGAAGGAATTATGGAAGACCCTGGAAAGGAGTAATTCTGATCACAAATTCATGGGGATTTGTGCTGCTAAGCCAAAGAGAGGAGAGAAGGGAGTAGAGATGAGCTGGTGTGGTGCTGTCTCACACATGAAAGACTCAAAAGTCCTCAGGGAAAGGTTGCAACTGTCAAAAATAAATGTTTTCTAGTTGGCAACTGAGTAGATGCCCAGTGAGATCCTCAGAAGCTGGTGTAGCTCTGCTAGTGCCCATATGGCTCTGGGCTAACCTCAGCAGGACTGTGCTGGTTTCTGCTGGGAAAGGACCAACATTGTGAGCAGGAACAGGCCTAGCAGTTACTGTGGGAACATACGGGCCCCCATGGAGCCCCTCCCCAAGAGACCCCAAGAGGTCTGGCAGGATGCAGCCTCCTTGAGCCTGGCTGCTGCTTCTCGGGGTTTGCTTGGTGCATGCACAAGCACATCATGCCGCAACTGCTCCTTGCAAAAGGACCTCGTGTGAGCTATGTGGCTATTATGGCTATTAGGAAAAAAAAAAAGGCTTAAAAGAAAGAGGTGGATGCATGAGCACAGCCCACATTTAGAAGGGGCTCAGAGAGGAGCATGAAGTGGACGGACTCTTTGTACAAAGATAAAGGCAAGGTTGCAACACCAAACACGTCAGAAGGGCTTCGCTCCCTCTGTGTCTGAGTCCAAATTACCTTCATTCTCCATCCCCCCACCCCAAGCAGGGATCAGCCCACCCTCAGCAGACCTGAGGCCACCTCTGTCAGCAGCAGAGCTGTGTGCTCCCGGAGTGGTAGAGGGGGATGGGGATGGATTTCTTATCCTTGCCCATCATACATTGGCCTGGCTTGCTGTGGCAGCGAAGTCCAAGGCTGCCTGACCACGGGACCAGCATCGATGCTCGTGGTTGCTTGCCACTTGCAGCCTCCCCAGGCAGCCTAACCTGCCCCTTTTGGTGTCATGGGGAGGGTGGGGGTTCTTTCCCCCTCAGCTGCAGTTGGTACCCACTGACCCATGGCAGCTCCAAACACCTCTGCATTGCTTTTGGTCTCAGGTGATGGTCTACAACTGCTGCAAACTGGGAAACTTCAGCATGAAGGAACAGTACAAGCACCTTGCTTTGCAAACCTGCTCTCCCACTACACAAGTAACATGCTCAGAGTGAGATTCTGGGGCAGGACTGTTGGGGTTTTTTTCCCCCATGCAGCCCCAGCCTGTTCTTATATAAATAGTTTAGGACACCACAAAGGCTGCCGGCAATGGGTTTGATCCTTTCGGGCCCATAGCACCTTAAAACTGGAATTGTCTAAGGTCTCAAATATGGCAGTTCAGCTTTAAATATTTATTCCTTTCTTGAATATATTGGGATTATTTTTTTTTAATGTGATTTTTCATGCTCAGTCTCCTGGGTGCCTATGATTGGTTTCCTCAGTGAGGACATCTCTGGTGTTTCCTTGCATTAATTAGAAATATTTTTGAGCCTATCGCCATCTGTCTGTAGTTTCCTTGCCTGTGATTTACGGTGAAAGCTGGTCTCCGACCCATTACACCTGACAACCCCTGCACCAAGCTCTGCCTTCACTCGCCTCTTATCCAGCGCAAGCAAAATTGCTCAAGTAACCTCATACACGTGGCCGGGTCTGTTGACTTCACCAGTCCAGGTTAAGCATTTGCCTGTGTGGCAGGTCGGGGACCTAATTCAACCATAGGGAAAAGGGAGGAGGACAGCAGTGCTCTGGTGTAAATTATACCTGGTATAATTCACAATGTCAGGCCTGCATCCTACCATCGAATCCACTTGGGCAGCACTTTGGTGATTTCTGTGCTCTCACAGAGCTGCAAAGTGTATTAGGCTGAAACGAATCTGCCAGCTGCAGCTAACACAGCCCTGACCTAGCTCAGAGTCTGCATTTAGCAGCATGAACAGTGATAATAAAAAAAAAAGACCAAAAAAGCCCCCAAAAACCAACCAAAAACCCAACCCTGCCAATGCACACTGTGACCAATTTCCAACTGCAGGGAAAGGCATGCGCTGAGCGCTCCCTGGGATATTCTCCACCCTTGTACAGAGCAAACCGAGCCAAGCAATTTCTAGGTCTCAAATCCCGCCTGCCCCTGACGTTCTCATCTTCCAGCTTCCCCCTGGTTGCTTTTGAAGGCGAGCACGTGCTTCTCAGCGGTGGCCCCCGCTCGCTGAAAACACTCGGCCTCTGCACAAGGTCTGCACGTGTCAGGGCAGAGCCGGCAAGAGGTAGGTGCCTCCGGCCAGGGTTACTGCCAGACCGGCCCAGAGCTGGCAGCAGCGATGCCCCTTCTGCAAAGAGACCTTCTCTGAGGAGGAGGGAAGCGGGGTGGGAAGCTCTGGGCTTTGGGAGACAAAGCAACGCCATGGTTTCCTGCCACGGGTGGCAAGGTGGGCATCGGGCACAGCGAGTTGTGGCTGGGAAAGGGGTGGAGAGGCAAGCAGCCAGAGGAGGGGGGGAGTTGCAAAGGTTTTCCTGGCTGCTGCGGTCCAAGGCCCCTCTTCCCCTAAATGCGTCACGGGTGGGTATTGCAGCTCAGCTGTGCTGGAAGGGAGATTTTTTTTTTTCCTTTGCGTGTGCCTCTGCACGTTTTTATTTATTAATTGGCTCTCCTACATTGTCCTTCTGTCCAGACCAGGTAACCTTCTCTGCCTCCAAAAGCCCTCTGGTCACCACCCCTTGGCTACCCTTGACCCTGGCAGCATCTTCAAAGGGAGCATGGGCCTGCTGCGGAGCGTGCAATGTTTGCTCACTTATCGGGCGAGCAGCTACTGCCTCCCTGCCTTGGGGGGTTTCGTCAACCTCCTGCAGCGCTCCAGGGGAAACCAGTCGGCCACCGCTGCTTGCACAAGGTCAGTGTCCTCGGCGCAAATGTTTCCCCTGCCCCATGTTGAGCTCCCTGTCCTCAGCTGGGGACCACTGTTCAATCTTATCAGGCCAACTTGTTAATTAAGCGCTCGCTCCTCTAGCTAAGGCATTAGGTTCATTTTCCAGCCATTGCAAATCACAGGTAAAAGGAGCTGAATCTCCAGTTCCTCCAGCCCCTTTGGAGCCCAAGTCCCAGCAGCAGCAGGCACACTGTGGTGGGTCCAAACAGATGCAGCTGTGCCTAGTGTTGGGCTGAGATGGAGGTGATACACCATCAAGACATCAACCCCATGCCTTGTCTAACTTGGGTGTATTTCAGTTACTTATGTAGGACTTTACAGCCCAAAGCTCTTTCCCGGATGGGTCTGAGGATGGTACATCTGAAATTGGGAATGTCTTAGCTGTTGGGCACAGGGAGAGATGCTTGTCCCTCCTCCCTCCCAGCTGTGCCATTGCTAGAGCCTGGGGCATTTTGGATGTGTCAGGCCTCCTCCTAGGATCTAACAGGTCACAAAAAATGGACAATTCTTCCTCCCCATGAGACCTCTTTGTTTAAACAAAAGAAATAATTAAATTTTTGTTGTTGTTAATGCTGGTAAAAGGCAAATGGGTAATTGGCTTAGCAGACCAGGTCTGCAACGTGGTGGGGTTAAGATCCTAGGGGTGGCCAGCTCTTCAGCTGCAGGGTCTGCAGCAAGGGGCCAAGCTTTGTGATGACCCCAGGGAGCTGGGACAGAGTCCCAGTACTGCAGGAGCCAAGCCAGTGGCCACCTGCCCCAGGGCCTGAGTCACAGGGAAGTTTCAGATCCTGCCTTTTTAACCTTTAAATTCTGCNATTTTAGGGCATTTCCAAATTCATGAAGGTGCACTTTTAGGGGGTCCCAGCAGCCAGGCGGGGGTGCAAGGCCACTGTGCTATGAACAAACTGCTCAGGGCAGCTGGAGGGGACACGGGGACAGAGATGGGTCACAACAACCCCAGCAAGGAGACATGGTGAGGAGGGAAGCCATGGCCTCTCATTGCAGCCTGGTTCCTGGCTGGAAAAAGAGGTGCCAGCATGGCATTGGACTGGGCACACAGAAAAGAGGGCACGTCTCACGCTAACTGTGAGAGACTTGACCATCCCGTCCCTACACCTCCCCCAGAGAGAGGAGGCAGAAGGCTGCAAAGTCCAGCCCTCCTGACCCTCCCAGCTCACCAGGCGCTTCCCAACCCTGGCAATTCTCGCAGGATGTAAACCCTGCCGGAGGGAAGTGCTGGGGCAGGCCAATAAAGGTGTTCCCACGAATTAATAAGGGGAAAAAAGAAAAACATGTGCCAGTTGGGACTCGCCCCTGGAGCGACACATTGTCTGGCTGGGCTCTCCGAGCATTTAGAGCGGGACCCTTTGAAGGCTGATTTAAATCCACTCCGGGGAGGTGTCACCTGTTGGCAACGTGCCTCCCCCAGCTCCCCGATGAGGTTTTTGTCTCGCTGAACGCTGGCGACAATAAGGGTCACTGGAGCACGCAGCTGGGCGAAGGCGCAGGCTGAGCCGTGTTTCCCAAAAAAACCCCGGCAGCCTGCAAGGGGAGGAGGGGAAGGCAGGCGGTAAACAAGCTGCCGTGAGCCCCGGGGAGGCGACAAGGGGACGCTTCTCCCGTCTCCGGGAGAGGGCGCTGGCCCCGCGGCTGCAGCGCCCGGCTCTTCTCCGTTGGCTCGTAAACATGTTGTGCTGGGCGAGGGCACGGGCATGGGGACTGCCACCAAACCTTCCCCCGGAGCAGGGAGCGACATCCTCCCACCCCCGCCATGAAACCCTCACCCATGCTGGGGATCTCTCCCCGGAAAGGGTTTGCTGGCCGCCGGCACATATTTATTGGACGGAGAGGAGGTGTTTACATTGCAAACTGCCTTTGCTCCCTGCTTCCCTTCGGGGTTGTTTGGAGCTCAGCGGGTGAAACGAGCTGCTCTAGTGAGGTGAGGGTCACTCCACGCCACAGGGACCTCCACACATAAATGCCCTGGGTGTGTTTGCAGCCAGCTCTGGTGGCCAAAGTTTCTGGGAAATTTGGAGGTACCAAGCAGATTTCCAAGAATTTGGAGCTATTGGAGCTGCCAGTGTCCCAGTTAAACCCTCTCTGCAAACCTAGGGAAAAGGGCTGGGGATGGCTTTACGGTGCCTGTAGATTGACACGTCCCCTGTATGGAAGCTATTTTGTGTCCCTCCTGGCCTGACTGGGTCTCAGGACCAGCTCCTGCCTCCTTTTGCTTCAGCTGAGCTGTTAGATTCAGGTGACCACAGCTTACCTTGCTCTGAATATGGGATCGTGAGCTAATCTCTGTGGGTAAAAGACGGCATTTGTTTCTGTGTTGAAACCTTTGCTCTATACATTAGGGTGCAGGAACAGGGGTACTGGAGGAAGGCAGGTTCTGTTGTAAAGCTTGGGGGCTCTGTCTTGCCCAAGCAATGTGAGGAGCTGAAAATCACCTGAATTTCACCTCGGTTCTGGACAGCCTTGGGGGATTAGCACACACTTTTGGCTGCTGCAAGGTGATAGTAAAGAATGAGCTGGGTGGTTGTCCCAGAAGGGAGGGTGGGAACTCAGCTCTTGAGACGGGCAATAAATCAAGGTGAGGCCTTGATTTATTCCACTTCCACCTTCTCCTGTCTGAGGATCCAGTTCTCTCTGGATCCTCAGACACTTCCCTCCCTGCCCCCAGCAAAACTCTGACTGTGCAAGGGCTGTGTCTTTAGTAGCGTGGCTGTAATGGCCAAGAAGGACCAGCTTCTGGAGGAATAGCAATTTTGGTGCCATATCCCTATGGGTAACATGGAGCAGCTGAAGATCCTGCTGCACTGAGGCAGGTGTGTGGGTGGCATGTGTGGCCTGGTACCTGCAAGCCTGGGCAGAGTGGTGGCAGCTACTTCTATGAAAGTTGGCATCACTTTCCTGCCCCTTAGGTCCAGGCTGGAGATGCAGAGGGCTGAGCAGAAGCAGGGACAGTGAGGGAGGTGCCGGGGTGGAAAAATACCAGGCAGTTCCTGTGGTTTGCTGGGTGCCTCTTGCCACCAGGGTGCTCCTGAAGTGGGTGCTCCCACACTGGCGGGTGTGGGATTCGTGAGACAGTGTCTGATCCTGTGCCCTGGAACAAGGGTCTCTGCTGCAAGTCCAGGTGCTGGAGGCCAATAACCCGCTCCGAGGGACAAAGCTGGGCATGGCATGGGGCACTGCCTGTTCCCCCACCCTTATAGCATGCACTAAGGCAAAGCCAGGACCCGGGACTTGGGGGTCCGGTTCCTCCCCCTCATCACCGCTGCCCTGTTTGCCCAGAGTGGCCGATTTCTATATCCCGGCGAGTTATGCAAAGGCAGCCGCTAATGTAAACGCCGCGGAGAGCCTTGGATCCGCTCCCGCCGCCGCTTTCCCAGAACTATGCGAAACGAGGAGGTTTGTTTTTTTCGGGCAGGGGGATTGCAAAATGGANAGTGGGGGTGCCCGAAACGGGCCGCCACCTGACCCTTCCCCGCCGCAGCCCCTCGAGGACGGGGAGGGAGGAGCAGCTCCTCCTTGCGCCGGGGCTCCCCGACGGCTGTTCGGCAGACGGACCTTCTAGGGAAAAATTCCTGCTTCCTTTTTGGTTTTGGTTTTTGTTTGGGTTTTTTTTAGGGGGGTGGAGAGTCAGCTCGTGTGATTTTTGGAAAACAGATCTCTTTGCAGGGTTTTCTTTTTGTGTGTGTGTGGTTTTTTGTTTGTTTGTTGATTTGGTTTGGTTTTTTTTTTTTTCTTCGTGAAGCCCTTTATAGCTGCTTGCTTAAGTACGGGGGTTTTCTCCCTGCCAGGAGATGT
Source organism: Jacana jacana (assembly GCA_013400555.1). Lineage (NCBI taxonomy): Eukaryota > Metazoa > Chordata > Aves > Charadriiformes > Jacanidae > Jacana > Jacana jacana. The sequence continues at coordinate 38,794 of VZTM01032883.1, forward strand.
ATGCGTGGGTGATGCTTCACGCAGTGGAGCGAGGCTGTGGGGAGCCCCCGCGGGAGCGAGGAGAGCCCCTCCTCGGCCAGCGCAGAGAAGCCCCGCCGCAGCAGGGTGGGCTATGGGGAGGGAGGGTCGGTCCGGGCAGCCTGAGCCTCCCTGTAAAGGGGTAGGGCGTTGGAGTGACTTTCAAATAACTTGTTTTTCTGAGCTCCTGCGGGCACGCGTGGGCTTCAGCTGCCGTGGCCCTGACACAAGTGGGCTGGCTGTCCTTAGGAGCCCAGCTCCAGGATGTGCTGGGCTTTGGCAGGGATGCAGCCGGTTTGGAACCAGAGCCCCTTCAGCCTCCCCATCGCTTCCTGGTGGCTGCTGCCTGGGTCGCTCAGGGATGTTGCTTGTGCTGCCCGTTGCTTGCTTTTGTTCTGCCTCCTGCCCTGGATGAGGCTTGTATAACTTCAGCTGGACTGAGAAGATCTGCCTTGTACGTTAGTCTTGCTCCAGAGTGGTGGTGAGCACGGAGGTGAAAAGCTCAGAGGGCCGAGGAGGACTTTTGAAGGCTGTCGCTTGGTGGATCAGACCTAGGTAATTGGCAGGACATGGGCAGGAGTTTTGGTAGTAAAGGGACACTTTGAAGGCATCACTTCTGGAGCAGTAGTTTTCTAGCTGCCTGTGTCTGCCTGAGCTGCTGTGTTTTCTGCCCATAGAACAGTATGGGAGTGCTGGAGACGGCAGCTTGTCTTGTGGCTGAAGTTGCCTCATGCTCCTCCCTGGCTGGGAGATGAAAAATTTGGGAGCGCAGGGAAGGGCTCACAGCTGGGCTTGTTTTCTATATCTTCCCTGCAGGAGCCCCCTCGTCCGGTCTGCAGCCATGGCCACCTCGGCGAGTTCCCACCTGAGCAAAGCCATCAAGCACATGTACATGAAACTGCCGCAGGGGGAGAAGGTCCAAGCCATGTACATCTGGATTGATGGGACAGGGGAGCACCTCCGCTGCAAGACTCGCACACTGGACCATGAGCCTAAGAGCCTTGAAGGTGAGAAGGCAGGTGCAGGATTTGCAGCCCCTTGCTGGCTAGAAGCAGCTGTGCTTGGTTGCTCAGAGCGAAGGTGCCATTCTTGCCTCTTTGTGGCAGCAGGATGGTATTTGGGCAAAACATTGCCCCTCAACCCCTTCCACCTTAGAAAGGTAATCTTTCCCTAGATACCCCGGGGGGACATTCCCACATTCCCAGGTCTCCAGATGCAGAGTTTCTGTGAGATGCCTGGGGTTGGGAGCCTGTCCCTGGCACTGCCCCCGCTTCAGAGGGGGCTGTTGGCAGGGTCTGGGGGCTGTTGGCAAGGGTTTGACGGCCCATTGACTCTCAAGTACTCATTTTGGCCGGAAGTAGTTTGGCAGAAGAAAGTGGAGGGTAAAGAATGGAGCTATCCGGTGTAATTAAGAGCTTGTGTCCCTCAGAACAAACAGTCCCAGCTTACACAATAATAGCATTAGGATTTTCCCCAGGTTGCCATGGTGCTGGCTGGAGACAGTTATGAAATGAAAATACTCTGTGTGACTGAGCAGAATTATCTCCTTTTTTTCTTTATTTTTTTAAATGTTTTTCCTCTCCTTTCCCCTTTTTCCTCTAAGGGAGTGGTTGGCACAGCTCCTTTGAAATCTTTGTGCTTCCCACCCTCCCACTTTCCCCCCAGGATATGTAGGAGATAACATTGCCCGGGTGGAGTTCACTGCTGCTCCTGCTGTGCTCTGGCCTGGAGGGCAGTGTACAGCCAGGAGGGGTGGGTGAGGGGGCTGAGCTGGTTGTACTCTTCCTCCGTATCAGACTTCATGAATATGTGATGTGTTCTCCCACCTTCTCCAGGCCATGCAATATGGATAAGGATATTTCATGGCTCTCCTTCCTTACTACAGCTTCTTGAAGATGTCTCGTGCTCTGCCCTCTCCCAGCTTGCCCAGCCGCCTCTGTAAAGGGACTGGATGCTTTGCTCATCCTGGTGGTTGTTGCGACATGGGAAACATCCTCAGTGCTGCTTGGTTTGTTTGGGCTTGGCTGGCAGCCCAGCTCCTTGTGTTTCCCAGGGTGGCTGGGGAGTTGCACTCCCCTGTTTTTTTGCTTGTTTTGTGGTGGGGCTTATTTGCTGGGTTGTTTTTTTGCTTCCTCCATTTGGGACAAAATTGGCTGAGCTGGGATTAAATTTATTGTAAGCCTGTTCTCTATAAGTAATTTCATCTCTAATATTGCAGGGTGGCAGGGAGCCCATCCTCCTGGTGACTGGGGACCCTGGATCACTGTAGTTTGCTCTTCTCTCTCTTCCAGATCTCCCTGAGTGGAATTTCGATGGCTCCAGCACCTTCCAGGCTGAAGGCTCCAACAGTGACATGTACCTGCGACCTGCTGCCATGTTTCGGGACCCTTTTCGCAAGGATCCCAATAAACTAGTTCTCTGTGAGGTCTTCAAATACAACCGCCAGTCTGCAGGTGAGTGGACCTTCTTGTGTTGGAGATGGGGTTTCTGGTAGAGGAGAGATGGGAGACATATCTAAATGTTGTTCATGCCCTTAGTGTCACACTTGACACAAAAAATAACTCCTGCCCTGAAAATGCAAAGAAAGTGCTGGTGGTGGAGAAAGGGCTGGTCCTGGGATTCTTCACCAATGGTGCTGAGACTCAAACTGTAAATAAAGTCAAAATGGGGAATGGAAGTGAAGATGCTCAAGCCTTGTGGTGCTTTTCTCTTGTAGAGACAAATCTCCGACACACCTGCAGGCGGATTATGGATATGGTGTCCAACCAGCACCCCTGGTTTGGGATGGAGCAAGAGTACACTCTTCTGGGTACAGATGGGCATCCATTTGGCTGGCCTTCCAATGGCTTCCCTGGACCCCAAGGTAATCTTTTGGGAGCCTGTGCTGGACCAGCTCAGGAGTGTTTGAACTGCAGTCTGTGTGACACCACTTAAGTGCTTTGGGAGAGCTGAAAGATTTGAGGTGTTTCTATAACTGAAGGTGAAGAAGAGCAAGCAGCATATTGGCAGAAAATAACCCATGAGATTAAAATCATTGCAGAAAAGCTAAAATGGTGATCGGCCACATCCTAATTTGCTGCTTGGTTTGTTAGTCTGCAGGAGACTTAAACTCATGCCCAGCATGACAAGAGCATAAGCCCAGATTCTGAGGGACTCGCTTTCCATCAGTCCTCTGCTCTGCCACTGCTTCCATGAAAAACGGGTTTTGTGGCTTTTTGACACATCTCAAGCCTTTGGAGAGTTCTTCCCTGTGTGTGCTCGGTTTTCACTGAATTTAAGCCTTTTTCCTTCTGGAAACTTATGTTCCCCTTGCTGTTAATCTGTGCTGTTGCAGGTCCTTACTACTGTGGTGTAGGGGCAGACAAAGCCTATGGCAGAGACATTGTGGAGGCCCACTACCGAGCGTGCCTTTATGCTGGTGTGAAAATTGGAGGAACCAATGCAGAAGTGATGCCAGCTCAGGTAAGTTGTTTTAGGTGCCTTGTAGAATGAGAAAGTACAGAAAAATCCCAGGCAGTGGGAGCTTTGGGCTCTGAGCCATGTTAATCAATGATCTGAGCATAAGGGGGTGGGAGGTGTCTCACTGCACTTGTTTCTGCACCACTGAGCCAGTGACTCCTCCTCCTTGTAGTGGGAGTTCCAGGTGGGACCATGCGAAGGGATTGAGATGGGAGATCACCTCTGGATTGCACGCTTCATCCTGCATCGGGTGTGCGAAGACTTTGGTGTCATTGTGTCCTTTGATCCCAAACCCATCCCTGGGAACTGGAACGGTGCTGGCTGTCACACCAACTTCAGCACCAAGAACATGAGGGAAGATGGAGGTCTCAAGTAAGTTTTTGTTTGTTTGTTTGTTTTTGTTTTTTGTTTTTTTTTGAGATAGACCAAGTAGTATCTGTTTGTTAGGCAGCAGGCTGGGCTTGGTAGCAGTGAGCTTTTTACAGAGATTTGCCCACATGGGAAATGTCACTCTGGTGCCTGGCATTATGTTTGAGCCTTTCTTCTGGATTTTTTTAAAATTTATTATTTTGTATAATTTTACACTCCCATGTTGGTGTTGGGTGGGAAATTCAGCTGGCAGTACAGCTCCACCAGTATTGATGGGAGCATGGGTGGCCACGATGCAGCTATGCCCAACAGGCTTTCCAGCTCTCGTTCTGCCAGTGCTACAAAGGAACAAACCTCAGGATAGAGCTTTTCTTGCATAACCATGATGAAAGAGAAAGACCATTTGCTTTTGTCTAGGCCAGGCTGTGGAAGCTAATGCCATGTTTTCTTAAACAACAAGATCCTGGACAAGAAGTTCCCTTATGGGACTGATGTGCAGAGTGCAGGCAAGGACCTTACAGCATGGGGTTACAGTGGAGCTCTGTAAAGGGATTCCTCCTGGCAGCTGTGTTTTCTTGCCTTAACATTAGCGATGCTTTGAGGTAACCTGACTTGTGACTGTGTGAGCTTCCCAAATTGAAACCTGTGTTTTAAGAAGTGTCTCCTCTGAGAGCAGGTTCCCCAGGGTAATGTGTCTCTGGGATTTGGCTGTGGGTCAAACTGGTCATGTCACACATGCAGTACTGCTGAGTGACCTTCTCAGGCCATTGGGATCCTTTTACAAGAACCAGCCTGGGTCAGAAGTAGAACTGGAGCAAAGCCCTGTGTTGAGATGATCAGAAAGATGGGATGTAGGGCATTGGCTTCATTGGGAAGTGACTTGGGGACAGTGATGAATCTGCTGTGGCTTAGATGTAACTGTCAAGAGCAGCTCAGCTTGTACCAGCCAGCAGACACTCACTGTGTCTTCCTATCTTCCTTGCTCCCTGCTTAGGCACATTGAAGAGGCCATTGAGAAGTTGAGCAAGCGTCACCAGTACCACATCCGTGCCTATGACCCCAAAGGGGGGCTGGACAATGCCAGGCGTCTGACAGGTTTCCATGAGACGTCCAACATCCATGAGTTCTCCGCTGGTGTGGCCAACCGTGGTGCCAGCATCCGCATCCCCAGGAATGTGGGTCATGAGAAGAAGGGCTACTTTGAGGACCGCCGGCCCTCTGCCAACTGTGATCCTTATGCTGTGACAGAGGCCCTCGTCCGCACGTGTCTCCTCAACGAAACTGGAGACGAGCCTTTTGAGTACAAGAACTAAGTGGACTGTGCCCACAGACACCGCCTTCCCCCCGTACTTCCCACACCCCTAAACTTCCCTTCTAGATGTAATCCTGAGAGTACAAGATAACACGTTTTGTGTCTCAATAACTCTTGTTGTCTTGAGGTGGGGAGGAGGGCAACTTTAGTTTTATCGATGTCTGTCATTGACTCTTCAGAAGACAAGAGGAGGAGAGGGCGTTAGAGAACTTTTAACCACTGTTCTATTTTTTTGTCTAATTCCTGTGTACATCTGATGGGATCCAGTAGCTTCCAGGGACAGACTGCACACACAGAAAACCAGTAGGTGAATGGAAAACTTAAAACTACAGCTGACTCCCCATAAGAGTCGGCCCCATCTCTGGCTCTCTGCAGGCAGACGGCTCTCTAAAGGTTAGTAGCCTTCTGGTAGAGAAGGGAAGACAGCAGCTGTGATGGAGCTCTGCATGCTCCTGCTTGTATGGTGTGATGGGGAGATCCGCACCCTCTGGCCACTTGGGTTTCTGGGAATCTTCTAGCATTGAGCTCAGCGTAGGCGTGTTGAGGAGAACTGGCTCTGTCACTGAAGTCAACTGGTCTCTGGCTCATAACACAAAGTGAAGTAGTATTTTTCTATTTAAATATAAAAACAAGAAAAAAAAATATGAAAGTGGCTTTTTTATTAAAAAAAAAAAAAAAGAGATGATGTTCCAATGACTCACCCAGCTAGAGCAGGCAGAGCTCCTGAGGATGCTGTCGGTGGGCCTCCGGGTGGGACTGAGGGTCACCTTGGAGGGCTAGGTGGAGGAGACCTGGATGAGATTTGTTTCAGTGTGGAGTGGAGCTTGCAGGAGGTGGTTCCCAGGTCTGGGAAGCCCACAGAAGCATTTATCAGTGTAACTGAAGTAGCTGCAATGCACTTATGAGTGCATTAGACTAACAGGAGGAAGGTGTTCTGAACTAGGAGTTGGCTGGTCAACTTAATTGTGTTCTGGACAGAGCCGTGGGTGTTTTACCTTTCTGGCGGGGCTAGTGTGTCACTAAAGCAGGGCTTTTGATAGAGGAGAAAAAAAAGTTTTAGATTTTTTTTTTTTTTTTTCTCATAATGTTCTTAGTTGGGTTTTGCAGAGACCATTGATGTCACTGTTGTGTCCTGGCTCTCAGGCTGCCTGCCATCCAGCTGTGGTGAGGACTAGGAGAAGGGAGAGGCTACTTCTCCCTCCTGGCAAGCCCTGACACCTCTCAGCTCATGCTGAGGGGTTCAAACGTTCCGGGATTTTACACTTGGGTATCATAGATGGTGCCAGTAATGTTCTGTTGCATTTGGACTTCTTCTGAATAGTTTTCTTTTTTTTAATAAAAAAAGAAAGAACAAAACCTTAATTACGATTTCTGCCTCTTTCATGTGATTCATCCTGGCAACTTCTCTTGTATGTGTGTTGCCTTCACCCTTTGAAGGGAATTGGATCCTGATAGTGGGTAGGCTTTGTTTTGTCATTTGTAGGGTGGTTTTTGGTTTTTTTGTGCAGGAAGCTTGCAATCCCTGTGTGGTCTCCAACAAATGGGATTTTGTGGATGGCTGTTGATTCTCCGGTGGGTCTACCTGTGACTGGAGTGAGGTTCTCTTGGTACAGGAAAGGGGCTGGGCTTGTGGCTCTCCATAGGGAGAGGGATATGGGGTAAGCACAGGTGTTTGTGCATCTCTCCAGTATCCCCCCCCCAAGTTCTACATGATGCAGAAATCCCACAGAAAATAAAATTCCAGCACACTTCAAGAAAAAAAGCTTTGTGCAAGAGGGCAATTTCCCCCTCTCCCTGTGGAGAAAATGCTGCTCAACCACCTTTAGTACAAATGAAGGCATTTAGAAAACTAAACAAGGTAGTAGAAAAGTGTTACATTGCTTCCTCTACTCTTTATTTAGCTTGTGGTGCTACTTCCCAGCTTCCCAAGAGATACCTTCTCTCGGTGTGGACACTATAACCATTCCCTTCTTTAAATATGGATTAGTGACACACAAGCATCTGCCACTGCTAATGCAGCAGTTCCTGCCATCATATTTTTATTGACCAAGTGGTCTTTTGCAATTCCCTTCCAGGGAGTGTTCAAGGCAATGCCTTTGTCATCAAGGCCCCAGAATTGCATTGCCTCTCTACGCCTGTGCTGGGAAGCCCCATAACAGGGTGGAGTGTCACTGGAGCAGAAGCAAAGCAGACACCGTGTCCTTTCCTCTGACCATGAGGACTTTGGCAGGAGCAGGCTACTTGAAATGGAAGAAATCCATGCTGTTCTGGAACCCAGAAACGTGTTGGGTTTTAATGTTGCTTTGGGTATGGGTGGGAGAGGGGCCCTAATATTCTTTCTGACTTCCAAAAAAAATGTTACAGAGGAAAAAATGAACTATACCTAAATTAAATTAAATCTGTCCCTACAGAGGGTCTCCAGGCCAGGTATCGGGGTGATAACGGGAGCAGGCTTCAGTCATTTGCTTTTCCAGCTGCCTTGAACATAAATTTGGGACAGGAGTTTAATGCTTAATGGTTCCTCTTATTCTCAGCTGAGAAAGCATTTATCCACTCACTTCACAATTATCCAACTGAAAACAAGCTTGAAACAACAAATGTAGTGCTGCAAAATGGCTTTTCAGATTATTATTAAAAATATATATGTTAAAAAGTTATTGTAATGAGCCAGAAAGGAAGATCCCTCCTTTACCCTAGACACTGTTTTCTGACTCCTCCTTGCTGAATTTGCTTTGCAGTTACTTAGAGACTATGTAGGGTAGAAAGGCCATCTCTTAATGCTGTCGAGCTCTTGCAAATTGAGCCTGAAGCCTCCAGAAGTTGAATTTACTGCTTGTGTATTTATATAAAACATTTTGACTTTAGCATCTTGGCCTTTCAGGAGGAAGCGAATCGCCTTGCTCTGTTTATTCACACATCCTTAAAACATGAACATTCACTCAGTACAAGCAAATGCAAGTATTGGTCCCAAAGGATTTGCTAGGCTCATCAGAGCAGCGGGAACTGCTCCGAATGAGGCAGTCAAAAATAGAACCAGCTTTTTGAAGTGCCTGTTGGTTGTACTCCCTTTTAATCAAACACCAGCTTCAGAGACAAGGCTGCTCCAAAAAGATTAATATATCTGTTCACACACCAAGCTTTTCCCCATAACTGAATTTTAGGGCCATCAAAATAAGATTAGCCACAGCTCCCTTAAAATATAGCCTGCAGCAATTGAGCTAATCAAGATCAAACTTGCAGCATCTTTTAATGCTGGTCTGTGCCAGCCCAATTACCATGAGGGCTTTTCTCTTCCTAAAAAGTCTGATGAATTAGGTGTGTCTGGTTGGGTTTCTTCTGCCCTTCCACAATTTGACAGTGCCCTGATGCAGTTCCAATAGCCACGTGCCACTTTTCTTCTTCTTTTTTTTTTTTTCCTCTCCTTTTCTGTCTTTTACTGCTATATGATCTTCCTAGATTACCCTTTTTGGTAGGTCAGCCTTTGCATGCTTATGTTGTGGTTGTGACTACCTCTCCCTTCTGGAGCACAGCGTCTGTAAGAGAAATCGGCCAGACTTAGGTGGGTAAGGATTTTCTGAGCTGTCTTTTGGATGCTGTTACCTGGGGGGCAGAGAAACACTTCTTGCTGCTAGGCAAAACTGGTTTTATTTCTCTCAGTCAGTCCATGTTTTTCCCTTTTCCAGACATTGGCCTGTATGACTGTCCTGCATCTCTTTCTGCCTGTGGAGGATGGGAAGGGATGGATGGTCCCAGGAAAGCAGCCAGACGCAGACTGCCATGGGGTGGTTTGCAGAGCTCTGCAACAGCCTGTTTGTGCTTGAACCTTGTGTTACCACAGCAGCCCTGCTTTACTCTCTTGAAATGCCTCCTGAAGATCCAGCATCTCCTCCAGTGTGGTGTTTGAAGAAGTCCCAGCTGAGATTTATGCTTGCTGTTTATCAGCTGCGTTGTGGGCTGGTGCAGAGAGGTTGCATGTCCTTTGCCCTCTTGCAGGAGGCCATGGCAGCTCTGGAAAGGTGTGTGGGACTCAACAAGGCTGGAGCCCAGCCTGCAGGGAACAGGTCAAGTGTCACCAGTTGGTAGTTTCTTGAGTGACCAAAATGAGAAAAGCGATGGGGCTGGGAGGAGAATCCTGCCATCATGGATGTTGGTAATTTGGTTTCAGCTAAGACAGGATTTCATCCCACTTGTTCAGTTACTGATTAAACTGAGGACAGATGCTTAGGAAACAAGTTGGAGCTCTTGATGGGTAGAAGATGTCCTTAGGTCTGTAGTGGCTTGTGAGTTAGTTCATCACCCATGAGTGGTTCTCCTGGCTGGGACTGAATATCCATATGCAGTAGCCAGTTCCACTGTGCTGACTTCCTCTGGCTTTTAAATTGGGTCTTTACTCTGCTTGCTGTTGAAGGGGCAGGTCCATCTGTAGGATCTGAGGTATGGAGAGGTGATTAGCTTTTCCTGTGGCCATGGGGAGGTTATGGGGAGTACCTGAGTCACTGAGCAACAATCCTTCTGAATGCCCCAAGGTGTCACTTGTTAATTACCTGCTTCAGGAAGAAACAGTGATCTCAGTTTGCTCCTTGTGACTCTGCTCTGAGCCAGTATTGGGTATTTTGGGACTGTCCCCCTCACTTGTAAAACAACCTTTGATGAGAACATGAAGAGAATGACTCTGGACCACTCCAGCTCTGTTGCTCTCTGAAGCATCTCCAGGGGCTTCATCCCTAGTGGGAGATAATGTGGACCAGAACCTCTCCCGGCTGCTCCTGGAGGTGTCTGGCCTGTGCTTGAAAGGAATGATATCTGGGGCTGGGTTGTTGTTGTCAGTTAGCCCCCAAAACCTGCAGTGGCCTTGCTCACAGAGCATGTAAGTGTTGACCTCAATGGGAGCCTACTTGTCTGGGGAGAAAAGGGGAAACCCAGGGTCAGAGGGAGAAATTATGGGGGAAAATCCATATTTTGTGACTCCAGAATGAGCACTAGGGCTGCAGCTCTTTACAGTCCTGTAGAAAGACTGAGCCCTTTGCCTCTCCTAAGCCTTCTCCCTCACTGCTCCTCTCCTCTCTTCCCTGGTGTGATGGTGCAGGACTGCTGCATGTGTTTGGGTAGTGGTCCAGGGTGGCAGTGAGGCTTCACCTCAGCCAAAAAAACTTCTTATTTTTCCCTGTTTGTCTTCTCTATCCTGGCCTGCCCAGAGGCTGGCACAGCCAGGCTATTTCGCTTTCATAAGCTGCATTATGTAAGCCACGTCTTGAGTGGGGATGCAGTGCCAACTTGGACTCCGCAGCGGGAAGGAGCCACATTCCTCTGTTGCTGGGTTTAATCCCTGCCTCAAGCCACAGTTGGTTTGCTGGGAGAAATCAGAGAGTTGTGCTGAGGCTTCTAATCCCTTGCCCCAGGTGGAGCCAGTTTATTTGTGCTGGAGCCCTGCTTTCCTTTGTCAACAGGTTATGCCCATGACTTCTCTTAGCAAGCCCTTTCCTTGGCTGCTGGGAATGTTGACCCGGGCATGCACACCACACACCTTCCTCTCCTCCCCTTGTTTGTTGAACTCTCTGTGCTCTGTGGTTTAGGTTGCACTTGCTTGGAAAGGAAGGAGGTGGGTGGAAATGAAAGTGAAGACTTCTATAATTCTAGCCTAAAAAAAAAGCAATGGCAAAGGTAAGTTTCCAGGCTGGCATGGTGAGCAGGTAGGCTTCGGAAGACTGTGCTGGAGCCAACAGCTTCTCTGTCTGTCTCACCACTGACAGCCCTCCTGGGGTGCCACGTCTGTTGGACATGACACTTGTCCCACCAAGAATCTGGGGGAGTCGTGGAGATCCTGCAACCCAGGGATCCTGTGACACCAGCCTAGCTGGGTGTAGGGTGCAGGACAGCAATGGGTGCTTGGGAGGGTGTTTGTTGGCTCCCCAGCAGCCTGAGCCAGCTGCCTTCACGCCCTGTGCTCAGGATCAATGATCTCCAGGACCTCATTTGACTGGTCACAGGCAGTGTTCAGGTTCAGGAGGAAAAGGTCCTCCTCCTCCACTCAGGTTTTAGACGAAACTGACAGCAGCAATGGCTTCCTATGTGTTTTCACATTCTGTGGGAGGATGAGGCACTAGACTCCACAGTTTTTACTGGCAGCTTTCCCCAGTGCCAAACATGCTGTCAGAATGAGAGTTATTAATCAGATACGGTTTGGGCTGCTTTTTCTCATCACAAAGCTGGGTGTCTCAGGCCCATCTGTATGGCTGGTGGAGATGCTGAGCACCTGTCTGAATTACCCAGCTGCTTCTGTCCTGAGCCGGAGCTTGGCCAAAATGCCTAAAATACTGGAAAAGCAAGTGAGAAGGATCCTCCTCCCCTACTGAGCTGAACCTGTAGGTTTCTGGAAAGCATGCTGGCCAGCATGTATTTGGTAAAATGCTAGGATCAACAGTTGCCTCAACCACAAAAAGCAATATGGTCAACGCCTCTCTGTGTTTAGGGGATCCTGAGCAAGCTACCAAGTTCGAGGTTGGAATAGCTGTGCCCAGGGCTATGTTGTCTGGACGCTGTTTCCATTTAGGAAGCTGCTTGGGAACAGCTGGGCTTAGAGATGGGCTTAGCCTGTCTCTGAAAGTTGGAGGCCAGGGCTTCAGCTGGCTGAATCACCGAAAACTATGTGGTTGCTCTGAAATACAAGATATTTTCAGACTATTTTCCACCCAGACAGATAACACATGCAGAGTGATTAACTGGCTCCATTTTTTCCGCCTCTCCTTGTGGCTGATTCTCCTGGCTAAATCTCCATCCGCTCTTTAAAATGCTTTCACTGTAACATGGATGCCTTCCCTTCTGGCAAATAACTGTGCCAGTGATCAGCGGGTGACACTGTCACCATGGGCTGTAGACCTTTGAGGAAGCATTTCATTAAGAGAAGAGATTGCTTTGGTGTGGAATTTTTTAAATCTGTAATCCCTCTAGGATGAAGCAAGCTGTTTCTGAAGCTGCCTGGGGAAGGAGGTGGTCTCTGGCAGGACTGTCCTGCCCACCATTTTGGAGCTGTGCAGAGAGCTGGGGTTGTGCCCCCTGTACCAGGAGGCAGGGATGCAGCATGTATGGTGCTTTGGGACCATCCTAAACATTTGTGACATGCCAGCAGTCTGTGCCATGGAAACGTCCTGGCCAGAGTGAGGTATTTCACCTCACTTGGTCATTTGGTCTGTGTTTTTGTGGGGAGAGAGAGTAGAGTTGGCAATACTGCCATCCTACTCTCAAAGTGTGAGCTTGTGCATGGCAAACCCTACTCACACCAGCTTCTCTGCACATGGTACAGTATACCTCAGAAACATCAAGGGATAAAGGACAATATCCAGCACCCCACAGAAAGCATCCACCTGGTTTGTATAGGCAATGGAGAGCAGAATGTGTTGAGTACAGCCTGACCAGTCATACTGCAGCACCCCTCTGTACAGAAGCCAGGCTTTGGCATGATAGGAGCTGAAGTGAATCACTCCTGTGAACTGCCCATGGTGGCTTCAAAGCACCCGGGAAGGTGCTCAAAGTACCCAGTTTGAGCCCGAGCATGGGTAGGTATGGTTCCTCTTAGAACAAAAGCCATCCCTTCTCCATGTTGTGTCTTGCAAAGAGGCAGCCTGGGCTTGCTGGAGGAGGTCATGAAGCTTGTAAGATGGGAGCTTCTCCTGGGAGATCTGGTCTTGGTAAAGTGAATCTCTGTGCAAAGGCTGGGTGAGGGAAAGGCAGTGATGCCACATGGGTTCTGCACAGCACCTGCAAGATCAGAGCGAATAGGTTTCTAATGGGCTGTAGCTGAGCTGGATCACTCCCAGTGTGCCTGTGCAAACAGCCTGTGATGCTGTTGTCATGGGACATCTTGGGTGGGAGCTAGTGACAGCTTAGCCCAAAGAGCTCATCTCGTCCCACTCATCTCTCTCCTATCCAGCCAGTGGAAACTGCTCACATGAAATCTAAAGCAAACACTGCAATTCTTGTCTTTTTGTTGTGAATAATGTCAGGGCTTTTTTTCTGTGTGCTATTGAAGCAGCAGCTGTATTTCAACCAGCTGGCAGCGCTCTGGGAGGAGATCAAGTGTTCTCAGGAAAGTTGGGCCAGATCTATGGCTGGTGGAAATCAGTGTCATTCTGTTTGACCTCAGCACTGAGCTGCTTTATACCAACTTTGAACTGGGCTCCCAGACCAAGGCTTTGAGGGATTTTGCGGGGAGGAGAAGTGCTTTTTGTAGAGGTGAAATAGTCACACGTGCTGTTAGTGGTGTCTGCTGGAGCAGGAGGATGAGGAGCTTGGCTGTGTAGTCTGGCAGTGGCTGCTGCTGGGCAGGATTTTGGTTGTGTGGGGAGATCTCCAAGCACTTGCTGTTGGATGGTTTTCTGAAGCATGCAAAAAACAAAACCCAACCAAAAAAAAAAAGACTCTTCTGTGTCTGGGGTGCCTGGAGCTGTGTATGTGTGCATTGCTACACTCTGCCCACGCATGCTGCAAGACCAGAGCACCAGCCCTGCCAAAACATCTAGCCCTTCTGGGAAGTGTCCACAGCACCGTGTGCTTGTCCCACAGGGATACACTGTGCCTCCCTCTGCCAGGTACCATGGGGCAGGCGTCAGCCCTTCCTCTAGGCTCAGGAACAGCTTGTTTTGAATGTCAGTGGCACGGAAAGCAGAGAAAGCAGGAGCAGATGTGCCTGTGGGCGCTGCTGGCCCGTCTCCCTGGCACAGGCAGGAGTTGTTCCTCTGGCACTGCTGCCTGCAGGCACCTGCCCCAAGGCCTGCTGAACCCCCCGTATCAGCACTATCCATTGCTCTCAGCCAGACCTCTGTCCTTTGCACAGGGGATCTTGGGCAGCGCAGCTGCTCTGTGTGCAGGATTCATTAAAACAGTATCTCCTCTCAGTGCTCAGCTCAACCCTCCCATCCCTTTTGCTCTGCCTGTCTGCTAATGGGTAGCTCGGCATGGAAGTGGGGTGAGAGGGATGTAGGGGACTAGAGAAGGCTAGGAGGAGTTGGAGGGAAGAAATATATTCCAATGAGAGGTGAGTTTTGCTGCTGGGTTGGGTTTTTTCCTTGGGGCCTATTTTTTTTTTTTTTTTTTTTTGGTATTTTAGGAGTGAGGAAACATGCAACCTTTCTTTTTAATAAAACCCTGATTTTATTTATCTATTTATTTCAATTTTAATTGTTTTTGGCTACACCCATGTCTGCTACATTCAGAGATTTGGCTCTTAGACCTGAGGGACTATATGGACCTTTGCTGTCAGAGGCACTGTATCCATCATCTTGTTACGATCAGAGTTTTTTCTATGCTTTGCACTTCTCTCTGGCCCTCATCGAAAGAACAAATGTCTATGTCCCAGGCATGCCAGTCCCAGTACCTGTGCTGGCTAGTTCCAGCTTGCCACGGCCGTGGAGACTGAGGCTCTCCTCTGGAGCAGCATGGATGTGACCCGAGCACAACAGTGATGGGAGCAGCCAGAGTGAGAAGGCGGCACTGAATATAATCATGCCCACGGGTGGCTTTTTCTGCCTGATTGTGTTTCTCTTTACTAGGAGCTGAAGAGGGTTTATTGCACCACACATTTCTGCTCCATCTCTAGGTTCGGTTGGGTGGGCTGGGCTTATGACTCATTTGCATGGGTGCGCTTTTCCAGCACTGTTGACATCTGCTGATCTCAGATTGCTTTCCAACCCTTAAACCCTATGTGGCAGACAGAATTGAAGGAGGAGAAGACACCTCATTAATTTTTACTCCACCCTGCATCTTTCCCATCTCTTTCCTCTTGTGAGACAGGAAAGAATATTGTTTTGCTTGCCCTAGGGGGAAATGAGTTTCTATTTAATTGCCTATCACTACATAGCATGTCTGGTGGAGTCAGAGGGTAAAGGATGCTGTGCTTGGCTGTCATTCCATGGCACTTCAGGAAGGATGGTGTGCCCTGAATTGCAGATGAGCCTGTGTCAAGGCTGCTGCTCCATTTGGAGTGGGATTTGGGCATGGTGTGTGTGTTTCTCCTTGCTGTCTGGATTACCACTCGGAGCAGCTGAGTTCTCAGTGCTGGTCACAGTGAGCCTTGGCTCCTGTTTCTGCCTTTGCCAAGGCAAGGCCGCCAGACTTATCTAACCAACTTTTTGTGCAGGCTCCCAGCTCAGCCTCCTCCCAGCTTTGGTCCCATGGCTTGTGGGATGCTTGCATGGGGGCAAGTCCAGTCCCTGCTCTGGGTGGCTGTGGTCTCCATGGAGGGAGGCTGGGCACAGGGAAGTTCCCAGAGAAGGAGGACCGGGAACTGCTTAGTAATGAGGCCAGACAAAGGGCGAGCTTGCTTCTGCAGTCTGTCATCAGCAGGAATGATGAAATGATTAACTTGGTGGGGAGGTCAGGGAAGAGAGGACGCCTGGAAGAAGTCTTTCACCCACTGCTGGAGCGAGCACTTGTGAGCAATCAGCCGTATGCTGTGGTTTCAACCAATGCCAGTGCACAGCCTTCGACTCTTGCTACGGTTCCTCCTAACCACACATCATCAATTTAGCAGCAACCCTTGCTTCCTCATGCCGACCTGTGTGTGAGATGGGCTGAGTCCTGGGCATCCCTCTACTTCCATTTACAGCTTTGGGTAGAAATCAGCCTCTGCAGGTTATTGTGCCTCAGGTAGGCCATGCCCTTCAGGGTTTTGGTGGTTTGTTTTGGTTTCTTTGGGGGTCTCGTGCTATTTTGCAGGGGCATAGCAGAATGCTGCTCTGCAAAGCAGCTCCATATGTAAAAGCAAAAGCAAGAAATAGAACATGTTTTCAGCATCCCAAATATATTGAGGTCCAAGGCAGTTGCTAAAGAAAATAATGGTTATTGCTACCTCCTGGACTGCTAGTGCAGCCTGGAATCTGAGCAGCCACATGGTGCAGAACCCTGGTGGGTCCAAGCTTGGCTTTTGCTGCTCTCCTGGGCACAGGACAGGGACAGCCAGGAGCCGGGCTGTCTCAGGAGCTTGTTCTGGTGGTAGAGGCATAAGCTTCCATCCTGGCCCACCTCACAGTTTCCAAACCGCCTGAGCAAAGTCTTCCACTGATGGATGTCTACTTTCCTTTCCAAACCCCCCAGCTGATGTTTTAAAGGAGCTGCAGATGTTTAACATCCAAGGGCATTTTTTTTTCCAGGTGGGCTTCCACTAGGCAGGGAGTTGAGCTTGTGGACAAAGAACATGTTGATACTCTAAAATAAGAATTATTTTGCTGTAGCTAAATCTAGCTATTCTGCCAAATGGAGAATTGTTTCTCAATGAGATCATCTGCCAGAAGAAACTATGCTTTCCAAGCAGTAGCAGCATTGTTGTGGCTGCTGGGCTGTTTTCAGGTGATGGGCCAGGCAGTGTTTGTCGGGAGATGTAATGCTTCTGTTAGATGCACTGGATTGGTGGAAGAAAAACAGGCAACTGCATGGTACAAGGGCAAGAAAACAAGAAATGTGTAAGCAGAGACGTGGCCAGTTTCAGACTATGTATGTCCCTTGGTTTGAAGGCTTCTTGCTCCCTCTCACATCTACGATGGATTTGGGCCAGCATCTCTTTGGGGTTTTCCTATCTGTCTCGCTAGAATATAATTACTTTCTGTACAAACTTTAAGCTCTCAACACCTGTAGCTTATCTGTTTTACCTTTCCTATGTAAACAAGGCTCAAAGAGAAAAGATAAAATTTCATAGCTTCCCACCCCACGGCACTGGGGAAAGCGTGTACCAGCTGGGAGGTGAGCCTGGCTCTTGGGGAGACAGGAGGAGATGGGAACAAGTCTGCAAGGATTAATCCAGGAAGGATTAATGCAAACACCTGGTTGAGCAGATAGTGGCTAAATCCTGCCTTGATCTTGGTATCTGGGGAAAGGCCGGGGAGGAAAGAACCAAATCCTGCTGTGGTGACGCAGCATCCTGGAAACACTGCTGGAGGTTTTCTGTGGAAAGGTGACTCCAACTCATAGGTGTCACACGAGGGCTGGGGTGAAGCAGCAAAGAGGCAGGAGAAACAAAGATGCCTTTGTCGTGGTTCCTGTGCCCTGGAGAGCTGCCTGGCCCCATGCCAGGAAGGTGCCTGGCTTGTTACTGAGAGGAGGAGTTTGGGGGAGCCTGGCTGAGTAGCCAAGCTTCCCAGAGCTGAAATTTGGTGGTAGCTGCGCTCTCACCTGGAGATGCAGCTTCCAACCTGACACCAGCCTAATGGGGCTTGTGCAAGGTAAGCCCTAAAACTGCCAATGGGGCTGGCACCTTCCTTCCCAGCCTGCCTTGATGTGGCAGAAATGCTCATAGTGGCATGGGTGGTCCCTCCACATACATGGGTGCAATGCTTGGGGTGGCCCTTGGTGGATAGGGGTGTCCAGGCATGCCAGTGGAGTGGGCAGGAAAAGGGTGAGCATCAGTACACGGGGCTGGGCACGTTGCCGGTGCAGTACTGCCTCTAATCACCATCGCTCTGACCTCGGCCAGAGATGGCCTTACTCCCTGCCTCTGCCAAACCAACCTCCACCACACAGGCCCAGCCTCTCACCAGGGTGAAAGGGAAGCCTGGGGACCCACGTGCATGGGTGTCAGGACTATATTGTTTGCTCTGGAAGGGGAGTAGATGAGCCTCTCCAGGTCTAGGATGCATCCTTAAAAATGCCAAATTCTACCCCTGGACAGAAAACTGCCAACCTTTGGGATCTCCAAGCAGCTTTTCCACCAGCATGAAAGTCATTTAAAATCATCCCTTTTTTTGGGTAGGAGAGGATGCATTCATCTTCACACAGGTGTATTTTCTCTGGTTCATCAACACAGGGCAGGTGTGAGGCAAGATCTGATTATACATATACTCTTCCCTATGATGCCATTTGTGTCACACATTGCTGCTCCTGTTTTGGAAAACCCCTGGGACTGTGAGAGTTAATTCTTCATCCCAGCTGCTTTCCTCCTGGAGTTCAGCAGGAAGAGGGATTGTGCTAGGCAAGGGGCACCACTGCGGGGGGGGGGAGGAGAAAAAAGAAAAGGGTTCGCGTTCAGACCTTTTACCTAATTTCCAAAGGTTCAGACCTGAGGGCCATAGCAACACGAGCTGCCGGCGGCGTGATTGGAGGCGGCAAGCTGTGCCGGGCTGCCCTCCCAGCCAGCATCCTCGCCGATGGGACGCAGCCAGTGTTGAGGCCGGCATTGGCTTTCTGCCTCCGCTTCCCCTCGGCCACGGGATGAGCTCGAGGCATGCGGCTGTGGGCTTCAGTTTTGTTTTTTTCAGCTGATTGCCTTTTCTCATTTCATATGTCTTTTCCTTGGTTTCAAGGAGTTGTTTAAAAAGTTCTTGGCACTTGTGAAATCCAATGGCATCCAGGAAGGGCTGTTCTCATGAAGACCTGCCTAGAAATTAATAGGCTGGTAAAACCCTAGAAAGCTGTCATATGTATTTGCATGACTGTTTAGAAGTGAGAGGGGGTGGTACTTTGCAGCTACAGAACAGTTTGGCCCAAAGAAGCTTCAGTCCAGGAATAATTTCCTTTAACCAAGGTCAAAAAAGCCTTTGCAAAAATATCAGAGATTCTTACAAGCCAAAAGTAAAGACAATGAAGACTGCAAAACAACCTCATTATACACATAGCTTGCTAATTGTCCTTTTGGATTTATTAGTGTGGCTGAACCAGTTTATTTCTAAGTGCAGTCCATCCTGGAGAAACGTCACACAGTCTCTGTGGGGAAAAGACCTGATGAAACTTGGATGTAGTTTTTCTGAGCAACAACCTCTTACTTTGGTGGTACTGTCACCTTCTATTCCTTCGTAACACTGCAGTGCTGATGCAGCCGTGGGCTCAGTTTCTGCAGGTCATTGAGATCCGGTTGCCTGTGACACATCCAGAGCTGCTCTTTGGAGCAGAATTGCATCTTAATCTGAAGATGTGAGCATTTCTGACAGTGCTGAACCTGTCATGGCAGTGAATGATTAGGGTAATGAAGCACTAAGTAGTTAAAAGCAAAAGCACTTGCTAGGGAAAAGATGGGGATTGTAGGAGCAACTGAGGTAATTGAAATAGAACTAACCTGTGCTCCCCAGGTCTTCAGGATCATGCAAAAGTTCAGCAGAGCAGCTGAGTTTGATTACATCCACGTTGCAGTTCTCTTGTGCAGCAGGCAGCATCTTCCTTTGGTCTTGCTTCCCTTATGAGCCACAAGTTTAGCAAAATATATACTTAAGCAACTCACTGAATTCACTTAATTCTCTTTACACTGGTGCCATGTTCTCTTTGTCAATGGGAAAAGGTTTTCAAGGTGAAGCTGGCTGTGTTTCTGCTCTTCTCAGCCTGTGCACGGCACTGTGTGTTTACAGTTCCTTTACTCGAGAGGAGCATGTATGTCCTTGTCTGTTATATATTTATCTTCAAGTCAGAAATAGTATTGAAGAAAAAGGTTGATATACTCCAGACAAAGCTATCCTTGTGCTGTGCTGTGCTCCAAAAGCTTTCCGTGCATCCCTGTAGCATTTGAACTCTGCCACAGAGCAGTGAAATACAGTTCATCCTTAGGGAGCTGTGTGCTTCCGCTGGGTTTTGATAAGCCACAAAACTGGGCATTCAGCTGTTTGCATTATTCTTGTACTCTAATTTGTGTCTAAAAGAATTTGCCACTGTAGTCCATTCAACTTGAGAAGTTCTATTGTAATATTTCTTTTCTTAGCTGCCCTTTGAAAGTTAGGTGCTCTCTTCATCCATGTCCTAGTCCAGTATTTATCAGCCAGCCAGTGGTCACGTACAGCAGCTCTCAACAAATTCAGAGGTCTCGATTTGGGGCTGAATAGCTTTTTGGGGAAAGCAGTTGCATGAAAGATGCTATATGAAATGATCTTGTGTCCTGCTGTATAGGAGTGATTCCCCATTGTTCCCTGTTTCTCCCACTTCATTTATAGGATACTTCTCATGCACCACTGGATTTGTGCAGAAAAGCCCTGAAAGCTTGGAGCATCTCTCTTTTCCCGGGGCTACAAGCCTGCAGGCACATTTCCCTTGCAAGTGCAGAGCAGACAAGATTGCTCACTTGCATCCAGCTTTCTGTTCTTAAGGAATCACTGCAATATGAATAGGATCCTTATCAAACCATGTTCATCCAAAGGACAAGGCCATATTAATTGTTTAACTCCAACAAATAAACAGCATTCATCCTGATTCTTTCTTTGCCTGCTTTAACTCCAATGGCCAACTCAAGCAGAGGCTACAGAACTCAGTGGTGGCAGGAGTGACAGCCTTTGGCAAGTATTGGACTGTGCTCAGCCTCTCAGGTGGCATGATCAAGCACTATGGAAACAACTTCTGGCTGGAACCTTTAAATTACATATTTGGGAGAGAAAAAAAGTGCCTATCATGCCTGGGGGTGTAAATGCAAGGGGAAGACATGCTGTCAGCAAGGCCTTTTTCCTTGAAGCCATTTACCATGCTCTGGAGTAAGGTGGGGAAAATGGACAGCAACAGTGGGGATAAGACAGAAGTGTGGGGCTTGGCTCCCTTCCCAGGCAAGGACTGGCATCCTAAAGCTTAAGGGCTGGAGTACAAGAGGCCAAAAGCCTTTCTGTAGCCCAGGAAAAAAGCTCATGACACTGGGCATGGACAGAGCTCTCAACAGCTGACATCTCTATTGGTTCTGGAAAGTCCTCGGTGGTCAAGCTGGCCATCTGCCTAAGGAAGAGAGAAACATTTGCAAGCATCTTCCCTTGTCTCAATGCAGACTGAATGGCCAAAAAACCTTGTTATTGCAACCAGACTGCCTTGTCCAGGCATTGCTGCTCTCTGGAGCATGTCTGGGTGGTTTCTTTGCTGATGGACAGCCAGGGGTCTGCCTCATGAAGCGCATTGCGCTGGGGGCTGGGAGGCTGAACCCGTGGGGAAGGAAGGGTGTCTGTTTGGCACACTGTGTGGCAAAAGCTAGTGTTGGTGCTGGCCAGGCCGCTGTCTCACCAGAAGGGCTCATGTCTGCAAAATTTCAATCTAGGGCTAAATTTAAACACCAAAATGTAGTGTTTGGAAGCCCTGAGAATAGCCTAGCCCTTGTCTCCAGTGGCTGCCTCTAGCCAGCCCTCCCTTTGGCAAGGAAGAAGCTTTTGTTTTCCTAGGACTCTGGGCCAGCTTGGAATAATAACACCAGCGAAATCCTCCCTGCCCCAGCACAATGAATCAGTGCTCTCAATTCCCAGATGTGCAGGAGGGAAGTGCCCAGTGTGTCTCTTCCAGATGCTTCCCTTCCAGATGTGAAGTGGCAGGGAGCTGAAGGTGGCATGCCACTGGCCAGGAGGAGAGCTGGGGAGCAGGCAGTGGAGTTTTCCTCTGGAAACACTCTGGATCTTGTTGCTCATGGCCAAGGGAAGCAGTGTGGGCTGCCCTGCCAGCTATTCAGCTGGTCTGTAGCAGCTGCTATACTGCAGCAAAGAAGCGCTCCTCCAGAAAAAAGGAGGATGCCTTCTCTCCCAGACACCCCTTCATCCTCAAAGAGCCTTCAGTCCTTTCTTCTTTTGAAACTCCCATCGGACCCCATCTTCTCCTCCTTAAACAGCCCTCAGTCCTCACCATCTCCTGAGTAAAACCACAGGGGCAGGACTCTCTTAAAACTCCTGCAGAAAACTTGATGGGACAGAAAGACACACCACCCTCTGCTCAGTCCTCATGTCCCAAGGACAGGGATCAACATGAAACCACCTCATGTGTGATGCCTCATGACAAGGTCATGCTGAGTGAGTCCCATATGAGCCACTCCATGGGATGAATTTGGAGATTGGAGCTTGTCCCCCGGGGATGAGGTCAGCAGTGTTTCATATTCAACTGGCCCATGAAAGGTGCCTTTTTTGGGCAATGTCTTGGGCAGAGGGATTCAGGCAGTACAGGAAGGGGCTATCCATAGGCACAGCTGCCTCTCATGGTGCTGGCAGGCGATGCAAGCCAGGGCACCTCATCGCATGACCTGGTTTGGCTGCACCTACCCCGTGGAAAATTCCTACCCATGGGCAGCGTCCTTCTGCCTTTATTTTTAAGCAGTTCACTAGGGACACAGCTAACGCACAGAGATAATGGGTGCTGACAGGAGCCTGGCTGCTAATTGTTATTTTTTTCCTGGGCTTAAATATATGTAATTAAAGGAAGGTGGGAGAGAGGTTTGGTGGAGGAAGAGGAGAAAAGCACAGAGATGTTATGGAAGAGACTGAGATGCAGAGGAGCTGGAGATCTCTGAGGAGGTCACAGGAAAGGATGCTTACACTAAAAGTCAGTGTCAAGATTATTCATATCCATGGCATCAGTGTGAGTGCCCTCCCAAGTCATTGGTGTACCATGGAGGCTGGGGACAGGATGTTCTCACATGTGGGATGGGGATTCAGACCCTGCATGGTGTCAGAGCTGATATCCATCCCCATGTGGCAATAGTGTTAAGCATTGGGAGAGGTGACCTTGAATTTAGGGCTGCTCATGGCACTTCCCTGCAGCCCTGCAGAGGCCCCCTGCTCTTCCTTTGCACCTCCTTCCCTTTCTCTTTTCGCCTTATCTTTATGCAGCAGTACTCACCACCCATGTTGCCAGCGCCCAGTTGGGGTGGATGCTATGCTGACCCTTTGCAAATCCAACCATTTATTTCCAAAGCTTCTTTTTTGCCCAAATTTAATTTTCAACTGGATAGTAAAGGTGTCTTGTTTGGCTCTCTGATTACATGGGGAAAATACACACTAGAAAAAAAAAACAGTAGGAGTAGGTTAACTTTCATCTTGAAGCTGCTGCACTTGCCATGAAGGAATGATGCAGGTGTCTCAAGTCAAACATGAGCATGAGTCTTTGCAAGATTAGATTTTGTAGTTTGCCTTACTGAATGTGTAAATATATTCAAGGGAAACCTTTGCCTTGGTGGTGACCCAGGATAGTTTCCAGCCTATCTCAAAAAAGGAATCTTGAATAAAAATAGAAAGATTTAGATACACAAAACACTCCAAAAGATGTAAACAATCTGTTTTAAAAAGGAATGAAAAAAAAAAAAAGGTAGCAAATAAGATAGTTAGTAATATCAGGAGCCCCGTGGAGATGCTGGACATCTGTTGCACACTGTGTGCACAAATGAGGGTAGTTCATGTGGGCCACCAGGTACAGCCTAGGTGATGCTGTCCCAAAAGGGGATGAGAATAAATGTTTTATACTGGGTCGTAAAGCCAGGGCTTGTGCTCCTGACCGTGGAGCTGCTTGTTGCTTGATGCTGGCTATGTAATGCCTGTCCAGAAGGGCTCACATCTGCCAATGAGGTATACAAATGCTGAGGAGTGCTTTGAACCAGCATCTGAAAGCACTCATCTCCCTTTGCCCTGCACCAGCTGGAATCAGAGGCATGGAAGGGCTTGAGGAAGGGGGCAATGGAAACAAGCTTGTACTGAGCCATGTCCTCTGCGTGCCAATGAGCATTAAGGTTGAAGGAGCTGGATCTCTAAACAGAAGCACAGTTCCCAGCTGGGCCAATCTTTTCCATTTCTCAGGGGTGTTGCTGGGATGTTAACGGGGATGTAGGAGAAGCTGGATGGGACAAATCCAAATAGCTGCTTTTCCCAGGCTCCCCAGCAGTGATGTGTCTGCCTGGTCCCAGTACTTCTGCCCAGTGCCCCATCCTGCTGCACTGCCATGCCAGCAAGAAGATGATCCCCAGCTGAAGTGCTATCATCAAAAGGCAGGCGGTAGTCCCAGGGCAACCTGCCATTTTGCAGAGTCAGCTGACCCAGGTATGAAATTAAAACAGAGATGGGGCCTACGAACCCAGCAACTGCCACCCCAAAATACCCAGCAACTGTCACCCCAAAATGTGCTGGCAGGGAGAAGATGTGTTGGTAGGGCTGCTGAAAAAGCCTCTTCTTCATCCAACAGAATGCCTTCAGGTGCTGTGCAGGGAAGATTTCTGGGCTGAACTTTTCTGTGTGGCACAGTGTGGTGTCAGAGATTTCCATGCACAGCCCAGGGGAGCAGCAAAAAATCTTCCTGCTCTGTCTCCTTCTGCATCCCTGCCTGCCAGATGCTGTTGCCACATAATCTGCTGTACAAAGCCCAGTGCCCTAGGTCTGGACACTACTGTCCTAGCCCCTGGATTTGCCAAGTGATACTCAGGGTTTGTGACTAATTCACACTCTGGTTCCCTGCATGGGTAAAGGGTGCGTACGCCACTTAGAGAGTCTGGACTCCAGGACTTTATTCATCCCAGAGCTGCTGGCTGGAGCTCTAGTGTCATCTGAGCAGCCTGATAGCACAGGGCAGAGGAAACACAGGATTTAACCATCCCATCAAAGGTTTGGAGACCTCTGACATCTCCAGCAGGGCCACCACCTCTGCTTTAAAGTAAGAGACAGGGGTGTTAGAGTTAAGGAGGGGAAGAGAAATTAAAAAAAATGGATGGGGCCAGCCCTGTGCTGGAGATGGAGGCGTATGGCCAGGGGAGGAGGAGGAAGAGGAGGAGGAGGAGAGCAAAGAAGGGGGTGGCTGCTCCCTGTCAGACGCTTGGGTAATATTGGCGGACAGTCACGTGTGTAGATCTGCTTTCGGCGTAGCCTGTATGTTTGTGCGGCATGGGGAGGGGGTGCGAATTCAGCTCCCGCTTCCAGGAATCATCCCAGCACAGGATATGAGGCAGGGAGCTGGTAAACATGATACAGCCGCCGGCCTGTAACTCGATCGGCTCCCTGCATTAGCTGCTCCTTGCCCGGGGACCTTGCTAGCCTGATGGCTTCTCAGGGCGTCAGTGCATGAAACAGCACGTTCTGAGACACTGGGCATTGCCAGCCGGGGGTCAGGAGTGACAGGAAGGGTAGGGGGAGCTTGCAGTGAAGGTCTGTGGACAGGGCAGCTTTCCCAGCTTGGAGGGAGTGGATATTCCTTGGGTGCAGCCCAGGTCCAGCTGTTTCTTGCAAACCCTCTCTTGGCCTCAGCCATGGGCTCCCAAAGTCACAAATAGCCACTTGGAAGAGAAGCAAACATCTCTCTGGACCTCCCCTTCCCCACCTCCCTGTCCCAGCGGCTGCATGGGTAACAGCCTGCACCCATTCACAGAGAACAGCAGCAATCCTGCTCCGGCTGCCAGCATGCCTCAACCTGCTTCTAGTCTGCCTGCTTGTGAAAATACATCTCGCTTGGGCATTTTGGCCCCCTCCCTCTCTTTCCTGCCACTCAGGAGAGCTAGTTTATTGCTGGGTGCCCAGAAACAATGACCTCCACTGCCAGCCATCTCCTCTACTGCCTGATGTCTCCTCTGGGCACCCTGTCTCCTGGGGACATATGAGGGGACACCCGCTGCTGTGCGTGGTGAAGGCAGAGCAGGGTACCTGGGTCCTGATTTCACTCTGAGAGGATGGGGATGGGAAGGGGTTTTCACAATCACAAGTTATATGAATCAGACCAGTGTCGCCCTTACAGATGGTTTCTGCTGACAACCTTGATGTAGGGACTGAGTATTGATGAGCCCAAGAGAGAGACCTGAGAGATATGAATAGGGATGAATTTTGTTAATATGGAGCATAAAGCTGCGTAGGTGAGGATGGGGAAGATGAGCTCCTGGTGCTACATCAGGGCTTGTCTGGGGACAAGAGACAAGGACACCATGAGATGCTGTCAATGGATGGCGATGGGTTCCCCATGGCACGGGGAACCCCTGTGCTCCCTGCACCCAGCCTGGCCTGCCTGCTGCAGACAGCTGTGGAGGAGAAGGGCAATGGGGTGGTCAGAGGGATAGGAGAGCGCAGGGGAGATAGGAATAGCTTGGCTGTTTTGGCTTGAGGGGAACACGGAGCCTCCCCCTCCTGAACCCATGCTCAGGTCTTCAGCACATTGGCCCCAATCAATTTCTAAATATATTCTTCAGCTGAGACCAGGGAAGAACGGCACCTGGCTTTTTTTTTTTAGCCCTCAGCTTAATTTCTTTCACAAAGGAGGACACAGCCAGCCAGGGGAGGCAGGGCCTGGCCAAGCAGCCCTCTGCAGGAAACAGGGTGGGTTTCATGCCGCCTGCTGGTTTATTTGTATTTTTAGAGCGCTCCCCAGGCACGGGGTCACTGAAGTAAGTGAAATTCCACCCCAGAGTGGCTCCCTGTCCCCATCCCACTTCTCAGGCTCGGGCTGGAGTCAACAGCTGAGCCAGGGCTCAAGTGTCCTGGTGGTGGCAGTGCCCAGCTGAGATGAGGGGCTTGGGGCAGAGGGATGCCGGGGCTCTGGCTGGAAAAGCTGGGGATCAGCAAAGTGGTGGGCAGAGGGCAGCCCTCCTGCTGTTATCACACCAAGAAGAGCCTCCTGGGAGTGAGGGTCTGGCTGTGCCGTGCTGGAGACCCTGTCCCAGGGTGGCACAGGGTGCCTGAGGGCTCTCAATTGCAAGTCATCTCAGTGGGGGATTTGTTTGGTAAGACAGTGGATGCCTTGCCCTGAGGGAGCTGGGACTGTGGGGATGCCGAGATGAGACTGAGACAAACTGGGGAGGGGTGGGGAACTGGAAGACACTGAGGACACCAGGGCTAGGGTGTACCATGTGCGCTGGATGGAGTGATGAGTTGACAACGTGGTGAATCAACAGCTGAGGAGCATGGGGAAAAATCTAGCAAATGGGAATGTCAGGGGGACTTAAAATGACACAGCACACCTCCTTGAGAACACACCTCGAGTCTCTTCATCATCTCCAGCAACAAGTGACGCAAGTGAAGCATCCCACTAGGGCTTGGCCTCGACAGCAAATGAGTCAGGAGGGTGGGAGTTCCATCTCTTGAATCACCACTGGCAGCACTGCTGGACGGAGGCAGCCTCAGCACCGAGCCCTTCCTCTGACCCCTTTCACTTGTAAGGGGGGATGGAGTCATAGCCCCCGTGGGGTGGTTGCTGGGGAAAACCGTCACTGTATGAGCTAAACCTGAAATAAAGAGAGAAACTGTCCCCTGGGATGCCGACCCCACAGGAATGCATAGCAAAAGATGCTCCCAGAAAGAGCAGAAACTCTCATATTATCACTTTAAGGCAATCAATTTGCATAGCAATCAGGACAAGACATGGTGAGAGTTGCTGTTTGAGAACTGCACCTCTGCTTTTTCAGGTGATTTTCTAGGAGACGATTTTACCTGCCTGAGCTACTCAAATGCTTGGCATCACCCAGTTCAGGTGGCCTGGGAACCCAGCGGTGATCACGTATGCAGGGGCCAGTTGCTTTCATCCAGAGATACACACACTGATGAGAGTCAGCAGGGACAACACTCAAACCATGGTGCAGAACACAAAGGTAGTGACAAGGAGCCCTGTGCCAGGGAGCTGAACCCCAGGAGAAGCAAATGCAAAGTGCTGTTTTTATCACCAGAAACATGGCACAGCCTTTGGCAGCCAGGGCTGCCGTGTGGCACTTTGCGGGCACTTCGCATCAGGGAATAACGTACCCTGTCATGCATGGCCTGCCCTTCATCTCAGATGAGGGGACTCTTTTCTGAGATATCTTTCCCTGGTGTGGTGTCACAGGATGATGATTTGGTAATAAGGTGGCTTGGCTCTGCTGGGTAGGAAAGTGGGCAAGGGATACCCTATGGGTGTGCTGAGCCTCTTCTGCCTGTCCATGCTGAGAGCAAAGGCTCCCCTCCACCCAGTGCTCACACCTTGCCTCAAATGCACTACAGTTGTGGGGTGATTTCTTCTCTCTAACGCACAATCCAGTGCATGCTTGCACCTCCTGGGTGCCATAATGTCAGTCCATGGCTCTGCTCTCGGGCATCCCTTCTGTTTGTTTTTCTCTCAGACCTTCTCAGAGATCATCCTCTTTTTTTGCAAAGCAGTCTGTTTCCCCTAATAGCAAGCACCCAGCCACTAGCAGCTGAAGGCTTACTTGCTTTTTCTTATGCACAAAACTTTCCACTTGTGCTTTTCATCTTGCTAGCTGAGGGAAGCGCCTGCTTTCTCCAGCCTCTCGCCTGCAGAAGCGTGCGGGAAACGTCTGCCCTCCTGTGTTCAAAGTCCCCTCCAAAGAGAAGCCAAGGGTGCACTGACCTCATGGAGTAAATATTTTCCATGACATCTCCTTCTGACATCTCCTTTTGGGCTCTGTACCTCGAGCTGACCTGACTCCAGGTTTGAAGGCAGCCTGCCTGAGCCCCACTGGTGTGGAGAATGGGGCTGGATTCTCCCCTCTTTTTGCTTCCCTACATGTCCCCATGCAATGCCACTGCATATTAACAGCCTGAATCACAGAATCGTGTTTCAATGATCCCTCTGGCACTTCCCTGCAAGGACACTGTTGGCAAACAAGGTGGCTTATGGACCAGAGATGCTCCCCTTAGACAATGAATCCCACCAGCTTGCTGTGATGGTTTCTCTAACACCTCCCCTCACCCACTTGCAGCTAAAACACACTTGTGGTTGCGGGCTGCTGCCATGCCAGCTGGGATGCTGGAGGCATGAGAGCAGGCGTGAACCATCCCTGGGCCAGAGGTGGGGTGCAGGGAGGTTATTTTGAACTAGAAGCACCTCATCGCTAGGCAAAGGAGGGGACACTTACTGACTCTGTATCCTTGCTGCTCACAAAGCTGAATGAGAAAGGGAGAAGGATCCAAAAGGTATTTTCCACCTCTAGCCTCTTGCTTCTTTTGCTGGATTGTTCCCCTACAGACTCCTTCTCTCAACAGCACTCTTCTTGAGGGGATAGCCACATCTGGCACTGATCCCCAGTAGGTCTCAGCAGCTGGATTTACAATGCAGGTATTGTAGAGGCCAGGAATCTTCATGGTCTATGTCTGTTTTATTTGCAGTCACAAGAAGTCAGTGGCTTTCCCCCACTATTGGTTTGCTAAAAGGGAATGCTGTGGTCATTCTTTTGCTGGGGCTTTTCAAAGCACTTGCTGGGTTCCTGGGTTCCTAGGCCCAGAGCGGTCTCCTAAGGGGGACTAAGAATTTCAGGCTGCTGCGTATGGGATTGCATCCCTTAGGAGTGGATCTCTACCACCCCACTTTTGTGGAACACGGAGAAGGCACAATATACTGCCAGAAATAATGCTAAGCATGTGGCACACACCAGGAGGTGTCAAAAATTCTCATGTTGGCCTCACAGGCAGCTCTGTGCCTTCTGTGTTTGCCACGTAGGGAAAATCACCCAAGCAATTTTCTGTGGGTGTTTCAGAGCTTTATATTTCTAGGGCCAGGTCTCACCTACAATGAAAGTGCTTCTGCAGGCAAGGCAAGGAACATAGCTCTGCTCTTCCTCCAGCTCCTTCCCGTTTTGTGTAAGAGATACCAGTGTTTCCCAGTTCTGCATGGGAGAAGTGCTGTTCTTAGCTAGTGGGTTATTAGTGCTAGAGAGAAAATGGATATTAAACATCTATTAATATTGGTGGTTTTAGCAGTTCAGCAGTTCTTTTTTTGGCTTTTTAGCAAGTTTTTGTTTTGAACAGATCTCTTTTGGGCAGCCAAGGGAGTGTTATTCACTTGTTCCACAACTTGCCTAGTGGTAGCTTCATTTGAACACTTAAGGATGTAGTGGCATGCTTGACTGGGCCAGAGGTGGACCAGCCTGTGATTTCCAGATAATGTTCTGTACCTGCTGCAGAGCAAGTGGTGGACCTCCTCCCTCCATCCCATGCTCTTGAAGAAATGTGTGTGTGTATGTGTGTGGTGCCCAGCACTCCTTATGGCTGCAAACCACAGCGCTCTCATGCTGAAGCATCAAATGAGCAGGCTGCTTTCAATGAGGTGGAAAAGAGGGTGAGCTCACTTGCCTGTGCACTGAGGATGCACATCACTGGCGCATTTTTGCACTTCTCTTTCATCTGCTTTTTGGAGGAGAGATGTATTCTTGCTTTTAAGCACGTGCTGAGTCCCTCTTTGCAAATACCAGGGTGGATCTCTGCTCCTGGGAGGACGTGAAGGCTGTTACAGTGCATCCCACCTGAAGGTGAGGGCTCAGTGTTGGGGAAATGGCTCTCTGCTGGAAGTGCTGAAGGCTTTGGGTGGAGCCGGGGGACGACAAGTTGCAACATATGTCAGAGATTGATGCTTAACTGGATGTATAAAGCTTGGCTTTCCTGGAGGCCTGGGTCTTCCCTGGGGCTGTTGCTCTGTCTCCTTGCATTTCTGGGGAGAGGAAACTGCAGCTGATCTCACCACAAGCAGAAATTAGTTGCTTTTTGGGTTGAGGTTTTTTGGGGTTTTTGTGTTTGGTTTTTTTTTTAAATTCTGTGTGTTCAACTTGAACAATGAAACATCTGTTCCTGAGCCCCGCAGCTGGACCAGTATGAAATGACGTTAGCATCAATTATCCTCCGGGATGAGGAGGCTGACGGGAGACTGGTGCAGATTTCCTTAGCACTGAATAACAAATGAGAACAACAGCTTGGCTAGGTGGTAGTGTAGTCCCAAATAGAGTCTCCAAACAACCCACCTGCTCCTGCCCTCGCGTTGGGGGCACCCGCTGTTGTGCACTGCTCCTCTGGGTACCAAGCATCAGCTCTGGGGTGAGTGGGGTTGATGCTTCTGCAGCCATTGGAGAATAAGACCCATTTTTTGAGGAAGAGCCTACAGATACTGTGGGGGCAGAGATTTTTCTGAATGCATCAACCCAAACCATGGCATGGCTCTGATGATACAAAATTAAACTGTTTTTTTTTTTTTTTTGGGGGGGGGGGGTTGATCCGAGGGGGCACCCACATCCTGCGGGTTTCAGCTGTGGCAGGCATGGGCAGCCAGCCTGGAGCAGAGCTGGGGATCACAATGGGATGGGATGATGCAGAATCACGTTCTGTGGGTACAGAAAGGGGCTATTAATGGGGAGAAGCTGGTGGGGGGAGGAGCAATGGAGCACAATGGCTCTGATTTGTTGGCAGTTGCGACCTGCAGTCCCTGGCAGCACCTCAAAGCAGCTGTGAAGTGCCAGTCGGTGGCGATGCTTCAGCGCGTGATGCGGGCGCCTGACCCTGGCGTAAGGCTGGGACACGGGCTGCCCCGGCAGCGAGGGCACCGACCTGGCTTCTCCTCCCTGGGGCCCCACAGAGGAAACCCAAGCATGCTTGTGATGGGCTGAGTGCTCCAGGGACATGGTGGCTTTGCTTTTCAGGCCTCCCCCCAAACCCGTCTGCCCCGATAGCCATGCCCGGGTAAATTTTACCTCTTATTGTACTGTCTTGGTTTGAGGTAAAATGAACCAATTTTCTATTTTATAATTTTACTTTTTTAGCTGGGCCTCTTCTAACTAACTAAACTCTGAAATTAGTAATATATTGTTCAGAAACTTTTCACTTTCACAGTGATAAGACCTGTTTATGCCAAGGAATGGTCTGCAGAGAGGCCCTTGCTTATACTTATTGCTGTAACAGCCAAGGTCAGGGAATTTTGTTATTTGCCCCTTGAGGAGGCAGAAGCAGAAAAGTGTAGAGGGGTCACACCTGTAGGGAGGAGTTGACAGGGCAGGGGTATTCCATCCCATCCACATCATGCTCAATATAAAAGTTGAGGGATCAAAGGGTCAATNATTTTAGTATTAGTATTTCATTAAAACAGTTTAGTTCATTCTAAACTCATAAATCTCCTTTTCCTCTTCCTCTGCTTTCTTTTTGGGGGGAGAAAGGGCCATCTGTCAGTCTGGTTTTGGTAAATTTGGCTGAAACCACACCTTTCTGCCTAAAGTTGGGTATGTGCAGCCACTGCTGTGGACAAGGTGGTGTCAGGCTCCAAAGCAAAGACGGGTATGTAGATACTATGAGTGTGCATACACACAGAAATACCTTTCTGTCCCATCCCAAACAAGCTCACTAGAAGAAGGTTATTTCCCCACATCTCAGTAGCAGAGAGAAAAAACACCCTGACTGTGGAAAAACTCGAGAAAATTTTCTGAGATTAGCATTTTTATGAGCAAGCTGCTTTATACCTGCTCAGCCAGATACTTGAATAAGTTAATGCAGGCTTCAGGAAATGATTTGGGCTGCTGCAATTTTGAAGCCTCTAAAATAGCTTTCCTTCTCTTTGGGGAGCTGTGAATTTTTAGGCCTGAAAGCTTCCAGTTCCCCACAGGTGATGTACAGCTGCTCATCATGGAGGAGCCCCCATGGGGCAAGGCTAGGGGAAAAAGGTGCTTATGGGGCTCACTAATTCAAGTGATGCTCATCACGATTTTTGGAAGGAAGGTGAGTGCTTGGGGTGAGCAGCAGGGGAGAAAGAGCCCTGTTTGAGAATAGCAGCCTGTTCCAAAAACGTGACAGCATCAAGCACCCATTTCATCTGGCTTCTTCCTTGAATATCACGTATACCACCATGGGCCAGTGTGCCCATGATGGGTGTGTGTCTTGAGCTCTGTTGCTGCTGTACGTCTGCACATAGGGATGTTTTCCAGCACTGCGTCTCTTCCAGGAGCATCACCCACATCAGCCAGCAAAGACACTGCTAAGAAAACCCCCTTGCTTGCTCAGCCAAGCTCTTTTACTCTAATCCTTTACTGCCTTTGGCTTCCAGCCTCAGTTATATCAATAAGCAACACTGGGCCAAAACCACCCCAGGTGTCACATCTGATGTGCATCACCTCTCCAGTCTGAATCTGGGCTCTGTGAGCACTCCTGCCCTGGACTCTCCTACCACAAAATGAAGTCCAGCTGGGAAAATCCCCCAAATCTCACTCAGAAGAGACTTGGCAGAATTAGGAACAAAAGTGAAGGAAGCTTAAGCTTTAAAAAAAAATAAATAAAAAAATCACTTTGTCCCAGAGGAATAGAACTTACCCCAGTATGTCTATTTTTTGTTATTTTATGTACTGTACTGCAGCCTGTTTTCTCAAGCCTTACAAAAGCAAGTGTGTTGTCATTCTGTTTGCCTGTCCCGTCCCTCAGTAACATGCTGAACTGGCTGATTTTGGATAGGTCTGGCAGAGACATTAATTCCTCCCCAATATTCAGATCTTTCTGGCTGTACAAAAATAGTTGCCCCTGCTGGAGGCTGGGCTGGTCTTTTGCAGAGAGGGAAAGGCCTGTTGGGTCCCTGGTTTCCCAGAAACTCGTGGCTGATGGTGACCCCATTAGTTGGAGCATTGGGCAGCCAGGAAGGTGTCTGAGCAGGCACATGGCAGCCTGGAGGGAAAGGGGAGCGATCTGGGATGCCCCGTACAGGATGGGGGCGGGTGACGGATTTAATAAGAAAAGCTTTTCCCCCTCCCAGGGCTGGATTAGTGAAGAGTTCGTCAGCCAGACGCAAAACTTGGTAATCCCTGGGTGTTGGGGTGAGAAGGGCTGTGCTGAGAGTCCAGGGGGTGAGTGTGGGATGGGGCTGCCCTGACTCCAGGCATCTTTTCCCCTTCCCAAGCCGTCAGCAGAAACAGCCTGAAGAGACCTTGTGGTGGATGAGGTTCTGGAGGGATGGAGCTGAGATAAAGGCTGAAGTCCCTGCATTCTGTCTGATTATCCATCCACGGTCTGTCCCTTTCTTCTCCTGACCCAGTTTGCTGTGGCCTGCTTTTCCCAACCTGCTTGGTAATCCTAAGTAATAGGAGGCAGATGCTTGAATGTCTCCTGAGGAGCTGGACCTTAATCCCTACCTACAGCACTGGTGCTCTGGTTCCCTGTAAGCTGTCTCACGTCTGCAAGGACTGAGCTTCCTGTGCATCACCCTGCCCTATGCAGGTCAAAAACGTGCCCTGAGTGGTGCAGGGCGATGGGGAACAGGGTTTTGTGGTCACCAAGCAAAGAGCCGGCAGGGCAGGGCTGGGATATACAGCAGCCACTTATGGTACATCACCTAGAGGAGGCTTCAGAGAGCTGGACGGACAGAAAAGCTGCAGGAAGTGTGCAAGGCATGTGCAATGTGACCACCCATCTAGGAAAGAGGAGGTGGGGCAGGAGAGGAAGGGGAAAAAACAAAGCAGGGGGAGCATGCTGTCTGCTACATAGTGTCTAAGATGCTGGTGGGATGCGCTGGGGGTGCAGTGACCCCACTAGATAGACTGTCAGGATGGGGAAGGAACACATGTTTCTGCCTGGTCCTGGTGGTTTTGCTATGTGACTCTGGAGCTCTTCCAGCCACTGGGGTAGGGCATAGCCTCAGGCTGGGGCTAAAAATGTCACAATAACATCTGCATCCCACCTCAGTGGGGGTTTTGTGCTCCACAGGGCTCCCATTCAACCCTACTTGCATGAGAGCTCTTTCCACCCCCAACTTGGACTCAGCATCGCTGCCTTGAGCAGCTCCAGGGGGAAGACTGAGCACCCCTCCCCCTGGTACCCATCACCCCTTCATTTCAACACTCACCTCCACCTCTGGCTTGTTTGCACAGCTCCAAATGTTCTGAGCATTATCAGTGTTTGCACTTTTGCCACTGTTTGTGCTAGTTGCACTTTAAAGGCAATAAAGTCAAGCTTTGTTTGCTTACAAGGAAACTGTATTTTTTTCCCTCATTTGAGAAACCAGTGCTTGCCCTAAAACACGACACCAACCACCCCTGCAAGCCCTGGGCCTGCTTGGACTCCTGGGGACAATGTTCCTGGAGGAAAAGGGGCTTAATGTGTGCAAACACATTGGGCTCACACTGTGCATCATCCTGTGGCTCTGCCTGCCAGGCTTTGCGCTTTGTGGCGGGGGTTGAAATCAGCATCCCCCCTTTTCACTTTTTAGCTGGTCCCCTGAAGCCAGTGTTGAGGTATCCTGGGTCATACAGCCCCAGCCGGCCCTTTTCCAAGTGAACTGGCATCACCCCCAGCAAAGCCGCTTCACCCTGACTAAGTCCCAGGGCTTAGGGGAGCAGCATGGGAGCCACTGACGACATTGGGCGATGTGGGTCCCACCAGTGCAGGGAGTGACCTTGTATGTGCCCAGTCACTGGCTGCCATCCCTGCATGCTGACACCGCCTCCCATGTGCTGGCCCCAACATGCTGTCCCTGTCCCCTAAATGATGGGTTAAACATTAACAGGCTGGGGCCAGTGCAAGGCCAGATGAGTCTCAGGAGTGACTTCTGTAAGGATGTTATTTCTGGAGAAAGTAACATTAAGAGAGCGCACTCCATTATGCTGCTTGGTCATCCTCTCCTCTCTGGCTGCTCCTCCATCCCTAGTCATGGAAAGCCTTTCATCATCCTCTTTGGCTCCCCATCTGCTTTTTTCATCTCTAGGTCTGGTTGAGGAGGGGCTTGCCAAGCTGGTCAGCATATTGCTCCATGGGCAGGGTATTTCATGCATCACCTGAGGCTCACCTTGCCAAGGAGATGCTGCTGGAGTGTGTGCTAAGTGTCTTGGGATGACACCAGCTTGGCTGCTGGCCCCACTGTCCCTCCAATCCCTTGGTAGCAGAGCCCACTGTAAACCCTGCCCTCCGCATCCCCCCAGGGCTTGGTGGCTTGAAGGCAAGGGCAGCTGCCTGTTTTTCCTGGAAGGGCAGTGCTTCTTGCAACCAATCCCTCGATTAATGTGAGGTATTTTCTCCGCCCTGCTGGGGCACATGTCACCTCTCAAAAGAGCAGCCACCATGGCTCGGCACCAGGAACAGGTTGTAAACAAGCTGCTTGCTGGCCCCCAGCTCGGCAGCACATCCTGAAGCTGGAAGGGGCCAAAAAAGGCACAAAGCACACAGCTGCCAAGTGGGGTTTAAGCTTCCCCTAGAAAATATGATCTGTGGAAAAGGCAAAACTCTCTCTAGGCTGGAAATAACGGCAGTGGCCAGGTCCCCATACCCCAAAATGTTGGAGCTGTGCTGCAGTGAATGGTGGTTAACCCTGCCCTCTCCTGGACAACAGCTCCCTGGCAGCCATCCCCCTTTGGAAAATGTCCTCAATTTTGAAATGTCCCTCCCCAAAATTGCAGCCTTAGCAGTTTGAGGGGTGCAGCTTACACAGGCCTGTTGGGCCAGGGACACTGGGGCATCTCAGAGCAGGTGTAGGATGTGAGCCATGCTCCTTGGAAAAGCCAGAAGAAAATGAGGGAATGCCATTTGCAAACCAGGACTGAAGCATGGGGAAGCCCCAACAGAGAGGGGCGCACGTGGAGAAGCCCCACAAGCTGCTCAGTGGGGACCACAGTGGTGTTGATGTCCTGCAGCGGCAGGATGCAACCATAGGGCAGGGCAGGACAGGACCAGCTGAGTTGGCATAACCCCACTGGTTATGTCCCCAGTCATGAGCTGGGGACAGCCCTCGCCTTCCTGCACCAGTCAAGCATTCATGGGCCACGCCTGGTTTTGTATCCTCAGGCCCTGGGGTTGTTTTTCACCCCTACTGCCCAGGGACAAGTAAGAGCTGCTGGCACAGTGGTGCAGGGAGCCACGGGAGGGTGACTGCTGTCCCACCGTGACTTGGCCCTACAGCTGGTTTTGCTGGGCATTTCATATCTTTTTTTGATGGCTGCTGGTGTTACCTATAAATAAGCAAACAGTATGACTGAGCTGGCTTTAAATCCATGTGCTGTATTTACTGAGATGGCTATGAAAGTTTGGTTTGGATGACTAATGGAAAGCATGGCTGGGACAGGGAAAGGCATGTCACTTGGTGCACCATGATGCCTCCTTGGCAAATAAGCACTAGTGGCTCCCTGAATTTCCCATTATTTTTTTATGGGGACCATTTTCCAGACCAGTAACAAATGGCCACAGCCTGCCATATTGTAGCTTCCTGCTGTGCTTTCCACCTCAGAGGGTATGGATGGTGAAAAGTGGAGCAAGGCTGCAGCAAAGCCCGGCTACCTGCAAACCCAGCGCTGCAGCTCCTGGCCTCAGTCATGCTAGGGGTGTTATTTGGCAAGTCAGGGTGGATGTGACTTACTCTGGGGAGGAGGCACCTGCTGCAACTCTAAGTCACAGGTATGGAAGGCAGCCCTGGATGTGCCTGGTGGTGCCAGCTCCCACCCAGTCTGGGCTGAGCCATGCAGGTGGGCAGAAGGCGCCTGGCACATGCTGGCACTCGGGAAGCTCATCCCTGCCCAGCATAGCCTTGGCTGCAGCTCCTGTTACCATCCTCCCGTCCCTGCCCCGTGCGCCTCAACCCCATCTCCTGCTGCTGCCAACAGCTCTGCCCTGCTCACAGGTCCAGGCCAGCACTCCTTGGAGTCCTTCAGGCTCTGCTGGTGATAATTTCCCTAAGAAACGGTGATGCCAACCTGTTGCAGGCACCACAGAATGGTGCAGGCTCATGGAACTAATCTTGCCTTAACACAAACACAGGGACTGTGGCATGGGGTGAGCTTGGGTAGAACAGTCCCATCCCTGTACTGTATCCCAAAGCCCACGGGCAGAGAGCAGGGGGTGACATGAACATACCCATGGTGCTAAATTGCTGCCTGTAATCACAGGATTTTGTTTTACTGCTTGTTATTCCCCTCTTACAGCTCCCAGCTCCGTTCCCTACCCCAGGCCAAACCAGAGCAGAGCAAAAGCCTTTGGATCCTCCTAATTGAATGCTAATTTATTTTTTTCTTTTTACATCACATTTTTTAATGCAATTTAAAACACATGACATAAAGACACTGCTCAGCTCAGAGACCCATGTCCTTCTGCCTCCCAGCCTCCAAAAATACCCAACATGTCTCTTGGGATTAGAAAACAGCCTTGAGCCTGAGGAGGCAACTGCAACTGGACTCAAGTTGGATCCCCCAGCACCATTGCCAAGAATGGGTATATTGACACTTGGGTGGAGAGACGTGCCCAGCAGGTAGTGGTTAATGGAGTTAAGTCCAGCTGGTGCCCCATTACAAGTGGTATCCTCCAGGGGTCGGTACTGGGCCCTATCTTGTTTAATATCTTTATTGCTGACCTAGATGAGGGGATTGAGTATACCCTCAGTAAGTTTGCAGATGACACCAAGGTGGGAGGTAGTGTTGATCTGCCTGAGGGTAGGGAGACCCTTCAGAGGGATCTGGATAGGCTGGATTGCTGGGATGAGGAGAATGGGATGAGGTTCAACAAGGCCAAGTGCCAGGTGCTGCACTTTGGCCACAATAACCCCACGCAATGCTATAGGCTTGGGGCAGAGTGGCTAGAAGACTGCGAAGAGGAAAAGGACCTGGGAGTGTTGCTCAATGCTCAGCTGAACATGAGCCAACAGTGTGCCCAGATGGCCAAGAAGGCCAATGGTATCTTGGCCTGCATCAAGAATAGTGTAGCCAGCAGGAGCAGGGAGGTGATCATCCCCCTGTACTCAGCTCTGGTGAGGCTGCACCTCGAGTACTGAGTTCAGTTTTGGGCCCCTCACTACAAGAAAGATATTGAGACCCTGGAACATGTCCAGAGAAGGGCAACAAACGTGGTGAGGGGTCTGGAGCACAAGTCTTATGATGAACAGCTGAGGGAGCTGGGATTGTTTAGTCTGGAGAAGAGGAGGCTCAGGGGAGACCTCATTGCACTCTACAACTTCCTGAAGGGAGGTTGTGAAGAGGAGGGGGTCAGCCTTTTCTCCCAGATAACTAATGATAGGACTCAAGGAAATGGCTACAAGTTGCACCAGGGGAGATTTAGAATAGACATCAGGAAAAACATTTTCTCTCAAAGAGTGGTCAGGCACTGGAATGGAATGGCCTGCCCAGGGAGGTGGTGGAGTCACCATCCCTGGCGGTGTTCAAGAAGCATCTGGACGAGGTGCTATGAGACATGATTTAGTATCTTAGTGGGTAGTATTGGTGACAGGAGGCTGGTTGAACTAGATGGTCTTGTATGCCCTTACCAACCTTGTGTTTTATGATTTCTGTGATTTCAGTGATTTCTATGACAGCGACCTTTTTTGGGTGCATTTGGAGCTGCTGGAGTCTATCCTGCAGCACCGGGCAAAGCAGAACCCTGCTCATCCCAAACAGAGCAGCCGTCTGCAGCTTGCGTCAAAATGCAGGCATCTCCTTGGGAATGGCCATATTTCATCCCTGGCTCTGGAGCTGTTTATGAAATTATCAGGCCTAGACATATGGCAATTTTTGTTTCAGCAGACACACTGCACACCGGGCACCTTCCATGACATAAATCTCTGACCCAGTAATCGCATTTCTCCTCCTTTCTCTCTCCCTGGCTTCAAATAAATGCGTCTAATGGGTCCCAGCTCTCTGAAGAGGTGGTGCTGGGACATGGGAAGGAAGGAAGGGGAAAGATCAGCAGAAGGCTCTTACAGCCCAGTGTCTGGAAGACCCTTGAAGCCTCCTGAGAAGTTTCACTATGATCTCAGGGGCCTCCAAGATGCTGCAAGGGACCACATCCTGTCACTGCTCTTCCCTTCTTCCCATCTCCATGACAGACCACCAGCAAGAAGGTCTGATGATGTCAGGAAGGTGGCACTTGATGAAACCTCTTACCAACTCTTGCTGCAAACATTTTTCCGACACCAGCAACAGCAGCCGTGCTGTGGCTTTTCGACCTGTAGCTTTTGTGCTTTATTTGATTGCACCAGGTCTGGTTTTATGGGATATTTTTACTTTCCATGTGGCCCAGTGCTCAGAATAGTTCATTTGGGAGAATGCTTGCTCCATACACAGATCTCCATGGATGGTATAAAGGCAGGGGATAAGGGGGCTTGGGGTATGTGAGAGACAAGTAGGGGGATGTGATTTATACTCACACTGTGGGCAATGGTGATGTGGGGCACCAGGAGTAGGATTTTCGGATCTGCTCAATACAGGATGGCAAGCTTCTAAAAGGTTTTTGAGGGTGCCTTATGCACAGCCTCACAATCCTTTTGAGCTTTGCTTTCAACAGTGAAGAATCCATTGGGAAACAGAAAAGCCATACATGTATCTGCCTAGAGTAGGGGTTAAATAGTGGGTTTGTTTTACACAGCTTCCTGTTTTCCTACCAGTCTGAACACTTTGCAATAGACTGCTTGGTCCATGGAAGTTTTGTCCATAAAAAAGGAAACAGGTCATGTTTGCACAGGTTCACTGAAGAACCATGAGCTCAAAGACAGAGCTCACCTCATGACAACAGCTGCTTGCTTGATTTGGCCATGCTGGTTAATTTCTTAAATTATAAAAGTCTTAGAAAGCACTTATCTAAAAAAATATATTAAAACATGTCCATACATTGGTATCTTTTCCATAGCAGTCGATGGATATGAGCATCAGTTTTCAGCTCAGAAAGGCTGTCAGGGTGGGTCTCTGCTCCCTCTCCCTCCACGTGACAAAAATGATTTGAATTCTCATTCTCATCTAATAGCCAGCTAGCAGTCTTGCACTGCGTTGGCTGAAGAACAGATGCGGCTCTGGCAGGCAATCAGAAAAACACTAAATGAGCAAGTTTTTCTTCTGCTTCTCACATCCGCACCATTCCTTGGTGCTTGCAAGTGTGTGGTATAATCATCCTCCATTTGTTTTTATGGCTTTAGCTCCAGAATAGATGGGAACAGAACCTGCATTAAGCTCTGCTCCTGCTTCTGGGACCTGCAAGAAAAATGTGGATGAGTAGGGTGCAGTTAACTCTCTGTCCCCTTGAGCTTTATCTGTTAAGCACTTAGTAACTGAGATACCCCAAATCAAGCCTAGCAGGTGCCAAATGGCACAGGTGCCTTTAGACAAACTCTTTACCACAGGAAAATGTCTGTACGTACAGATATTAACTATGATCCGAATATCCATGATCTCAGCTTGTTTCTCTGGTTGATTTACTTCACCTTCTGAAATACATCATCCTTCCAACTTCCCGTCAGCTGGAGAAGAGAAAGCAAGGTGTATTTGCCTTTACACTGACCACTATAACCCAAACAGCCTGGGGGCATCGGTGAGGCTGTCGGACAACCACCCCATCCCCCCAGATCAGAGACGGGGATGGCACAACACGTAGGAGCAGAGAGTAAAGCATTTCAAGCATGGAAAGGAAAAAAACTCAACACTTGTGCATCAGTGACTGGAAAATGCTTGAAGAAAACTTGTGTATTTTTATTTTTTTAGATGATTTATGCAGTTCCCCTGGTGACTGTAGAGGGATGGAGAGTGCTGGTGTGACCCAGGCACCAAGGGCATAGTGCAAATATTGCATGAGCCGAAGGTAGAGGGTTCCTCCGATCTTACCTTTGCACATCGCTCATACGTGCCCCGCTGCTTCTCCCTGTGTACCACCACGCTGCTGCAGACTGGCTCTTTGGGCTAACTCTTCATCACCTTCCCCCTGGCCAAGGAGAGCACAGGGGGTTTTCTTTACCTTCCACTCCAGCCATGCAACCTGCCCGGCACAGCCGTCCTGTTCAGGCAGGCTGGGCACACTGAACATGAGCTGTTTGCAAACAAACACAGCCAATTTCCTCATCTCCCAGTGATTTATCTGCTGAAGGAAAAGCTAAGGTTAGCCCTGACATCCTGCTTTTTGTTCTCCTCAGTTTTCCAGCCAGGCGAGCCGGGGCCTGAGAAGTTCAATGAGTGCGGCCAAGGTCAGACCACAAATCTGAGTCAGCCTGGGCATGTGGGAGCCTTCCAGCTCAGCCTCCTGGCTGGAGGCTCCTGCAAGTGATTTATTTTTTGTCTGCCATTTCCTTATTTTTAGCCCATGTGCTTGAGTTCCTCATTACTTCCGAAGCGCTTGTATGGGACTCCCCACTTTGATGCTGGAGGGTCAGTCATGGCCTTGCAGGGCAGGCTGGTCCCTGCTGTGCACTGTGCTGAAGGATGGCCAGGGTATCCAAGCAACGGAAGTGCCTTTGCTCTTCCAACTACCATCCGTAAGCAGCCAGACATTGAGGAAAGAGGTGGTTTTTTTCCCTTGCATTGCCCACAGCAAAAGTCCCAGTGTTACCACAGAGCCAGCTTTTGGCTCTGCCAGACCATGTCCCTTCCCAGCACTGAGTGGCCACAGCTCTGGTGTTTCAATCCTCCCTCTTGGTCATTGGGATGGTGGGATGGAATGGCTGCTGATGAGCTCATGGGTTTTTCTCCCCTTTAGCTGCATACATCAGGTCAGGCTGGACACAGAAGCATAGTGCTGCAAGGAGGTGAACAGCCAAAAGCTCAAGGGGATCAAGAGAAGTTCCACATGCTTGTGGGACCAGCATCTTTGCCTCGGCCATTGCACAGGCTGAGCCTTCAGTGATTCATTTTGCAATCCCCTTGCCTCCAGGCAGGTTTCTTTTGTAAAGGTTAATCTCTGGGACAGGAGCTGCCCAGTACA
This sequence comes from Jacana jacana, assembly GCA_013400555.1. NCBI lineage: Eukaryota > Metazoa > Chordata > Aves > Charadriiformes > Jacanidae > Jacana > Jacana jacana. The sequence continues at coordinate 80,977 of VZTM01032883.1, forward strand.
CAGATACAGCTCTGACCATGCACTAGCACCCAACAACCAGGAGCAGCAGCTCACAGAGCCGCATTGCTCCAAGTACAGCTCCAACACAGCCTTTGCATGGCAGCACAGTTAATTTTAGCTCATCTGAACGTGCAGTATGGTTGCATAACAAAGACTGGCTGCAGTTAAAGAGATCATTGTGGAGTGACTCAATTTCTTAAGGCTTTTCAATATTCATCACCCTTAAGTCCAGCTAACAAGAAGCTTTGTGTGTGCAACCTCAGAGGTGCCCTCCAGACTCAAATAAAATCGACGTGAAGAAGATGGTGTCTTGACAATCAAGACATGTGCAAAGTGAAGGTCGACATTTAGCTGGGTGTTGGTCCATACTCGGTGCTGCTTGCTGTGGCTGAACCAGCATAAGAGGGGGATCATTCTCCAGGTCCACACAAATACCCCCAGACTGAGTCAGGATGAGCAGCGGGGTTGCCTTGCTCCCTCCATGGGCAGAGAGGCTGGCACCCTGTGTTGGCAGGGTGGCACAGGCTGTGTCACAGCTGTGGTGCTGGCACCAGAGCTGGACTTTGGCCAGCTGCAGGAAGGTGTTTATAGCTGCCATAATAACAGCAGCTACACAGCCGGCTGCTTCTCACTGAGCCAGCACTGCTCCTGCCCACCAAGCTACTGAGGGGATAAGGACCCCAGTGGGCAGAGCCTGCAATGGGAAAAAGTGGAGAGGCAGCTTTAGGGAGGCTGGTGGGACCCTGGAGTTCCCTCAGGGCACTGGGGCAGGGAGCTGTGCTTGCCATGGGGCTAGAGTGTGAGTGGGGGGACTTTTCCACTGGCTTGTGCAAACCCAGGGCATCTGGCAAAGCTTGTCTTGGTTCTTGAATGCAGCTTTCCTTGTGATACCTTCTTTGGGGTGGCACTAAAGTGCCCCTGCATTGCCAAAAGTGCAGAGTGCCTACCTTGCTAGATGAGGAGAAAGCCCAGTGGTGCAAGTATTTAGCAGGGACAGTGGGCTGTGATAAATAGCAACCCCAAGTCACCAAACCCACAGAACTCCAGCCCCAAAGACAACCAAGATGCTATAAGGCAGTTTAAAGACTGCTTTTTCCAGTCCCTAGGCTTGTAGAGACTGAGAGCCATGTGAATTTGCTCCCTCTTCAAGCAGAAGGGTTTAATACCTTCTCTACATCCCCATTCCCTCAAATCAGGTGGGTTTGGTACACTACACTGCTGTCAAACACAACCTGAAGTGTGAAGGTGGGGTTTATATTTGGGATGCCAAAAGGCTGCCCTGCAGCAAGGAGCCACCAAGGCCCCCTGGAAACACTGGTACTGATGGGTGATGCTCAGCGGGACCAGTGCTGCCTATCTGGGTTTACTTTGACTTATAGGGTCCGTGGCTAAAGCCCTTAAAGTTGTAACTTGATTCTGCAGCCCTATAAATAATATGACCAGTGCACCCTATAAATACGATCGGTGCAAAACAGTAACAGTAACTGCAGTAACAGTTGACTGATCTGGTTAAATATAATGACTATAATCCAGCAGATAAACTGAGCATGGATGGGAAGTCACAGGGTCCCCAGGAAGAGTTTCTGCCCAGTGCTGGCTGCACAGCAGGCCCGGAGGAATGCCAGCCAGCTCTTTGCTGATGTGAAAACACACCAAGGATGAATAGTTTTGTAGCACTGAAGATGGCATGTGGCCATCAATGGTCCAGTTCCTAGAGAGGTTCATGAGGAATTTTCTGCCCTTTTGAGTCAGCTCCACATTGCAGCACAGAGGTTGCTCCGTACCTGTCAGGAGCATGGCCCTTGTCTGGCTGGCATTGGAGACCAACCTCTCTCTGAAGCCACCATGCCCTGCTACTTTATCAGTCAAAAGCTTGTTAGCTGCCTGGGAGCTGCACAAAATGCTCAGCTGGTGCCTCTCTGGCACAATCCACCCATCCCACACTTGGAAGCTGTTTCTTCCCTTTATGTGACCCACCTAAGCACAGATTCCTACACCAGTGATCGGGGAGGGGGGGTGGAGGGGTGACAAAGGGGTTGCAAACGAGTATTTCAAAGCCTCCTTTTTCTGCAAGAAATAGGAGGCTCATGGCCACAGACAGAGTGAAGCAGCAGGAGACTACTCCAACAGCAGCTGTTTTCCAGACAGAATCATCCCTCTCTTACCTCCCTCTTAAGATCCCTGCTTGCCCCTATCTGCTGGGTTAGTTGGTACTAAGTCTTCAACAGTCTGCAAGGTGGTATCACTCTTCATCTGAGATGAACCAACCCTAAGACGCCATGGCCCTATAACACTGCCATGCAGCAATCTGATTTAGGGCATAGCAGATGACTGCTCTGCTCATGGCTCCCTTCTCCCCTTATAGCTCAAATTCTTGCTCCTTTATCGCCCACCTTGGCAGTGTCAGCAGGCAGGAAGCAGCAATGGCCACTATTGTCTTGCTGTGTTTTTTGTACCAGAGACTCAAACTTGATGAGGAATTGCTCTGTACAGCAAATGGTGGCAGGGTGTCTGCCTATGGAGGCTGAGCATCCAAGCTTTCTTACTCTGCAAGCACAGATAGGAGAGCCTGTGTGCCAGTGCTTAAAAATCCATGCTCTGAATTGCATAGACTATTGGGGAGCTTTCAGTCTTCCTTGGAGGAGGCAGAGAATGGAGATCAACAATCAACAAAAGGGATCTGGACCAGAACAGGGCTCTTGGGCATGCATCGCAGTGGTGATCACAGGACCATCCAGGGGAGAACTTGTAGAGTAGGGCTGATGGTTGGACTTGACGCCAAGGGTTTCTTCCAACCAAAATGATTCTATGATTCTATGATCCACTTGGAGCTAACATCAGTGAGGCATCAGGGGGAGGGTAAGGTCTGACTGACCTGGAGGTTGTCAGTGGGGCCTCATGTCACAGGGTGCTTCCCTAGCCTCCCCCAGGCACTGCCCATTGGCAAGGAGTCTGGGCACAACTGGGGACGAATGGGACCAAGGGGCTTTGCTGTACCTACCTGCATAGGTACCCACAACACTTCCAGGGAAGGGGAGTACATGGAATAGAGCTGTGGGGCATTGACATTTCTCAGTTGCAGCACAAACCACATTTATCCCTTTTTACTACTGCAGGAAGGTTCATTTAGAAAAAGTTATTGGAGCACATTGCCTGGCTGGCTCTGCAGAATGTGGAAAACAAGCAAGAAGGATGGGAGCAGCAAGGAGGAATGGACAGACCAGAGGAGAACCTCACCCCTGTGCAAGGGCTGGGGAGAAACTCTCTGCATGCCATTTACCAGTCCTCTTTGCGGTCCTGGAAGCAAACACTGGCTACTGGAAATGCTGCTGGAAGAGAGGCTGTACCATGAATTTTGAATGTAAGGCAACCCTGAAGAGGTAATAAATATGTTTGCATGCATATCCACACATCAACCTTCTCACCTCTTCCCACTTTGACACCCAGACATGGTATCCGTGCCCTGCCCCAGTTGGCTCATGTCCAAGCTTCCAGGGAAAAAGATGGCAATCAGGAGGGCATGGGAACCATGGGGCCAATAGCAGTAATTTATAGCTCATCCTGCAGTGATTCTGAGTTCAAGGGGGTGGCTGGAAGGGCAGTTTAATGAAGTGCAAAGGAATGGGCAGCACGAGATGCTGAAGCTGGAAAAAATACCAGCCTACCACTAAATAATCTCCGTCTGACTGGGCATGTCCTGCAGTCTCTAAATCCTTCTTCCAAAAGATTTAATATATCTCCTGCTTTCCCCAAATTCCCAACCCAGACACTCCTCTGTGGAAGGTGGGTCCATCCACCCACATTCTCCATACTCTGCAGCAAATAGAGGGGAACTGGTCCCAGGGTCATCTTGGTGGGTCCATCATGCTGTTAGCCAAGGAGGAGAGAAAGCAATGTCCCGGAAAAGTCACTGCTGCAAGGCACAGGGATGGAGATGAGGACAGTTGCTTGTCTGATTTTGCAAGACAACTGGGATGGAGATGAGAAGCCAGTGCAATGAAGGTGTTGCAGATAGCATACGCACCTTTGGTCCCATCTTGATCCTATCTTGCTTCCAGTTCCTGGAGGCAAACGGTCTGACAGACACTGCTGGGATTCCCTGCTGCCAATCAGCTTCTCCTGATCCTCCTTAGCCCATAAATTAGACTTGATGTCATAGCTGTGGACAGGAGTTTCCAGGCCAACAGTGCAGAGCCAACATCCTTATTCCAACTTTTCTTTGTGTCCGCATTGGAAGGAAAGAAATGTGAGCAGCTCCTGTCCCCATGTGCACTGATGCGGCAGGCTCAATGATGCCCCTTAAAAACTTGAGCAAACCAGAGGAGGACCTTTGGAGCAGGCACCTGGGGCAACAGTGGCAGCAGACAGGGCTCAAGGCCCGCAGCACTGCTCCTGCTGCTCGCTCCTTGTTGCTGCCTTGCTTTATGCATTGAATGGATTTCAAAGCTCTTGGCACCACCTCTGAAGAGCCACAAAGACCTGGCCCTGGAAGAGGGCTGCAGCTAGAAAAGCAGATGCTATATCACTCCTCTTTGCTGAAGTATGTCTGGGAAGAAGAGGCCCAGGAAATGAGGGTGCATTTCATGTTGACTTTGCTATTTGGTACAATGCCAGAGTATTTAACAGTAGGGGAGGAGGGGAAGCTTATCTTTGCTCCAAAGAAAACTGAGTCGTTCTGCCAGGGAAATCTCTGAGATTTGAAAACTGATGGGAACGTCACCCTTGATGGTCTGGACAGGCATGGTGTGCCCTGCTGCAAGGTTGTTGCCCCACAGTAGGCAGAGCCCAGATCACCAGTAGTGGGCCGAATTACCATAACCCCAGGGCCATGCCACAGCTAGCATCCTCCTGAACGTGTCTTCCCTCCCATAATCCTGATGCAAAGCTGGGTGTCCCCCCTCTTGCCCACTCCCTGCCCGCCCTTTCCCATCCTCCTGGCATAAAAGGCTGAGCTTGAGCCCAGCCAGCCCCTGCCTCGGTTGCCTCAAGGGCACCAGGTTGTCCTGAAGGGAGAAACTCTCATCCTACTGCTAAGCCTATCTGTACCCCCAGCCTTGAATCTGAATTGGAGAAAGAATCACACACACCGCCTCTTCTCTTCGGACTTGGACAAAACCAGCTTATATCCTACCACTGCATCTCTTGAGCTGTTAGTTTGGCTGATGTTTTCTACAGCAAGCTGTAGACCATGTCTGTCTGTATCCTGCACCGTGCTATCATAGAGAATATCCTACATATCGTGCCCTCATCTTACTTCTCACTCAAGCCTGAGTATGAGTACACAGGCATCTGAGAGAACCAGTTTGCCCAGTGAATACTGTAAACAGTCCAGGGGCAACCAGTACCTGCCCTCTCCCTGTCTCTGCAGTCATGGGTGAACAGAGCAGCAAGTTTGCTGGATGAACCTCTATCCTGCCTACAGTCAAGTCTACCAGAAGAGTGTATCTGTCCTTCACCTGTCTGACACCATCCTCCCAAGTCTGCTTTCCAACCTGTGGTGGGGCCCTGCCTGCTCTTCTGTTACCTTCCAGGGATCATGTCCATGGGTGTAATTCAAAAGGTCTGTAATGGTTAAAGCCTGGGGCTTTGAAACTTCCATCACTCCTCTTCTGGCAGAGTCAGGAAGTGATGATAATGCTGGTTATCCATGCAAGGTGTGTGCTTTTCAGTCCAGATACGGACACAATTCAGTTGAGTGGGTGAGAAGGGCAGATACTGAGAAACAGATGAAGGGGAAAAAGACCACAAAGTAATTTCAAGAAATAACACCCATTTATCTGTAACACAGCCCTCGGCAGTGCTGCCTGCCCCATCCCTGTGGAGGGAAGACCCCACAGGGATGAGCTGGTCCCGCTTGCTCAGCAATGTCCTTGCCCCTCGGGAGCTGTAATCTGTGGTGTTCCCCATGGGCTGCTGCAGTACAGAATCTGGCAGCTGGTGCAGGAGAGCTGCCACGGGACATCCAGAGCTGCTCTGTGCCTCCAGGCCCTGGCATTCCTCACCCTACGCAAACAGTTTGTGCAAGAAGCCCTGGGCTCAGCCTCTCCCTGGGGTGGAGCACCACCAGCACACACAGGGACACGCTGCCCTGGCCAGCCTCTCCCTGCCCCCCCACCCCAAAAGATTGGCACAGTTTAGGCTGCCATTCCCTGGGATGGCTGCAGCCCTGCAAAAGCTCTGTTCCTGCAGTTTACCCAACAGTGCCTGCAGGACCTGCCTGCAGACACTTGCAGGCATTGCAGCCTGGGGCACCAACTTGCAGCAGTCGCTGTTTTCTCCCCAGACGTTTAGGGCCCCTGGAGCTAGGAGGATGTTTGTCCCATCCTGTCTTCAGACAATGCTATGGCATGACCCCTAAAATGACCAGGGGAGCATGACACTTCTCTGGGGCTACAGAATGCTGGGATGTCAGGACAATGCCATCTGGCTGGTAGTAGTGCTGTAGTATATCCCCATAAGACAAAAGCTGTGTGGTTACCTGGTCTCTTGCTTCCCTCCCTTTGCAACACAGCTGCTACCTTCAATTCCTCAATTTACTGAGATCCCATAAGGATTTGTTCGCATCAGGCCACTATGCACCTTCCTGGGCCAAGGCTTCAGCAGGATACAAATCAACAGAGCATCACTGCAATCGACGAAGCAGAGCTCTTCCTGTTCTGCAGAAGAGCAGTCCTGAGCTGACCTCCATGTCTCATCAGGCGCTACTGTGCATCTGAGCAGGCCACATGGGACACATTATTCTGCCTGTACTGTTGGTCCCAGGTCCAAACACCCATCCTTTACATCAGGAATGGGCATTGGATGTCCCTATACCTCCGTGCTCCAAGCATGGCTCACACCTTGGCAAGCTCGTGCTGAGATGCTGCCCCACAAACACATCAGAAAAGGCCAAAACATGTTTATTACTTTGCACCCAGTAATCATCGGTTCATACTCCATGGCTGCTAAGCCCAAGGGACCTGCAAAAAGCCCTGATGCAGGGAAGAGGCACAGGGACTGACAGCTCCCCCCCTTCAGTTAAATCCCCTGAAATGCAGCACGTTCGGCATTTTCATCCCTGCATCTAACTCCAGCTGCTTCCCAGGGAAGTTTGGAGGGCAGCAGGCTAGAGCCCAACCAGCAGCAGACACCAATCACCCCCAAGCACCACTGGATTTACACCAGTCCCTGCAAACACAGCAACCACTGCAAGCTCGGAGTCTGGGGTGAGGAAAAAAGGAAAAACAACTAAGGGGGAATGCTCGGCAGTAAGGGTACCCTTACCAGGCAGGAAAGCATGAGAAGATCTGGTTGGACCTGGAGAGGACCAAGCCCTGCTTTCCTCGCTCTGCCACCCCCTCCTTTCTCCATTGTCCCACCCCTATAAAGCCGTTGATCTCCCTGTGATTAAAAGCAAAGCTTCCTTGATCTGCAGGGGTGGGGTTTTTTTTTGGTTTGTGGGGTTTTGTGGGGGTGTGGGGGGGTAGGCTTCTTTCCTGGGAAANGGAGGGGGCAGCGTGCACAGGGCTTGTTTTGTGATGCTGGATTCCAGTTCGCCTCCGCAGGCGCGTTGGGACACGGCGTCAGCTGCTTTGTGTCGCACGCTGCTATTTGGGAGACGGCGATGGAGGGGGGGGGAGCAGGGGGGAAGGAAGGAGAGCACGGGGACGGAGGGGTCCTCTCTGGCGCTGGGTTACACGGTGGCCGGCTGAATGTCCCCATTGTGCTGCCGGGGAGGGAGCAGGAAGCGCTGCCATCGCCCCTCTGCACTCCTTGGCACCTCCCCGGCACCCTGCCAGGACGGCGGGGGGAGACGGGACATGGGCACCCCGGGAGAGGGGCAGGGCTTGTGTCCCCGGGGGGATATTTGGAAGGAGGGAGGGGGAAATAGGACGGGAAAAAAAGAGAGGGGAAAACCCCTCAAACCACCAGGGTTTGGAAGTAGAAAATGTCTCTGTGCAGAAAGGGGATTGGAAGAAAAGGGGAACACACAGCCAGCCCCTTTGTCTGCTACACTTAGGCATACAAATGGCATTTTTCTCAGGGAGGGNGGGTTTGTGGGGGTTTGTGGGGGTGTGGGGGGGTAGGCTTCTTTCCTGGGAAAGGATGGGGGCTGCCTCCGAGCTCCGACCCACACCTCTCCTCCGGCCCTGAACTAAAAACCAAGCGGCTCGGGAGGAAGAAGGGTCGGAGAAGGGAAAACAGCTCGTTCCCCGCCAACTCCACCAGCTCCTGCCCCTCGCATCTCGGCAGCGGAGGGGCCCTGGCCTGTTGGCAGCGTGCGGATTGGCCGGGGGGTGGGAAAAGGAGCCCGGTTTGGTGTTACTGGGCAGACTTGGAAGATTNGGAGGGGTCCTCTCTGGCGCTGGGTTACACGGTGGCCGGCTGAATGTCCCCATTGTGCTGCCGGGGAGGGAGCAGGAAGCGCTGCCATCGCCCCTCTGCACTCCTTGGCACCTCCCCGGCACCCTGCCAGGACGGCGGGGGGAGACGGGACATGGGCACCCCGGGAGAGGGGCAGGGCTTGTGTCCCCGGGGGGATATTTGGAAGGAGGGAGGGGGAAATATGACGGGGAAAAAAAGAGAGGGGAAAACCCCTCAAACCACCAGGGTTTGGAAGTAGAAAATGTCTCTGTGCAGAAAGGGGATTGGAAGAAAAGGGGAACACACAGCCAGCCCCTTTGTCTGCTACACTTAGGCATACAAATGGCATTTTTCTCAGGGAGGGGTAAAAAAATCCCCCTGCCACTTCCCCAAAATGCTAATTTAACCCCAAAAGCTGGGTTTGTGCAGGTGGCTGACCTGGAACATGGCTAAACCGATCGTAGAAGGATGTTTCACCCACCCTCAAAGTGCACTGGTCGGTCCCTGGAGCCACCTTACCGCTCTCCCTGTTTCCCAGCCACCCCAATTGCCCCCTCACCTTTCTAGCCTGCAGAATGGGCGACAGGCAGGGGCAGCCTGGGTACCTGCACCCATGCTGGCCACGTGCAGGTGTAGCTGACCCAAAGAGCCTGGGTTCACCTGGATGATCCCTCCTCCGTCACCAGCACGGGAAGAGAAACTCCAAAGCTGCTTGGCGCTCTCATGCAGCTCAACAGCACAAAATTAAACTTGAAAGCTGGAGACAAAACCTTAAATGGCAGCAGGAAAGGATTTTCTTTTTCCTTTTCCCTTAAATCATGTGAAAGCTAATTGATTTCTCTAGGCCAGAGCCCAAGAGAAAAAGTGAAATCCTTTCCCAGTTCCTTGTGCCAGATTGCCTACTCCGTCCTCCCACACAAGGGGATGGGGTACCTTGGGACAAAGTCTGTGCTGCAATGAAGGAGTCCAGGCTCGGTGCATGAAACCAAGGGGGATTTTTACCCCCCAAAGTTACTTCAACAATCTTAGAAAAAAATAAAAGAACTTTTGCAGTAATGTTTTGAAGAGCATCTACATGGCTTCAGGGCCCTCGTGCCATGTCAAGGGGTAACATGGGCTGGTAGGACCCTTGCGTTGGCCTTCAAGTGACAAGTTGTGGGGCTGGCACCCATTCAGCTTTTTATATTTCTTAATTTTGCTTGCCCAGTAGTGTAGTGTGCAAACCAGAAAATCCATCACCCCATCCTGAGCAAAGGGAATAAAAATAAGCTGGCAGCAGGGAAGCAAGCAGGACTCATTCCACACAATGACAGGGGAACCCATCCCGGTTCCAGTTTCCTGGTGCTTATTACATGACCTTTGTATTAATTAATGGGCTTTGACATCAGCAGGAGCAGACATTCACCAGAGTAGCACCTACAGTTACAGCCCTGGTGGGGAACACCATACATGAAACAACTTGTCCGCTTGTCCAAAGCTCAGCACATCACAGGCAAGCATATGGAAGGAAACTTCTACCTTGGGGAGACTGACCGGGGCCCACCACATTCCCCCAAGGGGGTATCTCACCCTCCAAGGACTTTGCTTTGTCATGCCATGGCTGTAAACATGCAGGGCTGCTACAAGTCTGGCTTGGCCACCTGGGAGAGCAAGACAACTTCCTGGTGGCCATCGGAGAGAAGATGGAGTAGCTGACAGCAGCTTGGAGGCCAGTCTGGAAGATGCAGCCCTGGGCACCTCTGAAAGACAAAGAAAGTCCAAGACAAAAGCATTTGGAGAGCCGCACTCATTAGAGAGAGAGAGGATGAGGTGTTGTCACTTGTATGATGTGAGCTTCTATTCACGGGTTTCTCATTAGGACTCAAACAACCTGTGGACCTATCCCAACTTTTGGCTGGCAGTATCTGTGCTCCTATCAGCCTGCAGTTGTCCATTGGGCAGGTCACTCAAGGCAAATGCAAGGCAAAAAAAAAAAGAAAAAGCCCATGCAATTATAAACCAGGTCCTTCCTTGTGTTCAGCCTCAGTTCAGCGGACACTCTCCTAGGGTCACCCAAGACACTGACCTGGGCCTTTTGCCCTCTTCCCATTCACTTCACAGTCTGGTCAAGGCTAAGACCAAGGGATTTTAATTAAAACCTCTTTCCAACTACAGTGATGGGTATTTTGTCTGTTAATTGCAGAACAGACAGCCTCTCAGCAAAACAAATGACTGTCCAGTTGGCCAGTGTACCTTTTCCAAGCCAAGCATTTGGAACATTAGTACCAAGCACAAGAACAGTCTTTCACGGTAAGGACACATACAAAACAGGAGGTGAACGGTCATCATCATCATTAGGAGGCAAAAAGGAGAAGAACATTTTCTTCTGCTGGGTAGGGGTGGAAACCGGGCTCAGAGCCTGTCTCTGCCATGTTGGAAAACCAAGATGGCAGAAGGACAACAAGGTCTGGCCTTCATACCTATTCCACCCTTGGAGCAATCAGGATAGTGGATTTGCTTTGCACTTGCTCCACTCTAACTTTTCCTGTGGAAAGGATGATCAGATTTGTACTCACTGTTCCAGTGGAGGACTTGGTGGCTCTTGCCATGAGGGTTTTAAAGTTAATGGAGAGGCCTTGTCGTGAGAATCCCCTAGGCTTTTGCACGACAGCCTTCAGGCGGTGACTCAGAGGTTCTGCAAGAGATCAGTGGACAGTCTAAAGCCTTTCTCTGTCACCTCCAGAAAATGCAAAGTTTTATCTTATATGTTGTTGCTCCTCAAGCTCAAAAGACCTTGTGTTTTATACTGCTGAGCTTCATATCATTGTCATTGCTCCCGCCTTCTAGGTCATTCATCCAATTCTTTTAAAAAACAACTATAATGTCCTCTGTACCATTGACATCCCCCAGCTCTACCCCATCCATATGTTCTAGCTTTGCTCTTCTACTCTTTTGGGGTTATTCACAGAAATAAGAAACAAGAATGGCCTAGAGAGATCCAGGGGAAACCTTCCTTTCTGTCTGACGCTTCTCAGGTTGGACGTTGTCAGGTTGATNTCAAACATGATGGTTGAATGAGATGCAAGATGCAGCAGGGTAGGTTTAGGCTGGACATTAGGAAAAAATTTTTCACAGAGAGAGTGGTCAGTCAGTGGAATCAGCTGCCCAGGGAGGTGGTGGAGTCACCCTCCCTGACTGTGTTTAAGAGCAGATTAGATGTGGTGTTGAGAGATCTAGTGTAGGGGGGAACTTGTAGAGTAGGGCTGAAGGTTGGACTTGATGATCCCAGGGGTCTCTTCCAACCTAAATGATTCTATGATTCTATGATTCTATGATCTCAAAAGTCCCTTCCCACCCAGGCAGTTCTGTGATTCCCCCTGCAAAATCAACCATGGCCACCTCATACATACTTAGGCCAGACCTACCTTCATCCCACTCTTCAACCACATACAGGTAATTTTGTTCTTTAAAATCCATTTTAGACCTTGCAGCCTTCCCTAAAGGATAACAGTTTGGTTCCTCTAGCACAGTCCAACTACCTGCAGCAAGGACAAGGCATCCTCTGCATCAGAGGACAGGCTTTGGTGGGCATGTCAAAGATGGAAGGAAACCTTCCAGCTATGACATTTCTCTCTGTGAAAACAACCCAAGGAACACACTTGGTAGACTTGGGCTGTATTGATGCAGCACCCAGGTCCTACAGTGTGGAGCAGCATGCACAAAACCCACACTACCCTCCCCAGGAACAAGCATAATGTCACTCACCGTAACAGCCCACCTGGGCTGGACACCACCCAGGTGACAAAACCACTTCCCTCGAGCCATCCCTCCATGAGGCTGATTATAATTACCTGCCAACCTAATTGCAGCCTTTCCTCAGGGAGAAGTAAGCTTAGAGATGCTGCACTTACAGACAGGCAGAGATTTGGCAGCATGCTGGGAAGCTACTGGTAATTAGAGAGATATTTTTATAACTTATACTGACTTGACTTGCCTTAAGTCAAGAGAGTGGATCTAAGCATGCAGAAAGCTGTGGTGTGTATCTAAAGCACACTGCTCATGCTCCTCTCAATTAAACATCATCATTAGCACAATTCACTTGGCAGACAGGAAAACCCCAGCTTCTGCCTTCGTGCTCTGCAAGGGCTACAGCTTCAAATGTAGACATGATTTCAAGGGTATCGGTGTTTGCTTTCCAGAATTTAAGTCTGGCTTTGCCTACAGGGAGTAGCACAGAAAAATGACATGTTCTTTAGTGACAGCATGAAAAAATTCACCTTGAAGATATAAAGTCACCCTCTCCCATACCCCAGCTCTCCATTTCTAAGCACAGCATATGCTTCAGGAAACCATAACATGGTCTTTCTGCCCTAAACTCATTGCCAGCTTTCTCCTGGAAAACAATATGAGCGTATTTGTAGTTGAAGGATGTTGACCTGTGGATGAAAACAAGCTGTTAAGGAGAGTTTTCACTTTCAACTGCTACAGCTTTGCTGTTTGGAAACTATCTGTATTTCATGTTCTCCTTTCCAGCCAATTCACATTTTTGTTTCAATCTGCACAGCCCCAGCCAGGCACTTCTGTGCGGAGCTGTTGTTAGTGTGTCATGGAGAGCAACACATACCTAAGGGAAGGAGTCAACGTTTGCTGGAAACGGGCCTGGCTGAACTCCCTTTCCCCCTCCTTAATCCAAATGGTCCCCAGCTTTGGAAAAGTTTGCCTCCAACTCTGAACTCGCTTGGCCCCAAGTGCTATAAATAGTCGGAACAAAACCTCCTGGGCCAAATGCCCTGAGTGTTTAGAAAGCTTTGATCCCGCGCTGCTTTTTGAGAGCTTGAGCCTTTTCAGCTCGTGCAGCTTGAGCCCATATTGCTGCTCAAAGTGGGGCCAGGGAGACCCAACTGCTGGGCTGGGAAGCAGGAGGGTGTTGAGCCCTGCATGCACCGCACGTGCAGATTCTCCTCACTTCTCCTGTGGCCAACCAGGATCGGTGCAAGAGCAAAGGATGGCACCGAACTGGAGCCATGATACCAGCCTTGAGTCCATGGAGCTCCCCAAGGAAAGCAATTCCTTGGCTGGACCCGACAAGCAAAACCTCCTTCTTGCTCCCAGCTGCTGTGTTTGCTTTCTGTCCCCGTTCTCCCGCAGTGCTTTGCTTCCCCCTCCCTCTGGGTGTGCCTGGCTCTTGTGCCTTGGCACCGCTTGCCTTGGCCACAGGCGGAAGTGGAAAGACACAAACATCAGGAGGGGAAAAAAACCCAACACAAAACAACAAACCAAAATCCAGAAAAAGGGCTGCTCTTGCAGTATTTCCAACCCATCAAGCCCAAAGCGGGAATCCTATGAGAAAGCCAGCTCTCACAAAACCCTGGGCCAAGATGTTTGGATAACCAGACCCAGGGTTTACATCCTTCCCAACCAAGATCCTAATGGTTTTGGAGGAGCACAGCTCCGCTCTGCCAGATGCCGGTGCTTCCAGGGGTGCTCAACACCCACAAACCGTCAGCTGGAGCAGCCACCTGGGCATGCTGCTCCTCAGGCCTGCCCAAGGCTGGTGCAGCTGCATGGGGAGGCAGCTCCACATAGTCCCCAGCCTCCACCAACCACAACCCCAGTACAGCTCCAGCCACTAGCTTGTTCTTCCCATCTGGGCACAAGAAAGAGCCCCTGAAGGCCACCCCAGCCTGGCTTTCGATGGTCAGCGCTGTAGTGGGCAGCATCTGCCTTTCCTACCTCTGCATTTCAAATGGTTTTTTATGAGTGTGGCTCAGGGCCCCCCCAATCCCAGCCGGAAAAACATCTGCCCAGGCGGCTTTTTCCCTGCCAAAGCTCTTCCTTTGGGGAGCAGAAGTCAGCAATGCCACTGCACACAGCAGCACAAGTTGGTGCTGAGACAGGGCAGCTCAGGATAACTCACTGGCAGCACCTTGGAGGAGAGGGACCTCACCACCCACCACAGCTGGCAGGACAGACCACCAGGACAGAGGTGCAGCACAAAAGCATCCTCCCTTTGCATTGCTTTAGCAGCAATAATGTTTCCTAGGCATTTTGCTGCAGCCTCTCCCTTGGCCAATGCTTTTCTCCAACCAAGTGACTTCAAGGTGGTTACAGGGCACTACTCTAGAGCAAACCCCACGTGAAACTCTTGGAAATGTTTCAAACCCCAGGAGTGAGTGTTTGCTTCCTGCTTTCCCACCTTGCCCTGCAGTCGGCTGAAAGTAGTGAATCTGTGGCTCTCTGGAAATCCAGGGGAGCTGCCATGGGCTTGGGCTGGTGCATCTCTAGGGGGCCACCTTAGCCAGTACTGGATTGGGAAAAGGTCAGCCCCATCACCCTCTGTCACTGACAGGCATCTAGCATGGGGGCAAGACAGTCTGGAAATTACTCCTTAGGGGGAAGTTATAAATAAAGCTGCCCAGCTTTAAGGGAGCAGTGAAACCCCATGCACAGAGTCCATTGCAGAGAGAGGACTGGTGTCCAGTCCCTCTCCTTGCCCCGCTGTATTCCATGGAGCATCGGACGGGGCTTGGTCCCACTGCCTTGTGGGGTAAGTGGGTCACAGCTCAACCCCTGCAGGGGACAGCCAGCCTAACCAGTGACCGCAGCGTGTCCAGCATGGAGTCAGTTCTGGAGCACCCACCCTTGGCTCACCAAGGCCATGGGACTTACTGCCTGAGTCCTGCCATGAAGCTTTGTCCCCTTTTTCGTGCTTGCTCCTCACCAAAGCCATGGGGCAACCCTTACCTGGAGTGGGTGGGCTCCCATCACTTGCCCGCATGCCAGGCTGCGGCACGCCGGATGGGGTGTCTGCCCCCCAGGGAGCACACGGGGTTTGGCAGCACTCTGCCTCGGAGGCGAGGGCTGGCTTGGGGCTTTGTTTTATGTCCTGTTTATTCTGCCGAGAGAAACAGAGGAGTTCAGTGTGCAGGAATCTCGCTCCCTTGCCCCGCTCCCCCACTGCATGAAAGCTGCTGAGCAAACAGGAGAAAATCAAAGGCGATTGCACCCCGCTGGCAGCCCGCTGGGTTTCCGCACCACCGGCCCCTCTGCCAGCTCTTACATAAGCTGCCGGCGCAGCCCAGCACTGCATTTGGGGCTTTTTTCTTGTAAACCAAGCAGCTGATGCAGGGAAGGCTCTCTGCGACCCTACAGCTGTGTTGCTCATTGTGGAAGACCCCTCTCCTCCCTCCTTGCCAGTCCATTGGAGTTTGCTCCCCTTTGTCAAATAAGATATGAGACTGGGGCAGCCCCTTGATACACAACCATGCTACATTCAGCTGGTCATTGTCATGGTAGGACACTGGTGGTGGGTGACAGCCAAGCGGGGCTGTCCACATAGCATCCCACAGTCCCCAGACTCAAGCCAACATCATAAGGCACCACTGTCCTATCCCATCTTATCCCATCCTCCTCAAGATTCATCACTGGAGCTTATAACCTTCTTCTGCTGGGAAAAGGAGATGATTCAGCCCAAATCTGAACTCTGTAACATCAGACCTCACTTCTCTTTGCTTCACACCCAGAGCATCACAAAGGTGGTCACAAAACAGTCTGACAACAAGTGGCATAGGTGTGCTTCCTCTTCACCAAGCACAGCATGAAGCACCAGGGCAAACTGTCCCCACTTTCCATACGCCTGTCTTCAGCCTGTCACCTTTGGCTGTCAAGCAGTCCCCAGGGGTAAGGCCATTCCCAAATACATGCCCTGCATGGGTTATGAGGACTCACTTCTTTGTCTCTCCTGGGCATGAACAGTGTCCTCCTCTCAGCAGAACAGGAATGAAAACCCTGTGGACATAAAAAGCACCAAGGAAAGAATATTAAAACCTCTATGTATATGCCCCTTATCATCAGGCATGGCCTCGCCTTCCCCTCCAGCACAAGGCTATTCTCTGAGCTGGCTAGGTGACAGCTGCCAAAGGAGGACAAGGAAGAACAATGACAGCCTAACTTCGCTTTTCATCCCTACCCTTTTTTTCCCCCTCTCTTGGTGTGCCTTTCACCGTGGGAAAAGGAAGAAAGCAGTTTCATGCTTTGAGAATCAGCCCGTTAGCAAAGGCAGCTCAAGTGCCCCGTTCCACCCCCAC
>VZTM01032883.1:97410-124621 GCA_013400555.1 Jacana jacana
CTGTGGGCCATCTCCAGGAAAAGCTCCCCAAACCACCGCTTTAGCAGCTCCATCCAACACTGCTTAGACCAGCCAGCCATCAGTCTTCAGCAACACACTATCATCCTCTACCATGCAAAAGTATTCTTACTTCCTTTTTATTTTACACTTGAATAATTTCTGCTTAAAAGCAATTTAAAAAAAATACTTAAAGCGCCATTTTCCTGGGTTTCACTATCATTCAAGTCTAACAGCACGGCAGCCCTGTTTACCTGCACTCTAGTGAGCCCTCAGTAGGGAACTCCTCACTTTCCAGCATGCACACCAGAGGGATTAGATCAAATTAACTCACACTTGCGGCTGTGGCAGGATCAGGCAAATCCTGGCTTGGCTATCTCTCTTTAGACTACATCTTGCAAACAGAAGGGCTGGAAACAATTTTGCTTTAATTGCTTTTTAAAATGCAGCCAGCAGATGGTTTGGTAACCTAAATTCATGACTCTTTCCACAGCTCCAGGCTGCTTGGCTTGCAAACCAAACCCAACAATGACCCAGGTAGCAAGGGACTCATCCTGCTTGCATTATGAAAGTGCTGGCCATTATGCCCAAGACAGGACTGTCCAGGCTGGCCAAGAGGGACACCTCAAGGCAGCCAGCTGTCCTGTCTGCAATCCTCAGTCACCAGCACCAGCATAAAGTTGTCTCTATCTCTGGTTATTGGTCTCGGCTCAAAAACTAGCCAAATTGCACTTGGGCAGTCAGGGACATTAAACAGGCCAGTCTCTGAGCTGAAGTGTTATTTTTGGTTGGAAGGGCTCTAGGCAACAGGTTGGCTGCTCCTGAAGAGCACTCACTCAGCATAGGACAGCCAGAAATATGGGGCAAGTGGCAAGCACACTACAGCCTGTGGTGTCAGGGCCACCGTGCTCAGAAACACCGTGGTAAGCTTGGAGAGCCCACGAGTATATAACATGGGCTGCAGCTTTCCTGGAGAGTGTGGCATAGTCTGTTCAGGACACAGGGGGCTCATGCCTGGCCCACATGTCCTTTTGTCACTTTGTCCCTGGAGGGGTGTTGCTGTGGACCCACTCTTGAGACCACCCTGGCTGCTCCTCAAAAGCTCATGGGATTTGGCAAAGCAGAGTCCTTTTCTTGTGGCTCTCACCCTGACCTGCTGTGTGACTTCTCAGCAGTCCCTTCCCCTCTCCTTCTCCAGGGATGGCTGGACCAGTGTCCAGGATGTCTCTGTGCCCGTCAAACTGGGAATGGGGACTGACGGGGCTACACGCTGCTTGCAGACCTGTACACTACAGCAAGGTTTCAATACGCCCATCCTGACTCTACTGACCCAAGTGATTTATTCCTTGTGTGTAGCCCCCACTTCCCTGTGAACACCTATGTGCTCAACATCCTAAGGCATCCAGCTGCAGAGCTCTGCTCCAAAACGAGCCACATCCCAGCGTGAAGGAATTAAGGCTGTCCCAAAAACCTTGCAAGCGTCTCGTGAAGCAGGCTTGTTTTTCTGTTACAAAGTAATTTGAAATTCTTGGAAGGCAATCAGGAAAGTACAAAGTATTCCAGCTCAGGACAGCCTGGGACTCATTCCTTAGAGGCACAATGGTTGTTTACTCAATCCCTCATACATTAATATCTAAAAATTCATGAGTTCAATTGTAAACAAGAAGTACTGGCTTTACAGTGTTGTCTACTTAACAATAGTGGTTCCAGTCTGAATGCTGATTTTGTTGTTATCTTTCTTCTAATCTTGCTATCAGAGGGTCAAAATCTTTCAAAATTATGGGAAATATTTCAAGCCCATTTATTTCTGGTTTTGAAATGCATCCCTCTGAAACCCAAGGCCAAAGAAAGACTATTTCAAATCAACATTGAAGAGTACAGGCAGGGAGAGGAGCTGTTTGTGCCAGCACTGTCCTCTGGCTCAAGAACAAATGAGGGAAAAGCCAGCCACAGATGCATTTGTGCTGGAAATCTGTAGAAGATTCCTAACAATTGAGAGGGAAGGTCCCCAGGGCAGTCTCCTAAGGGAGGGACCAGTGTACATAAGATAACCCAAATCCAACCTTTTTCCAAGACAAAGCACCATTGCTTTCTGGAAGCACTTGTACCAGAGGGTTGCCTGTGATGAACAGAAGTCGCACCTCCACTCATCAGCCCAAGGACTCTGAGCATCCAGAACTCTTCCCAACGCTTTATTTGAGGAAAGCCTCTGAAACTGCATCCCAGTGGCAAGCTGTGTGCCCAGCCCCCTCTCCCAGAGGGAGCTGTGGGAGATGAGGGTGGAGAGCCTGCAGGATGGACATGGACCAGAGCTCATTGGAGCTCACCTTTCCTTCTGTCTTCACTGACTGGCATTGCCACAGGCCCTTCTCATGTCAGGGCTGTGTAGCCTTCGGCTCCCCAGTTGGTCCCATTTACAGACCTCTCTCCCTTTTGGGTCTGATGATTGCCAGAGGGAATAAGCTGAGACCGTGGCTTTGGTCTCCAGGAGTTCACTAGGATGTTTACGGGTAGGCTGGCATGATTTCCTGACTCCTTTACAGCCCTACATAAACACACTGCTGTTTCAAGCATTATTGTGCCAGGGAACATGGTTTTAGCTTAGCTTTCTTGTCTCTCCTGAGCAACAGCTACTTGTTTAGGTAGCCCAAACAAGAACAAGAGATCCATCCCTCTTGCTTGCAGAGTGAGAGCAGATTGACCAGCTCTACCCTGATGCTTTCTTGCACTTGTGTGATGCTGAGACACCTCCACACAAACCCTTGCTCCAAGTGGGTGAGGAGAAACAATTCAGAGTAGTTTCATGGGTGGTTAAGTCTGTGTGTGAAACCCTAGTTACTTCTTCTAGGGACAGAGTCTCAGGCCATAAAGCAGCAGACAATGTTAATCTCAAGAAAGCAGTGCAAGAGGAGGAGTGAGAGTCTTTGAGCAGGAGGTTCATGTATCTTTATCTTTGCTGTTGTCAAAGGGCAATAGCTGAGACTGCAGTGTCTTGGAAAGCCTCCACACAAATTATCTCCCGAGGACATCAGCAAGTCTGGAAAATCACCTTCACTCTCTTGATAAAAGTTTCAGTGAAGAAATGAACTCCCAAGGCAGGATCCCCAAGAAGCAATCAACTCTACTGGCTAGAAATACATCAGCTCACATTTGAATGAAGCTTTTAGCTTGCTCAAACCACAGGTAACACCAGGAGATGTACTAGCCTGCTCTCCTCTTGGGGTTAGCCACTGTTTCAGCTGTAACTTCTGCCCTGCAGAAGCCAGCCAGACAGGTGGGGTTTATGGGGCAGTCATCCAAGTGCTGCCAAATCACTAGCCAAGGGCAAGAGCTCACAGACAAGCACAGTGAAAAAGCTAGGGAGGAAACACTGCATGATTCATTCACTTTCCCTTCCTGCCCCATGAAAGCCAGTAGGACATGCCATCCAAGAAAGTCCAAAAGCCTTTGATCTTTACTGCTGCCTCTTCAGCCAAAGAGATCTCCACTGAGAAGTCACTACTACATCAAAACCTGCAGTGCTACAGCAATGTAAGATGTAGCATCTGGCTCCCTGTTTACTCCAGTGAGCAGCAACTTCCACGGGCATCATGGGATCATCCTCTTTTAGACATTTAGCTCTATGCTTGCATACAAATATTCTCATTGGAAGAGCCCAAAGCTTGTCTCCAAACAGCAGCCCCCAGCTCACCTCACCAAGGAGGACAGGATCTGCATCAAATCCAGCTGTGACCATGCTGATGCCACTGAGGCTGATAAATGTTCTGTCCTGATGAAAAAATCCAGCAGACTGCCCCAGGCTATTGTGAGAAAGGCTCCTTCTGCTCCCTGCATGGGCTGGGGGTACTGTCCTGCACACTGTGGGCAGGGTGGGAGCTCCTCCCTGACCGCCTGTGGTGACCACAGCAGAACACAAAGCCAAACTGCTTTTACAGCTTTGCCGGCCCAGATCTCCAGCTCTCGCCCATCCTGCTGGCCAGCCAGTCAATCCCAGAAGGCAGCTCCATGTTTATCTTGGATGACCTCCTGCCAGAGCAGAGTTTTCCATAGAACAGCTTTTCTGCGCTGGTGGAGAAAGGATTTCCTGCTGTTTGATCTAAATTTGCCCAACATTTCACCAAGTGCCTCCTGGTTTCCTTCATCATCCCTGATCTTTCCATCAGGATGGGAGCCACACAGCCCAGGGCTGTTTGGCAGGGAGCTGGAGTGAGGCCTTGTGGTCAGATAGCAATTGCTGCTGGTCCATACTGCCTCTGGCCCTGGAGGGGTGGAGAGGGCCTTCCCTTCTCAGGCAGATCAAGCATGGACATGCAGTGCCCTCTGCTGAGCTAGCCACCAAGGGAGGTGCAGAAAGGAGCAGCATACTTGGCTTGGCAGCTTTGCAAACCTCAACAGGCAGCCCAGCCTCCCTAGCCAGCAAGGCAGAGAAAAGACCTTTCTCCCTACTGATAAATTGTCATTAATCACAGATATTGGAGCAGCTGTTTGAGAAGCCGAGCTGCTAGAAGAGGCCCAGGTGGCCTCATCAGCCAACTTCACATCTGCAGGTTATAGCTACCTGAAGAAAGCAGGACATCTTTACTACTCTCTGCAGTCCCACCCACCAGGTTTGATCAATGTTCTCTTTCTCCATGCAATGGGGAGGGGCACCACTTGGCAAGACAGGCAGAGCATTAAGAGACAAAAAGCCAATGTGAGGGACAAGTTAGTGTTCCCTTTCCCCTTGTCCAGAGGCTCCCCCTCCCAAGAGAAATATGTTGCTTTATCTTGAAATAGAGGGAAGCAGCTACACCGGAAAGATAGGCTGGTGGCCCAAACTGTCTCGGGGAGCAGAAAAGCCTTACCAGGAACTGCGCAAATCAGGCGTGAAGCAGAGACATTGTCTATACCAGCACCTCAGTGAATTAGTGCTCTTGCTACAGAAGCTGGTTTGGCTGGAGTTGGTACAGCCCTATGGAGGCCCTGCAGGTTAGATGGACCTGGGCTGCTAAAGCGCAGAGGAAGCTGAGAGCTTGGCACAACCCCCAGACCACCCTGGATCCTCACTGCACTAGAGCAAACCTGGAGTTGCTTCTGAAGCAGTGCCCAGCCATGGGGCTGGCAGGACACCCACAGCCCAGAGCAGCTCATATTGCAAGAAACCACTTTGTTTTTCTTTCCTCCACCCTGTCAAACCCTCTCCAATGCATCTGAGGGTAAAGAACCTCAAGTGAGGTTTAAAGCCCACAATACAGGCAGCAAAGTCCACTCCTAGTTAATAAGATTCCCTTTAAGAGATAAGGCCTATCGGCATCCAGAGAATGATAGAGGTTTATAATGCTGGCAGCAATCTGACCTGTCTATGTGGCCTATGTGGCACAGGCAATGTCCAGCTAGATAGTCGTCTCCTGGTCCTGGACTGAAATTGGCTCCTTCCCTTGACTGCAAAGACTGCCTATTCCTTATCTCTGCTGAAGGGGAGGGTCACCACTAACATGTATTGTATTCAACATTTGATTGCTTGCTTCTCCATTAATTTTTCCAGGACTTAAAGGCCATTGGGACACAAACCAAATGGAGAAAGATCTGACTTAATTTTGATCTTGATTCCAAGGCAGCGTTTCCTTCCTCCCCATTTCTAGCCACAGCTTTTCTAGCACTGCCAATCCCCTTCTCTGGGTATCTGCATCCTCTCACTGCCATCCACCTGCACTTGTTACATACCACATTTACCATCCTCTTGGACAGAGACCTCTGCGCCTTCGCACTTGCCTCGGTCTCCATGGTGCTCCTCCATCTGAGACAAGCATCTCGGCTAAGGGCTACTGTGAATCAAGTCTCTCCTGTAAACCAAAGCATAGTTTCAGAGTGGAGGAGCACATGAAACCACACACAGCATCAATGCAGAACCCATCTTGAAAATTCTGTGCCTCCTTCAGGGCCTCCCAGTCTGTTTTCTCTCTCACAAGCACCATTTATGATGTTTCATGGATGTATCAGCCCAGGACACTCCTCTTTCCCCCAAAATGCAGTCCCCCCACTGCAGCAGAGCCTGGCTGCTAACAGGTGACAACAATGCCAGCCTTGAAGTAAATGCAAAAAGAAAACAGAGCCATACAAGGTCTCCTTAAAGGAAGATATTAGGCTCAGGCCGTGCAGACCTGATGCCTTCTAAGCATAAAGCCTTAGTGTTTTTAAGGAGCATCCCAAAACCAGCACCTCCTAAGATGCCCACATCCTTTAGCACAGAGCTGGGGATACAGCTGAGGACTGGTGATGGGGGCACCAGGAGGACCTGTCCCTGTTTCGATGACATGCACACCCTTTTGCCAAACCTCACCTC
The DNA here is from genome assembly GCA_013400555.1 of Jacana jacana. Lineage (NCBI taxonomy): Eukaryota > Metazoa > Chordata > Aves > Charadriiformes > Jacanidae > Jacana > Jacana jacana. Next base: position 103,730 of record VZTM01032883.1, read on the forward strand.
TGGCCTGGGCATGCTGAGAATGCACAGCCAGTATCTCTGTATTGCACCTAATCAGGAGATACCTGGCCGTGACAACTGCCCCCCCCCCCGCGCACAGTATTTTCTTGTTATCTCACACCCTGTGTAAAGTGCTGGCAGGAAAAATGCTGGATCAGGAGCTCCCAGCTGGAAGAAATTAATATGGTTTTTAGCAGTGGCATGGCCCTGTGCTGATTCAAAGCATTCCTGCTCAGGGAGAGGATGATGGTAAGTGTGGTTCAGTGTCCTGCCCTGCTCCCCAGGGAATAGCCTGGTTCCAAACAAAGATGACATGGAGCTGGGCAATGGGGAGGCCAAGGAGACTCAGTATTTCTTCTGGCAACCTAAGATTATCTCTCAGCACCTTCTGGGCTCTCCTTCACAGGCCCACAATGAGGTGCCTTGGCTGCTGGTGTTACTTGCAGTGGCAATACTCTGGAGCTCCTGCCTGCTTTCAGGGCTGATGCCCCATTTTCTGTACCACTGATGCAGTCACCAGCACATTGTTAATCTGGGAAAGTCAGCAAAACCCACAGTCGCTCCTCAGGAGCCTGCCCCGGGCAGACAAACAGCTCCCATTTCCCTGAGCTCAGCAGCTCTGCCTGATAAAGGATGGAATGGAGAAAAGGAGAAGAAAACACTTTCAGCATTGGCTCTCCTCCCATCAGATTAGAGTGCACAGCTGAACAAGTCCCTGAGGTATGTAAGGGTCTGGGACAGCCCTATGGCTCTGGGACATGGCCAAGCTGGGCAGCGATGGCTGCAGGGAGAAGCCCAGCTTTCCATCCCACTGGGGATCTGCAGGTCACAGGAGCAGTCCCTGAGCACAGGGAGATGTGGCCATCTGAGCCCCACAATGTGCTGCACCCTGAAAATAACTGCTGGCAGCAGGGTGAGTTAGGGAGAGGAGGCACAACACCCTTCCAAAGCTCATGTCCCGGCCCCACCAAGCCTTTACTGAGGCTCAGCTGTGGGAGCAGCATCAGTCCACTGCTAAAAATGGTATCTGACCAGCTCTGTACTGTCTCCAGTACCTGCTCACAAGTGCACTCCCTGCCCCAGTTTCCCCAGTCATCAAAACTGTGCACCTCCACAACAACTGGCAAGAGCAGTCTGGGCTATTTTACATCTTGGGGCTACTGCAATTGTGATCTGGTGTGGGCAGCCCCACAGCAGCCTCTGCCAGGCAAAATGCGAGGGCAACCGGCAGAAAGGGGTGCCCCTGCCTGCCCCCCTCACTCACCTCTCCCACCTGGGTGGCCACAGGTAGCTGGGAGCTAGCCTGGGGCCAAGGAGCATCTCTACTAGGCACCCAATGGTGCTTGAAACTCACTGCCAAGGGGGTCACTTTGTCCCTCCTCCCCTGCTAACACAGCAAGCATCTACCTGCGTCCCTGCTTCCCTGCCTGTGGTTCTCGCGGGGAGACATTGCCATCTGCTGCCTGCTGCTTGGCAGGACATGCCAGCCTGCCTCTGCCACCCAGGCCTGGCCCTCCTCCATCCCAGCTTGCAGGGAACTGTCCCTATGGGGACCCTCCAGCACCGAGTGCCCTTGGGGCAGCACCCACCACTATCTCCACACAGAGCCACCTTTAACAGATGCCCCACAGCAGCTGTGCTTCAATCCCACCAAGCACTTGCAGGTCTACACTACTCAAGGGCTGTGCAAGTGGCTGGTACGCTCATTTGCAGCTAATGAACATGCAACTGCCCAGCAGTATGGGGCAGGCAGAGCAGTGTCCTAAACCAGGGCTGTGTCCCCTGCTGACAGCCTGGCTTTGGAAGCACCAGCCTCACCACTCTGAACTGCCATGGAGCAAGACCCCAGCACCAAGCGCTGTTGGTGTTTCACCTGCTGAAAGGGAATATGCACCTCCAGCTCTCTCTGCCTTGGGTTCGTCATCTGGAAACACAAAGGTGTTATTTTTTAACAGCCATACCAAGAGACATTCACTTATTTTAAACTTTAAAACACCTACATATTGTTTCTACGGCCTAAAACAGAAGATGCCATCAAAGGGAGAAGAGTAGTAATTATCTGCAGTTCAGAAGTTTATCCTTTAGAAAAGGAACTGGTTTATCAGCTATACTTGTTAAATGCTTCTAAGCTGATCTTTTCTAAGAAGCCGTGCAGTTTATAATTGAGCTTATCCACCTGAGATGGGAGAATTCCAGAAGCAGGCCTGGGTTAACAGATCACTGTCATGGTTTCAATTGGGATAAAGTTAAATTTTTTACAAGCAGCTGGTGTAATGCTATGTTTTGGATTTGGGATGGGAATAGTGTGATAACAGACTGGTAGTTTTGATTGTTGCTAAGCACCCAAGACCTTTTCTGCTCTTCATATTGCCCTGCCAGTGAGCAGGCTGAGAGTGCACAAAACGTTAAGGACAGCTGACCCCAACTGGCCCAAGGACTATTCCATACCATGTGATGTCATGCTTAGTATATAAAGCTGGGGAAAGAAGGAGGAAGGGGGGAGAACATTTGGAGTTATGGCATTTATCTTCCTAAGAAACTGTTAAGCATGATGAAGCCTATCTTTTCTGGAGACAGTTGAGCACCTGCCTGCCAACAGGAAGTGGTGAATGAATTCCTTGTTTTGCTCGGTTGTGTGCACAGCTTTTTGCTCTACCTATTAAACTGTCTGTATCTCAACCCAGAAGTTTTTTCCCCTCACTTTTACTCTTCCAATTCTCATTATCAATTTCCACTTTACATTGAATAGCAGTTAAATCCACTGTGTGGAATCTACCAAAATAGAGGCTGCTTGAGGACCAGCCAAGCTCAGAAGGTCCAGAAGGCTGTGCTCTGCTTTAACATTCACTGGTAGAGCCTGAGACAACCAAGTGCTGAGCAATGCGCTCAAAACCAAAAGTTATCAAAAATGTGAGATTAGCCCCTGGACCAAGGGGGCTTGCTTTGGAGGGCAACTTTTCTCAGTGGGCATGGATACATCTCCCATTATCACAGTGAGCACAAATCTAACAAGTGCATCTGCCACCTCCACTTTAGAGCTATGTTGAGTTATCACAAGAGACCGGTAGTGTTCACAGTCCAGGATGTCACAGTCACACTCTGGTGTCTGAGCTAATGTTGCTGTTGGGTCCTAAAGGGTGCAAAAAGGCAGAGACAAAACCAGCACAGGATCACCAACTGAACCGCAGCCCAGGAGACTTGAAGGAAGACAAGAGCTGGTGTCCTTTGTCTCCCCTCTGTCCTGGTCAGACCATCTAGACACACACTGACTGCTGGACAGGCCACTTGGCCACACACCTTGGTGCTTGTATCCATGTGGCCGTGAGGGAGAGTGAATGAGTGAAGTCAGACTTGTCCAAGAGCAAAATCACCTTCCCCTCCTGTCAGGTCTGGCACAGATTTGCTCTGCCATTGCTAAATGCTGCAGTGTTATTTCCTACATTTTCCACCCATGTGGCCTCAGACACACAGTCTACCCAGTAGTTTCCCCTGGATCCCAGTCATCCCAGCTGCTGGCACTTGGACGTGCCACAACCCCCGTGCAGTTGTGGCACAGATCACAGACAGCTCCCCGAGGAGCTGACCTTGGACATCCCCCAAAAACGGGGAAATCAGCACTAAGAGCTTGGGAGAGCTGCTCCAGCCACCTCATTTTGATGGGCCATGGGGCTGGAAGTCTCCTGAGACAGCCCCAGGGTGTTCCTTCCTCCGGGGCTGTAATTTGGGTTTCTGTCTGTTTTCTCACCCACATTGTGTGACTTTGTGCTTTCCTGGTATAGGGCATCTTACAAGGCTATTCCATAGAATCATAGAACCATTTTGGGTGGAAGAGACCCTTGGGATCATCAAGTCCAACCATCAGCCCTACTCTACAAAGTTCTCTCCTACACCATATCCCTCAACACCACATCTAACCAACTCTTAAAAACAGTCAGGGATGGTGACTCCACCACCTCCCTGGGCAGCCGATTCCAGTGACTGACTACTCTTTCTGGGAAGAATTCTTTCCTAATGTCCAGCCTAAACCTACCCTGCTGCAGCTTGCAGCCATTCCCTCTTGTTCTCAAGGGCTAATTGCCCTTGAGACCAGCACCAACCTCTCTGCAGTGCCCTTTCAAGCAGTTGTAGAGAGTGATGAGGTCTCCCCTCAGCCCCCTCTTCTGCAAACTAAACAGTCCCAGCTGCCTCAACCATTCCTCGTAAGATTTATTCTCCAGGCCCTTCACCAGTTTCATTGCCCTCCTCTGCACTCACTCCAGCATCTCAATATCTCTCTTAAGAGAGATCTCACTCTCTCTTGACTGCATCTTCTGCACAGAGCTCTGTGGCAGTGAGAAACTAACCCAAGAGAACGTGTTACTCACAGATCTGAGCAGGGAGGACAGTTTGTTGTATATTTCCCTACCAACATTTATCCCCTATCTCAAGAGTCTGAAGGGGAGAGTGATCTTCATCAAAATTTCCTTTTTCTACTGCAGTATTTCCTTTTCTTTCAGGCTGGCCATAACAGCATGCCTGCCCTGATCAGAGAAAGAGCTGTGCACAGTGAAGAACCCCACCAGACACCCCAAAACACTCAGGATGGCTGGAGAGGGACCAGCAATACCAAGACCACCATAGGACCATGCCAGCCTGGCACTATTTCTGGCAATCTGTGTTAGAGATAGAGCTCCAGCCCTGGTCCCTGCTCTCTTTGTAGCCTGCAAACAGGCCTCACTCAGCTGGGCACTGTGAAAATGCTCCTTTTGCCATAATAAGCTGAACCTGCCTCCATTCTCAGCAAATCCCACTACTTTATCTCGCCCTCTGTTTTTTCAGCCATCCCCTGCCTGTGTTCAGCAACAGCTTCCCCATGGGTTTAAGTCCCACCAGTATTCCCCAACCCAAGGTAAACCCCTCTGCTTCACAGAGATGCTGCCAAACCACGGCAAATTATTTTTGTTGGCATGGTGTAGTTTGCTCCAGTGCAATAGGAGGCTACATGGGAAAGAGCATGGGAATAAACCTATTGGGAGGAGGATTTCAGACTACAGGGAGCAGGGATGCTAATGTATAGAGAATGCTCTTTGGGAAGCATTCCTGCAATAAATAATGGTTTCAGTCCCTAGGAGAACAACAGCGCCCTGCTGAAGCAGCCTGCTCACAGCTGCTCACGTACACTGTCACTCAGCAGTGACCTCGTGGCCCAGTTGGCTCTGACTCCGGAGAGAAACGGGTTTGCATGTTTGTGGTTTCCTGCAGGTGCCACGACATTAATTCCTTCGAGTTATTGGATCTAAAGCTGTCTCTGAGACACATGCTCTTATTTACTGCATGCGAGTTGTCCAAGAAAGGAAAACCAAAGTAATGAGCCCCCAGGGAGCAGGCAATGGGATGTTGATGGCTTTGTCTCACGTCCACCTGGTGAATGGTACTGTGCTCTACACCATCTTCAAGATGCTCTGAGTGCAGCCTAGGGTAATTGCCTCTTCCCATGTGCTCTCCCAGTTCCTGAAAGCAGGATCATATACCCATACCAGCAGTGACAAATGCGTGTGCAAAGCCCTGATCAGCAGTGTGGGACTGAAGGCTGCTCTGTAGTGGTTTTGTTGAAATATTACCTGTTGCCATGACTCATTTCTTTTTCTCATTGCTAAGACCATCTTCCCTTTGTGGCTCTCTTTGGGATTAAAAGGAAAGATCCTACACATAGGAAAGATCCTACATATAGTAAAAATAAAATCAGCTGCAAAAAATATGGTAGCTGTGACACACAAAGTGTGCCTGGGGGCAGGTGACAGCCTCATGATGCAAGATGGGGACACAAGCTTGTACTGGTCTCATCTTCTCCGGACTTCTCACTTCCCTACTTTGCAATTTGCTGCCCTTGGCTGTGCTGATGTGGGAGGCTGTTCCCTCTCCAGGTGCCAGCAGCAAAGAGCATCTGTTTCCACTAATCCCAAATAAAACAACTGTAGGCAGAGTCCTTGTGCTGAGATTGCCTACAAAGTGAGTCAGCTCAAAACAAGGGGAAATGTTTGATTCTGAAGCCAGAGAGGAGACAGAAATGCCTGCTGTGAGGAAGGGAGAGCTTAGCGATGTGTGCGAGACAGGCAGTAAGAAAAGCAAGGAGGAAAAATCCCTGTGGGAAAGCTCCCACGCCCGGGAGAGACAGAAACACACACGCTGGACTTGCGGGGAGGAAGAAACCACTCACACAGCGGCCAAGGAAGGAACAACCAGATGGCAAGAAACACATCTTGAAGAGGAAAAGCAGGGATTTAGTGTAATGCACTGGAGATGAATTGAACACCAAAGTGTGATGTCCTGGAAGGCAGGCTGGGAAAAAGCACCCAGTGAGCACTAGTGGTGTTGGGGCTCTATCCAGCAGAACTGGAAATAGCATCTACAAGCTGAGAGCAGGCAAAAGCCTCCTGGTAGGTGCAGTGAGAGGCACAAGTCAAGCGGGTGGCTGGTGCCCTCCATTGCTGGTGGAGAGGAGGAGATGGGAAGGACTCAGGCAGACAGGGAGCCCTGCAGCATTTCCCAGGCTGCTTTCTTGGATGTGGGCAGCAAGGTTGGGGTGAGGAAGGAGGCCCCACCTCCAGAGGCTGGAAACAAAAAGGTGAGCCAGACACTGGCACACTTGTATGGGATGCTCTGCACCAGCCAGCCTCCCTCGTCTCCCAGGCAGGGGCCCAGGGTGTGCTCCTGCTGGGCTGCCTGCCCACCCGTGCTCACCCATCAAAGTTAAGACTCTTCCAGTTAGAGCTGGGAGCTGGGGGGAGGCAGGAGGGATGCATGCAGGGAGGCCTGAGGGTAATGGGAAGCAACAAGGATGGGGGACATCAGAGAGGGCATAGGGAAGAGGCCACTGGGGTCCATCCCCTTTTGCAATGAGACCTCTGCACACCCCTGGCATCACCTTGCAGGCTGAGGGTGGATTACAATCTTTGGAAAGCTGCTTCAGGGAAATGGGTTCACCATCACTGCACTGTTACTTTGCACATACTCACTGCCCTCAGATCATCTTTGTGGCCCTTCTGACAGGTCCATGTCCTTCCTGTGTTGAGGACTCCAAAGCTGGACACAGTACTCCAGGTGTGGTCTCAGCAGAGCAGAGTAGAGGGGCAAAATCACCTCCCTCGACCTGCTGGCCACACTTCTCTCAATGCAGCCCAGGATGGGGTTGGCTTTCTGGGCTGCCAGCACACATTGTATGCTCATGCTGAGCTTCTTGTCCACCAACATCCCCAAGTCCTTCTCCTCAGGGCTGTCCCAGCACAGTGTAGAGGAGCCCTAACCTCCCCAACATGGTCAGGGGAAAACCACATCTGGGGCTCCAAGTAACCCTGCACCCCAAGCAGCCCCAGGCACATGGCTGGCAGTGGAGGAGAAGGCAGTTCACATAAAGCTGGTTGTCCAAGCACAGGGGAAAGAGGAAGAGCTGTCACTTGTGTGTTACTCATTTCTGAGCACTCTCCCTCCAGGAAAAGGGGTTCCCAAGTTAGCTGGGATCCATCCCTGTGCCGCTGGCAAGGCTGAGCAGCCTACTCCAGCTGCTCAGCTGCAAAGGTGTTTCATGGGACTCTGAAAACCCCAGCACCCCCATGGGTTAAGCAAATACACACCATGGTTAAATTCCACATGGAGATGGGCAAGGAAAACCAAACTGAAGACTCAACCCCTCTGTGCTGCCAACGAGATGAGCGTTGGAAAACACAACCCTTTCCTTTCACGCAGAGTACGCTGGATACGGTAATTACAGGCACGATATTTGCACCCTTTGCTCTCCTCTCGAGAGACCCTTTCTGAAGCAGAAATGCACTGAGTGCTTCTGCAGCAATAAGCTGCTTTCAAGACCAAGAAGGGACTACACAGTTGGTAAAAATCGCTTTTCTCAGGTACCTGATAGCTGAGGCAATTAAAAGAAAATTAAACTGACATTTCTAACTTGCAGTGTGAGAGAGATGTGCAATGGTGAAATAATTAAAAGTTACTGCCGGGAACATCCTGTTCTCACCCATCTCTTGCAAAAAACAAAAGGGCAAGAAACATTTTTGGCATTTTTCCCCTTTCTTTCTTGATAAATAATTGCTATTCATAGCTGCATTCCAAAATGCTAAAACCCAAGGGTTTTCCACATGACAACAGAGATATTTAGTGGTTGATACCTGGGTCATCCAGACTCACTTGGTGACAAACAGCATCTTGCCAGACAGATTCCCCTGCCTTTCCAGCAACTGCCTGGGGGCACCTCCATAATGAAGCTGCAGTGCCATATCTAGCTGTGCAGCATTATTTGCTTCCTCACCAGTTACACTGGTGTACCAGCTGCATCTCAGCCTCTCAGGCAGGGGAGGTGATTCTCTGGATAGGAATCCACCTTGGAGCATCCTCATGCAGATAGGGCTCGCACTGCTACCTCCTCCCAAGAGCTTGGCTGGGCACCTCCCAGCTGCTTACAACTCCATGAGCACAGTGCTCGGGATGGAAGATTCACCCGTGATGGATGCACTCCACCCCTTAACCAAACTAGCAGTAGCTTGGTACAGGCAGCAAAGGAGGTAAAGGCCTGAGCCACTGCTGGGCCAAAAACTCCTCTAGTTTCAATCTGTTCTCTGAAAACCCACAAAGGAGCAGAGTGATGCAGTCAGCACCCATGTGTATGAGCTTGGAACACTGATCATGCCATTAACACATGAATAGCAGGGTGGCTTTTCCAAGACTAATTTATCAAGGAAGAAAGTTGTAGGTTTCAAGGCCAAGGAGACAAGGAGTCTCATGCATACCTTTCCCATCACTTCTAATTTGAGTATGAGCCAACCACTGTACTCTATAAATATGAAGCCTAAATGAGCCTATTTGGAGCTCTCCCTACATGGTGGTGATCTCCCATTGAGCTGGTACACCTCTCAAGGTTGCTCCTCAAGCCAGAGAGATCTTTTACCAACAGCAGATCTTAGGTAAGTGACTGATAGATAGCATGCTGAATTAATACTAATGAAACATTACTAATCCATGTAGTTAATATTAATTATTATAAACTTTGCATATATAATCCTTTAAACATAAACTATTGACCAAGTCTGAGACTAAGACTGGACCCGGCTGAACCTAGACTCCTCTCTAAGGAGTTTAGAAAGCAAGGAGGTCCACTTTGTACCTCATGACTCAATGGGAATGTCTTCCTTAGTCTTTGTATCCCTTCCATTAGACATAAACCATTTACAAAATATAAGATTGGATTTAGTCACACCTAAGTTCCATCAGGAGTCTAGAAAGCAAGGCAGTCCATTCTGAACTTTGTGACACAATGAGAGGGCCTTCCTTACCCTTTTACATCTCCACTCTCTATGTGAATCATTCTAACTTGATTGTAGTTCAATTTACCTTTGTATGTTTCTTCCATGCAGCAATTATTAACGTAAATCTTACCATCAAACCTATTGAACCATGGTAAACCACTGTTAAACTTTGTTAAATTCCATTAAATTTACTGAACTCTGTCAAATTATTTCTTCTTCAATGCGACATATTGCTACTTCTCTCTTTTAAGTGAGGTGCATTCCATTCATCTGCGACAACCTGAGTGTCCCATGGGATCAGAGGTGGGTCTGAAAGACAAGGAATGGGCAAAGAACACAGCAGATGGGCCTTGCTGACCTCTTCATTGAAGCAAGGGCTCTGGCACGTGTGAGAAAACAGAAAGCTCCTTTCACCTTGTTCATTAGCTAAAAGAAAAGAGTGATATTTATTATGTGCTTGCTCACCAGAAATGAGCCTGGTTGGGATCTGAGTCCCAGAATGCTCTTCATGTGAACCTCTTGCTTCTTGACACAACCCTAAGTCATCCTTGCCCTCATCATTACCTCCACCAGCCACGCTTGGTTTACACTTCAGTCCATTACTCAAATGCACCCCTCTCTCCAGCCCTCCTGCTATTCCAGCCCAATGTCAAGTTCATTTGCAGGAGGCAACACTACAGTAAAGCTTCTGATGTTTCCAGAGCCACAGCATCTCCAGAGTTTAGTCTCTCTCATGCAGATTGAGGCTGAGTATACCCTGGGCTGGTGTTTAGCTCTGCCCTTCTGGAAGGGAAAACCGAGCTTTCTGTGGTTTTAGGATTAGTGTCCTTTTCATCTACAATATGAGCAGGTGAGGGATGAAGCCCAGAACTATAGCAGGTGTATGCTGCTCCAGAGTCCATATATCCCTCTGTCAGCCTCTCCAACCTCCTGCATGCAAGTTCTTCCAGGGAGGGATTGGCAACCAGTCTGGAAGAGTAAGGAACATGCATGCTAGGCTAACTCCATAATTTCCACTGCCAGGGGTAGTGTTCATGTTTTATAGCTCTATACAAAGTCAGCCAGCAAAATCTTTACAGGACAGGACAAGACAAGACAAGACAAGACAAGACAAGACAAGACAAGACAAGACAGAAAAGTCACTTAAAACTCTTCCTCAAAGGTGTTTCCTGATTGAGAGAAGCAAAAAAGCAATTACAGCAAACAGCGAAACAGGGAGGAAGCCAGGTCAAGTGACAGGTAAGTGCACAATGCTCTGCAAGGCTCTGCACTGGAAAATGCCAAAAGCCCCTCAAAATTACTTCCCCCTTTTGAGAGTATGAGTAAAACAGATCAAGCTAGGACCTTAGAGTCTCACTTAGAGTTGGCTGTTTTCTATCTCAATGGCAGCAAGAAATCACATCAACTTGAGGGAGCATTACCAGAAAGTGCGGTGTCCTTGTTTCCAGTCTGGAGAGGAGCAGAGGTCTTTCACCTTGCCGCCTTAGTGGTTCAGGCCTTTACAACAACATTGCTGCCATCACTATCCCCCTGCACTTTGGGAGGATGTCCCACATTGCTTCTGGCTTCCTTATTCTGCCCTTCACAGTGGTAAAAACCTGCTGAAGAGTCAAGCCCCAGTCCCATACCACCTGGCCATGCACTCCCACTGAAGGCATGTAAATACATTTGTAAACGATGATATATAAATATGCTTGTAATAAATACGCTCATAGTATTATTGTAGCTGCCAAGGACAGGGGGAGCCTAGCTTTATTCTTCACTCTTGCAGTGATTACTGCCTGATCACTACAAACTTGGTGCTGTGTCATAGTATGTGAACAGAGAAGGAAATAATGTAGTTAAAAATAGGAATATTCTTTGTGTTTGCATGAACTCCCCTGTCCTGGAGCTATTTTAAAGCTGCTGTTATATTTCAAGTGAATACACTGGAAATAAATATTCTAAATAGCGTATTTCAGCATCTACTACTGTATGCAAGGACTGTGGCACCTGCACATGTTCAGAAGTGAAGCAGAACATGAGGTCTTGTAACAACTCACAGATGTCTCCTGTACCTCGACCCAAGCCTGCAGGTATCCTTAGGGGTGAGTTTTGTTATGTGAGGAGCACATGCTGGTGGGAAGCTTGTCAGTGAGCGTGCAGGCAGCCTTGTCTCAGCAGTGGTTTCACCCGTGGAACCACAGTTGTAAACATGGACTTCAGCCTTCTCCACGTACTGCACTTCTGTCCTTCTCCAATGCTCCTGTGATGTAACCGGGAGCTGACATGCAGGTGAAGACAGGACCAGGTTACCATCTGTCCTGACTTGAGAGGCGCAGGACTAATTTATCTTCTAATGCTGGGGAAAACTGCTCTTTTAGAAGACTCTAGTGTCTGAATGCATGAAAATATTTACTTTATAGCCAACCAGGCTCTGTGAGATTTGAGGTCTCAGTGCTTTTGAGCCTTGCCAGGTGCAGGGGTGAGAAGGAGCAAGGCCCGGGCATTTGACCCAGGCTGGCCAACAGGATTATTTCATACCATGAACATCACATTCAATATAAATTAGAAAAGTTTGCAGTGTAGTTCTCTCTCCCTTGATGGTGGTGGTCCAGACAACTCCTTGCCCAGGTGCCAGACCCCTGAGGCCTTCCTTTCCCCCTGAAGCCATTGCATTCGCAGTGTTTGACATTTGCTGTCCACTGTTGGGAGTGCACAGCTCGCTGCTAATGTAAGTGGCTGAGTATAATTCTTGTATACCCTATATCAGTATTGGGATTAATACTGGTTCTTTAATATCATTGTGAATTGTTTAGTCTTATTCTATTACATCTATTTACATCTCAACTCTTGTGTTTCTTTGCGATCCCTGATTCCCCTTTCCTGGCTGGGGAGGGGTCATCAGGTAACAGAATAATTGTCTCTGAACGACAATAAGTTGTTATGGGTTTTCTCAAACCATAACACCATCTCCCTGTATTCAGGAAAACACAGCCCCCAACCTCCCAGCTCTCTGGGAAGGAAGCATCTCCCAAAGCACACTGAGGTGAAAAACATCCCCAGTCTGCTGGATTTGGTGCCAGCAGCCGAGGCAGTGTGGTGTTAGTGTCCACGTTTTCCCACAGTGCTCCAACACAGATGTGCTTTCTGGCAAGGTCAGCTTTCATCCAGCAGATGTAACTCTGCACCAGCAGAAATACTTCCGTGGGGTTGCACTGGACCACGTTAGAGTGGTCTGCACTCTATGCAAACATCTATGCCTTCTTTTTTTCAGGCTCCAGGGGCAAAACATTCTGCACAGTCAGCAGACAGACTTCTACAAGCAAGTTCAGCTTCTTTTTAAACAAGCAAGGTCTAAATGGGAAATCCAGCTAACAACTGCTCCAAAACGTTTAAAATGCAAGCAATAAGACATACATTCTAGCAATCTTCCTAAGAGGTCCCACGAGGAAGGTCAGTTAGATTACACTACAATCTTGGGGTTTGGAAGACTGAATACCTTCTCCCAATTCCCTGAAGTAAGTCATCCATCACACACAGCATTTGCCAAGCAAAAGTCTTCAGACCAAATCCTTTAACAACCACTGACAACTCGGGTTTTAGTAACTCCTCTTTCTAGATTGCCGTCAATCCACCAGGTAATCCAAAAGAACCCACCTGAAGTCACTGAACCATCCCTGCCAACAACACCAGTAGTATTTTCAGGAGCAGGGATGATGGTCAAGTATCAAGGAAGAAGAAAATTAGCTCAACCTTGTTCAAGCAGGAAATCAGAGGGTGGGCAAGCAGGCCAGCAAAACATGTGGACTCTCTTGGGATAAAATTTGCCATGCAAGAACACCCTTGCATCAAGGAAGATGTTTCTTTTCAAAACGTGCCAGGGAGTTATTGGCAAGAGCTGCCAAATGGCAAGCTGGTGGCTAAGTTACCTCCCTGTTACTTGTGCACGGCTCTCAGCCCAAGAACCTATTCCTTAAAAGTCCCTTGCAGCCAGCAAGATACGTGCTGGCAGCTTGTACAGAAAAAGACCAGCTCAGAACAAATCACTACTCCTGCTTTCAGATTTGAAGCATGTAAGCAACAATTAAGATAAAACCCTTAATGAGAAAAGGAGTTGATAGCCCTGATGTTTTCTTCTAGCAGACAAGCAAGAGGAAAACCATTACATGAACTGCCTGAGCACATTCATTTGAGCACACGTTCCTCTGCAAAACAAGATTCTCAGGCAGTAAGGAGGAGTTCAACAGCACAGCCATCCTAGTGAACCTAGAGGGTGGGCTACACTCTGGTGCAGAGACTTTTATTATCTGTTTCATGAGGCCTTGCACAGGCCCACCATTTTTTAACTTCTCAAAGCATAGGACACAGCTGGGATCACCAAATAAAGCCACCATTTTCCTTGCTACTTTCAGCATGCTATCCTAGTGAAATGCTATTTATCTGCCATTTGGTTGATAACATCTCAGTCCCTGCTTGTTTTCAGGCTACAAGTAGGAAAACCACAGTGGGGTTCCTTAAGCCAACAGTAACTTTGTAAGATCAGAGGCAGATCATCACATGACGAAGCTCACTTTAAATAAAAGCTGCCTGCTCCAGAGACTTCACTGCCTTTTGCTCAGATTAACTGACAAATGATGGATTGCTTAGTGGTCTCTGCTTACATCAAATACTCCTGCTTCAGAATCCTCCATGCTGGAAGAAGGCAGTAATGTAAGAGGAGGATGATGGTATGCACAGGAGCAGAAAAACTGTACAATAGATTTTCCTTTGTGCAGGGTGCTATACCTGCACTACACGAACACAGGCTTATTTACCATGCAACACTTTTCTTAAGAAAATAGTACTATCACTGCCAAAGACTGGTCAGTGATTTCAGGTCAGGGAGGTCCAGCAGTCTTTAGTGCTGGAGCTATTCTAACTTCTTATTCTTGAGAAAATTTTCCTGTGATGGAAATGAGATGAGCAGAAGCGATATAGTGAGAAGACTGAAAAAGTGTCAAAAAGCCAAGGATATTTCTACGTTCCACTGCTCACAAACACCATCCAGCAATCAAAAGTCCTCACACAATCATGATCCCCCTGCCTAGGTCAGAGTTCCAGCCCTGTGCTTGGGTTCAAATGCTTTCCAAAATGCCCCAGCACTGAGGGCCCGCAAGTTAGTCCTCTGCACAGGACAGCATTAGAGGGAATGGGTTCTTCCATGGCCTTTACAAACGCAAATAAGCTCCCATATGCATTGGTACTCTGCACAAAGAAAAACTATTGCTGCTGAAACCACACACTTGGAAACCTCTCTAATGAGGCAATGCTTAACAGCAGTTGTATTTGCTCACTAGCTAGATACCCTGAGTGGCTATCAGCAACTCAGACTGACACTGTGAGAGCATTAGGGCCTGGGAGAGACTTCCAAATCTTTTAATATAATTAAAGATGTGAAGTGCAGAAGTGACGATCTCTGGGTTAAATTAAGCTCTAAGGGATTTCCTGTAACTTGCACAGGAGTTAGTGTAAGTTTCTTCGACGAGCGTTCAACAAGCTTTTCCCAGAAACCATCGCACATTTTAATTACTCCTTTCACACATCCAAGCACTTTATATGCAAGTCAACCTTCCAGGCAAGTATCTTTTTAATAACCTCTTAGTTAAGCCTAGTAGTTTTAATTTCACCAACCATTTACTCTGCCCATTAAACAGACCTTTGTTCAAAACACTTTCACCATTATACTCTTACAGGTACAAACTCCACCAACTGCGAACACCAAGAAGCAGAGTAACTAGATGTTCCCAATTACTGCAACTGCCTAAGCAGAACAGTCACAGAACATAAAGGTGTGCACAGCGGCTCAGTTTAATTGGATATTAAAACCCCCTACAGCAAAAGCACTGCACACCCAAGGGAGAAGCAGAATGCAGAAAAGGGGAGACTGCAGCTGACAACTTCAAAACGGGTTTAGAAGACAAGAGCGGGAACTTAATGCATGATAGCTTCTGGAACGGCTCTGTCACCTTGCTACTTGCCCTCTCTCTAGGTCATTTCAAATTGTGTTGAACAGCACGGTGCCTGCAGAACAGCACTGATGACCTCTCTCTGCAGATCATTTATCCATAGTCTCCTTTCAGAAAGGATTTTTTCCACGTAAAGATCCTCCCTCTTAGAGAGGCTAAGCAGCCCTCAGATAAGACCAACCCTTTGCCAATTGGTGCCATCAAAAGCCCTTCAGAAACCTAAAACTGTACTGGATCTACCTGCAGAGGGAAATCTAGAGAAGTCTCGCTTGCAGCTGCAGTGCAGGGTCCAGAGTCATCCAGGCAGCGAGATCTAACAAGAGCACATCATTTCAGAATCAACATAACACATCCCTAAGAAGTGGGTTGCTTATCAGTTCCCTCACTTCTTTGAAGAATGGAATTAAAACCACCCATTAGTGAGGCTGGGAGAATTCATCCCTCATTCACAATCAAGCTGAAGTGTTGCTGAAGACTCTCACATCAAACAGTGCAACACCCGTAACTGTAAAATACCTGCTCAACTGTTGCATGGGTGGAAGGTGCTGAGCAGCAATCATCTATAAACTGCATCACATTTAGTCCAAGTTCTGAGACACGAAGCTTCATCTTTGTAACCCTACAGAAATCCAGGGGAATGCAACAGTAATTTTCTACTCCATGAAATATGCAAACCAACAGCACATTCTGTGCTTTACACTAAATAGCCTGGTAGTAACCGCAAAGGTATGTTACCCTGAAGCTTTACTTTCACTCTGCTGCACAATTTCCTGCTGAAAAGGCAAAATGCATTAGAAAGAAATTAATGAAAATACGGTAGCTGGCAGGGGAAAGGAAGCAAAGCTTTCTGACATGGAAAGGAAGTTAGGGTGGCAACTTAAGGACAAACTGAATGTGTCTGCCACAGTGGTTAACAGTAGATTAAGTGTCATTATTAAGTTTCAAAGTTAACCCCACTGCCATAACTGAGGCAATACATACTTCTTTGGAAGTTAGAGCCTTCAGGTATTAGGCAGCACCTGCCTGAAACTGTGGGGCTAGGTTCTAGGAAATTTTTTCTTCGCTAAAGATTTGAATCTGAATCAAAGCAAAGAGTCCAGCAGACACTTTGGGTAGCATTCAGTCACACCACTGAACACAAAACACTGTTTTCTTATGAGAAGCTTCATTATCACAGAATTGTAGGGCCTGGAAGGGACCTTCAGAGATCATCTAGACCAACCCCCCTACCAAAGCAAGTTCACCCAGGGCAGGTTGGACAAGAATGCATCCAGCAGGTTTTTTGTATCTCCAGAAGAGACTCTACAACATCTCTTGGCAGCCTGTTCCAGTGCTCTGTCACCCTCACAGTAAAGAAGCTTCTCCTCATGTTGAGATGGAATTTCCTGTGTTTCAGATTGTGCCCATTGCCCCTTGTCGTCACTTGAGAAGGGCCCGGCCTCATCCTCTTGACACCCACCCTTTAGATATTTATAAGCATTGTTGAGATCCCCTCTCAGCCTTCTCTAGACTGAACAGACCCAGGTCTCTCAGCCTTTCCTCTTAACAGAGATGCTCTATTCCCTTGGTCATCTTTGTAGCCCTCTGCTGGACTCTTTCCAACAGTTATGCGTGAAAATGTTTAAATGAAGACTCCTATGCAATGAGTAGCAAAGGTGGTTTAAATCTGGTGTTTCTCCTGCTCTTTGGATTTTGTGTTCTCAAACATTTGCTACCGTAATACTCACCTGTTCAGATTTAGAGTGCACGGTTCCATCAGAAACACAAATCCTTTCCATCATTAAGAGACACTCAACCAATCACACAAAAGGGATTGATACTCCCTTAGACAGAAACATATATGAAATAAGATGGTAACTGTTAAGTTTATTAAGGAACTGGTTTGTGGTTGGTGGTTTGTGGTGTTTGTGCTTTTTTTTTTAAATAACCGACACGATCCTTTCCCTCTGAATAAAAAAAGTACTAGAAAGATAAACTCAGCAGAATGCAAGGACAGAAGGGATAGAAGGACAACTCTGGACTGTTCTGACTTAGCAAAGACCTGCAACAAGAGATCTCCAACCCCAGTGCTGAAAAGCCATCACACTCCAGAGGGCAGGGCCCATTTATCCAGTGACCAAGACTGCAGAGAAAAGTCTCACAGCCCACGCACCCTTACAAAAAGCTCAAGCTGATGCATAGTCAGTTCAGCAAACTGGAACGGTGCTAGGACATGGGAGCGATTTCAGCCTTCAGAAGTCTCGCATTTCATTACTCAGTGGTAATAAGGTTATTTTTTCATACAAAGCAAGTTTAAAGCCAGTGAGTGCAATCTCTACCAGTACAGGTTCCAGAGAGTACCATGGTGTAGTGGTCCGTTATCAGCCACTGCTGGGAAATGGGACTAGACTGGCCAGAGAACGTGTTGAGTGCCAGAGAAAGTTGAGTGCTTTTCCTGATTAAAATGATGAGGCCTCTTTCAGGGAAGAAGCAACCCAGGAAACCACAATCACAAGTGAGCCTAACAATTAAGATTTGTCCAATTTGTGTGTGCGCTCATGCCTCCGCAGGGTACCTGACTCGGTGAAGGAATGACCACAGTAATTGCAAGAGTAGGGCTTCTCTCCAGTATGGATGCGGTGATGGCGCTGGAGCGATGCCAGCCTGGTGAAAGTCCCTCCACACTCCTCGCAATGGAAGGGGCGCTCCCCAGAGTGAGTCTGCTGGTGTCTTTTCAGCCTGAGCAGCTGGACAAATGCCATGCCACATTCCTGACACTTATAGGGCTTGTCTTGCCGGTGGATCACCTTGTGTTTGGAAAGTAGGTTAGGCTTATCGAAACTTTTGCCACACGTTGGACAGGCAAAAGGTTTATAGTCATCTTCCTCAGACTGTTGGTTTTCTGCACAAGGCTGATCAGTATACTCAACAGTGTGTTGGTTACGGTGCACTGTGGACCACGGGTTCCTAGCCATGCCATTTCCCAAGATCACCATGGAGCGCTCTATCTTGTGCACATTGCGTAGGTGCCTCCAGACATCAGCCGTACGAATGAAACCCTTGTCGCACTCTGAACATTTGTGTGGCCTGTCACTAGAGTGAATGAGCTTGTGCATCCGCAAGTTTGCTGCGCGGAAGAACTCCTTGCCACAGATGGGACATTGGTATGAGTTTTCCACAAGATGAGTTTGCTTATGCTCCTGCAGCTCACTCATACCCTGGAAAGAGGAACCACACTTCTTGCACCGATACAGCAAAGTTTCCTCAGAGACAGGCTCAGGGTCCTCATCAAACACATCAGCAAGAACAGTATTTTCATTATCATCACGTAGTCTTCTCCATAGTTTCTTGGACCACTCAGAGGAACAGTGCTCTAAATCTTTACCTTCACACTGCAGGTCAAAGTTGATACTGGAGGAAACAAACACTGCATTCTCACCTTGCTTCTGGTAGTAGGTCTCACAAGTTCCTTTGTCTTCACACTGCAACTCAGCAGGAAGCTCCTGCTTATTTGAAGGTCCAGCAGAGTTGCAACAAAGACTGTGTGTCTGCAAGTAATTAATGTCTACCTCCTTCTGGAGGCTAGATGTGTGGCCCACCTTAGCCGTCTTTCTGGAATAATTTGAATGCTTCTCACCTGTGTCACAACTGCTGTTCTCAGAGTCCCAGTCCACATTCACATCCATCTTGTGAGGTGTATGCTGTGTTCATCTGCAGCTCATTGATGATGTGTATACTAAGAGCTTCAGGTCTTTCATGGCGAGTCCATCCCAGCTCTCTTTAAAGTTCTTTTCTAGTATCAACATAAGATCACAGCGAAGATTTTTTTTTCCTGATTAAAAGAACAGGACAGACTATTAGTTATGCAATAGAAGAAACACAATCATCTACTATTATATATGTAGAAAACAGACAGTCAGCATAGAAAATGCAGACCGACTACGTTTAATGACATTAAATCCTCTACCATAAGCCAGTCTTCACTACAATATAAATTGATAAAGAAGTACCAGTTTAAATCCACCTAAAGATGAGAAATCTTCAGAACTCTGGGGTACAAACACTTTCGGCAAAGTCCTACACCACAGCTGCCCCCACCACAGGTCTTCTTCCAAGGACTCATGCATAATCCTTGTTTTGACCTTGCTAAATACAAACTAGGAGCACCAGTCACAAGGTGGTTTCTTTCAGAAGCTAGTTAGATAACACAATGAGACCCAGAAACTGTGGCAGTCAAACACCCAAATCCAGAAGCAACGTATAGAAGGGGGGTCTGGAGAGCTCAGGAGCACCTTTGGCCTCCCATCCAGACCAGCATTATTGTAACTGTCTTGAGGATATTTGGGGTCCCTGTGCCAGTACCAGCTAGCACCCTGCAAAAAAGACACGTGCAAGGAAAGACATGAAACAGCTGTCCAGCGAGCTTACTAATTGTCCTCCCAGGCTTCAAAGCACAGCTAGTAATCTTCCAGAGCTGGCCCACTGGAACAGCTTCAAATTTTCTGGGTAACCTCCCTTTGCAAACCCCACTAGCAGAAAACATGAGCAATCATAACTGGTCAGAAATACCCGCCGCCTGAGTCACAAACTGTCTTGCAAAGAAGCGGCAGCTTTCATTTATGCCACACCAAAGAGTGGATTTGCAAGAGGTTTTCTGCACTTGTCCCAGCAGCCCCTGCTGACAGCAACTCCATGGGGAGCTTTTACTCCCCTGGTTTAAACCTGCACTCACACCGAAACGCTACTCTAAGCTCAGAAATTGCACTTTTCCCATCCTGACAAATACCTTGGCTGCTCCTCTGACCCCCACCTTCTCCTTCACACTTACTTTCATGTTCCCTTTGTTCCTGCTGTTTCTTCGCTTCCTTTTAACTGGTTTTGTCTAAGACCTCTGTGAATATAAGCATGCAGATATATAAAAGCACATATGTGTAAAAATATAAGTATTTCAGTATTTGCGTGCATACATACAACTTGTCTATTTAGTTTCAGTAGGTTTAAACAGTTACAAAGGCACTAGAGCAACATGCATTAAGTGAAAGATCTTATTCACATCTCAGACAGCCCAGCTTCATTTCAGACACAAGCTGCGCTTTCTTCTGCTGTGATACAGCAAACAAGCCTCAATCAGTCTTCTTCCTCAGTCGCTGCCTGGAGCAGACCGGCTCAAGTCACCCCCCCAACTTCGGCCGTTCCCATCAATGTAATAACCGATTCCAATTCTCATGCCTGCATGACAACTGGAACTCTTCCTCACCTCCTGTCGGGGACTGCGCACCCCCAGCTGCAGCAACTTACCTCTTCCCTTTGTTGAAGAAAAAACTTTTTGACGGGAGGCTGGCACTGCTGGGCTACGGAAAACTCCCCGAGGAAGACCCGTCCGGTTTCCACAGGGGCGGGGGGGCAGAATATCTAAATCACAAGGCGGGCTGAAAAATAATTGAAAATAAAGGAAAACAGTTGAAAACAAAATAAAGATTCAAAAGATCTATTATTTTTTTCACCCGCGGGTAGAACGATCCCCCCAAACTTTTCCCCGTGAACAAGTCCCACCCCGCAGACGCCGGTGCCGCGCCCGCTGCGCCGCCCAACACCCCCACACCCCTCCCGGCTCCTCCCGCCCTACCTGCGGGTTTCCCTCG
>VZTM01032883.1:124765-243821 GCA_013400555.1 Jacana jacana
CTCCCGCACCATCCCTCGCCCCGGCACCGACGACCCGGGGTGGATCGGGATGGGCCCCGCCGACTGGGACCTCCCCACCCCGTCCCGGCTCCGGCGCCTGGAGCGGCTGGGAGGTGCGGAGGAACGTCCAGGTGGTCAACCTTGGTTGAAAGCAGGCAGGTGCCCTTCATAGAACCATAGAGTGGTCCGGGTGGGGAGGAACCTTAAAGATCATGGAGTTCCAACTCCCCCTGTCGTGGGCAGGGACGCCTTCCACTAGAGCAGCTTGCTCAAAGCCCAATCCAGCCTGGGCTTGAACACCTGCAGGGATGGGACACCCACAACTTCTCAGGGCAACTTGTACCAGCGACTCACCACCCTCACAGTAAAGAATGTCTTCATAATATCTCATCTAAATCTCCTCTCTTTCAGTTTAAAACCATTACCCCTTATCCTATCACCACACTTGTCATAGAGTCCCTCCACATCTTTGTTGTAGGCTCCCTTTAGGTACCAAAAGGCCCCGTAGCCAGGCTGGACAACCCCAACAGCAATTTGGAGCAGAAATTTCCACCACTGCTGCCATTTCTGGAAGACTGCCCATTCATAGAATCAGAATCATTCAGGTAGGAAAAGACCCTTGGGATCATCGAGTCCAACCATCAGCCCTACTCTACAAAGTTCTCCCCTACACCAGATCCCTCAACACCACATAAACAGTCAGGGATGGTGACTCCNTGGCCTCACCAGTGCTGAGCACAGGGGGACAATCACCTCCCTACTTCTGCTGATCACACTATTCTTTATGCAAGCCAGGATGCCATTTGCTTTCTTGGCCACCTGGGCACACTGCTGGCTCATGTGCTTGTCAACCAGCACCCCCAGGTCCTTTTCTGCCAGGCAGCTCTCCAGCCACACTTCCCCAAGCCTGTAGTGATGCATGGGGTTGTTGTGGCCCAAGTGCAGGACCTGGCACTTGGCCTTGTTGAAGCCCATGCCATTAACATTGGCCCATTGATCCAATCTATCCAAGTCCCTCTGTAGAGCTTCCCTGCCCTCAGGCAGATCAACAGGCCCGCTTAACTTAGTGTCATCTGCAAACTTACTGATGGTAGCCTATACCCTTGTTGAGATCATCAATAAAGACATTAAACAGAAATAATCCCAACACTGAGCCCTGAGGAACACCACTTGTGTCCAGCCACCAGCCGGATTTCACTCCATTGAGCACCACTCTTTGGGAGCGTCCATCCAGCCAGTGCTCGATCCAGCAGATCGTACACTCATGCAGGCCATGAGCATCAGCTTTTCCATGCAAATTCTGTGGGGGACAGTGTCAAATACTTTTCAAAAGTCCAGGTATTCCTCTGGGTTCTGCAGCCCTCCCTCCTGTTCATGCTCCCTGTCAGCACATTTAATTCCCACACATCTGATTTTACATCAGCAGGAGCCACCCCAAGTCCAGTCCCCACTGGGAGCCTCCCGACAGCTTCTGTTCAACTACAGCCAGTGGTCCCTGACCCAGTTCCCCCAGTGCTCTGCACTTGTCCTCCCATTATCCTACTGACCTGTTGTGCCCTCCCTGCAGTTGAAGCTACTCTCCCTGTGTCATCTCACCAAGATCGCTCCAGCTTTTAACACTGCAGTCACGTTGCATGCTGGGTCTTGCTGTCTTTTCTTAAGAAAGCTCCTACAGGTCTTGGAGATGGGCTTCCAAAATTAACAGCAAACACAGACCTGAAATGAAAAATGAACATGAGTATCCGTTGCCAGCATGCAAACAGGGTACAGAAGGATACTCCAACTTCTACGCTTTTGTGATCTCACAGATCTCTCTAAAAATAAACAGGAAACCAGAAACTACTCTGCTGGGACCTGAGGGTGAGGAAAAGAAGCGTACCTGCTCCTTTCACGCGGAAAAGCAAGGCGCTTGAGAGCACAGTAAGTGGCAGTTCAGTTTCTTCAGATTAGGCAGTTAAAAAATAAACTATCAGCATTGAACCCATGAGAAACCCACAAGCTGCTTAGCATGGCGAGCCTTGCAGAGAAAGAACCATCATTCCAGCTCTCACAGACTGGTAAAAAAAACTTAAGATTTTCATTATTTTTTGTTACATTTTTTCTGAGCCTAAAATTCTTAGATGTTTCTGACTGCAACGCAGTAGCTGGGCAGCCAAGCAGCTTTCTTCCACCTTGATCCAAGACACACTGAATCACGTACCCCTTCAATGTCCCTTCTGGAAGACAAGCGCACAATCCTCCCTTCATCCATCGGTGCTCATAAGGAGAACTCTAGTAATATACAAGCATGCACAGCACCAGTGTCTCCACAGCCAAGCCTGTTTGCATGGGGGTGCAGATGATTGTGAGAAGAGGGATGGAGAGAAAAGATGGATGAGTCCTTTTGGCCAAGTGGGCTGTGCAGCCTCACAGTGGCACCTCTGCAAAACCAGCACCAGAGGGTAGGGATAACAGACACCTACCCTAACTTAAGAGACCACGTGCACACAAGTTCTAGTTTGGCTTGTCAGTCTGACAAGCACAGATGCCCAGCTGACTCCATCTAGTCCTGATCGCATCCAACAACTGCACATCTCTTAACTTCAACCTGATACAATGGCAGACCTCCTCTTGTAGCTGCCAGGAAATGGTATAATGCCAGCAAAAAGGTGGGCCCATGAAGCCCACCCCATGAAACCTCATGAAGCTCAACCAAGCCAAGTGCAGGGTCCAGCACCTGGGACATGGCAATCCCAGGCAGGGAAGTGATTGGGATGGAGAATGAATGGAGAGCAGCCCTNGACCATGAAGATGATCTGAGGGCTAGAGCCCCTCTGCTATGAAGACAGGCTAAGAGAGTTGGGGTTGTTCAGCCTGGAGAAGAGAAGGCTCCAGGGAGACCACCTAGCACCATTCCAGCAGCTAAAGGGGGCCTACAGCAAAGGTGGGGAGGAACTCTTTACCTGCAAATGCAGTGATAAGACAAGGGGTAATGGTTTAAAGTGAAAGAGGGGAGATTTAGCCTAGATATTAGGAAGAAACTCTTTACTGTGAGGATGGTGAGACACTGGAACAGGTAGCCCAGAGAAATTGTAGAATTGCTCAAGGCCAGGCTGGATGGGCAGCATGGTCTAGCAGGAGGTGTCCCTGCCCATGGCAGAGGCATTGGAATTTGATGATCTTTAATGTCCCTTCCGACTCTAACGATTGTATGATTCTATGTTCATCCCCACTTATTGCTTCTTGAGGTTTCTCAGTGTGTTCAGAGGAAAAGCATTCTTCACACTGCAGGTCAGAGTTGGTGAATTGGTTGAATTACGCTTCTGGTAGTAGTTTTCAAAGGTCTCCTTCACACAGTTCTATAGGGATTTCTTGTCAGATAAAGGTCTGGCAGGATGCAGACAGGACTAGAAGGTAGTGAGTAATCTTCCTCCGCCTCCAAGTGCAGGCTGGCTTTGCAGTCCAACCCTTCTGAGGTTTGTCTGGAATCACCTGCGTGCATCCATACCCCTTGTCCTATCATTGGATGTCACTGAGAAGAGCCTGGCTCCATTCTCCTGACACTCACCCTTTACATATCTATAAACATTAATAAGGTCACCCTCAGTCTCCTCTTCTCCAAGCTAAAGAGACCCAATTCCCTCAGCCTTTCCTCCTATGGGAGATGCTCCACTCCCTTAATCATCTTGGTAGCCCTGCCCTGGACTCTCTCAAGCAGTTCCCTGTCCTTCTTGAACTGAGCGGCCCAGAACTGGACATAAATATGAGGAAAAATTTCTTCACAGTGAGAGTGACTGAACACTGGAAGGGGCTGCCCAGGGAGGTTGTGGAGTCTCCTTCTCTGGAGACATTCAAAACCCGCCTGGACGCGTTCCTGAGTGATCTGATCTAGGTGTTCCTGCTCTGGCAGGGGGATTGGACTAGATGATCTTTCAAGGTCCCTCCCAATCCCTGATTGTGATTCTGTGAGTGTTCCTCACCTTTATGACAACTGTCATTAACAGAAACCAAGTCCACCTCCATCCTACAGTAACATATAGTGCCTATTTGTTAGTAATTGTGGGAACAGGCAGTACAAACCCCTGTGATCCCTCATGGTTGGCTTCTTTCATCTCAGCTTCCTTAGAAAAGAAACAAGAATTTCATTATCAGCCAGTCAAAGTTAGCATTTAAGATGTCAGTTTAATTGAAAATACTTTAGCAGTAATAAATAATGCAGAACACTCCAAATAACGTCTCACAGGTTAGATCAAGGACCCAGGGCAATGCTGTTCCGTGCACCATGTCTTCTGGTGTTGGTTCGCAATGAGACAAAAAAGGTCTTTTAGGGCAAGGTAATAAAAACCAGCATATACACACCCCAGCACTTAGACCAACAAAAGAATCAACACACTCATAAAATTCATGAGCACAGTCCCAAAACTAACCTCTTGCTTTCAGTAATGAAGAACAGGCCACTCTACTAATGTTTCCTTTTACCTTAAAGAACGAAAATTGGAGGTCTTGTCTCATAGTGGCCGTCAGTCCTGTACAGTCTTCCAAAATATATACTTACCTCTATGAAGTTTCGCATATTTTAATTTTTCCTTCAAATACCAAGGTATTTAAAAGGTACTCTGCTTCTATTTTATATGTTGCATTTATAAGCACATAGTTTCATTAAATTCTGCATTCTAAGCCTTTCCCATCAGCCTTGATGAGTTATTCCAGGACACACAAAAAATAAGCTGTAACCCTCAAGGAGAAGGAGGCAGAAAAATAAGTGAAACACCTATCTCTTTACAACATATCATTCCTATTAAAATTGCATTATTGGTGCTTTGTACCCATCTTACATTTATATTTCCAACACATACATATGGATCCAGAATCCTTTTTATTTATGTTACCTCACTTTTATGTGTTTTAAATGTGAAGAATCTGTCAGGACAGATGAGTATCTGTAATCTATTTGTTAGTTAGATCTGCAGCTAGTTAGACTGCTTTGGAGTCATTAAAATAAAAAAATTCTAAGGATTAGACTCTACACTCCCATGTTGCCATTAAAATTCATCATAAAGTGCAAACTTGCTTGCTGTCACAATGGGAGCTTATATTTTATGAAGGGTTTAAAATCATGTCCCATCAAATCTGAATTTTTATTGTCCAGACAGGTTTCTCCCCTGACACCTGGCTATTTTGATTAAGACTGCCATAAACACTTTAAACATCTGAGAGCTTCGGACTGCTCTACAGAAAGCAACTCACCCACACACAGGTTTTCTTCTAAGTAGGAGCTAAATTCAGAGAGACGTAACTGATACTTGGCTGAAGTTTGAACTTCTAACTCCCCAGGGGAAAGACAGGCTACCTTCAGCACACTGAACTCCAGTGAAAGATGAGCAATAGCCATTTACTGTTAGAGATACTGAATTTGGCAAGGACACCCTCACAGCACCCAACAGTAAGCGCTGTCCTACCAAAGCTGATGACACCCCATGCAATGTGCTTACAGACAGAGAGAAAGCAAGCAGCCAACACTCCAGTAGTCCCCTGCTCAGAGTGCTATTGACAGAATGGTCAGGATCTCTGGTGCTGTCCTCTCTCGGATCACCTGGGGCAAGGAATTGTTCCACCATCTCTCGCCTGTTATCATGTTTTCTTTCTGTGAAGCTTACCAGGATCTTCTAAGGTCTTTGGGTCCCAGTCAACTGGCATCTCATAAACAATGCATTTTGAAAAAATTAGCACATTGAGAAAACAAGTCCTACCTACAGCAAAAGTCAAGGTCAATTAAAAAAATCTAGAGCCAAGCTAGAACACAGAACAATTAACAGGAAGAAACTAAGCACCAACTTAGTCACAGCAAAATAGTGTGACCAGCAGAAGTAGGGAAGTGATTGTCCCCCTGTACTCAGCACTGGTGAGGCCACACCTCGAGTATTATGTCCAGTTCTGGGCACCTCAACACAGAAGAGACATTGAGGTACTGGAGCAAGTGCAAAGGAGAGCAGAGCTGGTGAAGGGCCTCGAGAATAAATCTTATGAGGAATGGTTGAGGCAGCTGGGACTGTTTAGTTTGGGGAAGAGGATGCTGAGGGGAGAGCTCATCACTCTCTACAACTGCTTGAAAGGGCATTGTAGAGAGGTTGGTGCTGGTCTCTTCTCAAGGGCAATTAGCAATAGAATGAGAGGGAATGGCTGCAAGCTGCAGCAGGGTAGGGTTAGGCAGAGCATTAGGAAAGAATTCTTCCCAGAAAGAGTGGTCAGTCTCTGGAATCAGCTGCCCAGGGAGGCGGTGGAGTCACCATCCCTGACTGTGTTTAAAAGTCGATTAGATGTGGTGTTGAGGGATCTGGTGTAGGGGAGAACTTTGTAAAGTAGGGCTGATGGTGGGACTCAATGGTCCCAAGGGTCTCTTCCAACCTACATGATTCTATGACTTTATGACTGCAAAAAGCAGACTAGTCAAGTAATAACTTTCTGCCTTACTTCGGTTTCTCAAACCTGCATTTCCCTTTGCACATATTGATCTAGACTGTCAGCAAATTTCTACGCAAAACTATTGTTCCAATTTGCGAACACCCCCAGCCCAGCTCTGACAGCTCAGCTCAGGTGCCAGACTGGTAAAGCAGTCTGCAAACCAGCACCCTGACCCTTACCGACCTTGCCGGACCGAAGGTGCAAATGCAGGAACATTTAGACCCTATGGCTTTCTGCAACAACAAGCCATGGTTTTAGAAGAGATGGATCTGATACTTACACACTTACCTTATACATGCTTAGTCTTGAAAAACCACAAAATGGGTACACACGCTCGTCAAGGAGTTAAAGGAGAAATCTCTACCTGCGAAATGGTTCTCTCAATAGCCATGGTCTGTTCTCACTTGTTTCTTATTGTAGCCCTTGCATTAATGGGTTGACTCAGAAAAGCACTTGGTAATCTGGTCAAATAGTCATCCCATATAAAGGAATGAGGTATGAGACATCTTTAGCAGTGCCCCAGGAAACCACACGCTCTCTGGGAGTTCCTTTTTTTACTGAAAAGCAAACTGTTGCTCAGCTCTTGCTTAAAACACAGCACTTCAGCCACCCCAAAACCCTGGGAAGGCAGCTTCCCGGCCTTCTTCCCCGGAGAGAAGGGCGATGTGCGGGCCAGAAGCCCACGCTGGGCACGGCACTCCCCGCAGCCCGTACTCCCTCACCCTGCGCGGTAGGGCCGGGCTATTCGCTGCCCTCTCAGCGGCCCCGGACCCCCGCCGCCCCGGGTAACACCACCACTCCTGGCTCTGCCGCCATCTTGTGGCGGGAGTCTCTTTGGGGAGGGGTAAACAAACACACACGCACCCCCGCCCCCGGCCTGACGGACAGCTTCCCCCACCAATCGGCGACCGCAGCCCGCACGGGGGGGCGGCGCAGGCCACTGTCACACCCGGGGACTGAGGGCGGCTGCCCCGCCGCCTCACACCCTCCAGTGCGCGGCACCGGCGGAGCCCGGCCCCCTGCCACACCTCTAGAGACGGTCACACCCTCAGAGGGCGGCCCCTGTCGCAGCCCCGCCGGGACTTTCATAGCTGGGGACTGGCCCCTGTCACGCCTCCCGTGTGACGGACACAGCTGGAGGCCAGCTCCCCTCCGTGTGAGTGACATACTCCTGTCACACCTCCGATGCCACTGCCATCGCCAGGGACCTCCCCTGCCACACCTCCAGTGTGACTGACACCGCCAGAGACTGGCCCTTCTCACCCCGACAGAGGGCCCTTCTCACCCCGACAGAGGGAACGGCACGATCGTGGACCAGACCCCTGCCCACCAGCCCTGCGTGCTTGACACCCAGATACCAGTCCCTGCTATTCCCACAGTTTGACTGATACAGCCAGACATCAGCCCCCATCACACCCCCAATATGACTGACATCTGGAGACCCGCTGCTGTCACACCCCCACTGTGACTGACACCGGTAGAAACCGCCCCTGTCACACCCCCGGTGTGAGTGACGCTGAGAGGGACTGCCCCCGTCACACCCCCAGTGTGACTGACACCGGCACGGACCGCCCCCGTCACACCCCCAGTGTGACTGACACCGGCAGGGATCACCCCCGTCACACCTCCAGTGTGATTGACACCGGCAGGGACCAGCCTTGTCACTCTCGCAGTGTGACTGAGACTGACACTGCTCTGCTGTTACACATACCTGTGTGACTGACACAGCCAGGGACCAACGCCTGCTCCAGCCCCCAACACGAGTGACACACTGTGAGACAATCCCTATCCCCTGACCCATCACCTTCCCATGAAGTTGACACAACCACCCACAGTGAGACTGTCACTGAGAGACCAGTCCTTGTCAGCAGGACTGACAGCCTTCTAGCTCCAGCTCCTGCTACAGCCCCTCAGAGTGGCTGAGTCACCCAGAGATGGGGTCACTACAGGGCAACCCATTGGCACCCTGTACACGAGCCCAGAAGCCCCAGTGGCAAAATAGGTCAGCACACTTACTGCTCCCCCAGTACGCCTGATGGGAATCAGTCACCTGCCACAGCCCCGCCTGGCAGTGATGTCCCCTGTCTTGGCACAGCCCTCGAGTCCAGGCCACATCTCTCTATGGGGCTGTGGAAGCCAGAGAGCAGACACACACAAAAAACAACAGGAGATGGCACTGCCGCATTCACAGGCAGAGCAGACTGTTCTGTAGAGTTCTTAGCCACGGAAAATACCTTGTGAGAGCATGAGGGACCCCAAAACCAAGTGCCCTTTCTCCGTTATGTGTTCAAGCCCAGCTGCTCAGTCCTTCTCTGAAACTCACCCGTGAGATGGGAAGGATATTTGTTTGCTGAAGGTCTTTAAAATAAAACCAAATGCCCACAAATTCCTTCGCTGCCAGGTGAAAATCGACATGCAACTGTGACAGAGTAAGGGTTGCTGAGGTGTGGTGTGACAGCTCCTTTTCCTGCACCTCACCCCTATTTTATGCTGACAACCTGCATGCCAGCTTCTCAAGATTTCATAGAATCATAGAATCATTTAGGTTGGAAGAGACCCTTGGGATCATCGAGTCCAACCATCAGCCCTACTCTACAAGTTCTCCCCTACACCAGATCCCTCAACACCACATCTAATCGATTCTTAAACACAGTCAGGGATGGTGACTCCACCACCTCCCTGGGCAGCTGATTCCAGAGACTGACCACTCTTTCTGGGAAGAATTCTTTCCTAATGCTCTGCCTAACCCTACCCTGCTGCAGCTTGCAGCCATTCCCTCTCATTCTATTGCTAATTGCCCTTGAGAAGAGACCAGCACCAACCTCTCTACAATGCCCTTTCAAGCAGTTGTAGAGAGTGATGAGGTCTCCCCTCAGCCTCCTCTTCCCCAAACTAAACAGTCCCAGCTCCCTCAATTGCTCCTCATAAGAAGCGCAAAGCGTTTCTCCCCTCCTCCCACAAGAGTCTTCCATAGGTTCAACAATTCTAGGGACAACTTGTTCGTAATCAAGTGTCACAGCATTTGGAAGACTGAACACTCTCCTGGGGACACCAGTTCCACCAGTTTATCAGTACAGCCTTCATCACTGCTGTTGTACATGTCAAAGCATAAAATCTTCTGGCTGTACATCAACGCAGATTTCNTTGAAACTCTCAGATTTGTTTTTTGAGCAATGCAGGATGTCTGGGTGCAGCATGGAACTCCAAGAGCAGAGGCCATGCCCCCAGGCCGGGGTTTGCCATGACTGTTGCACGCTGTGATTTATCCCCAAAGCAGCCCACAGAGGAATGCCTGCACGGGAGAGCGTGAGTGCACCGCGTATGTGAGCAATCCCCGAAATATATGGGCTACATGGGAGAAGCCTCCAGATCCAGGGCTCTCTGCTAAATCAAGTCAAGGGTATGATGCCTGTGCTATGCAGATGAGCTGTCATATTGTCTCCCACACAAGACCGTCTCCAAAGGAACCTACACCTACTGGAAATATCCTGCAGCATATGGACATTCATAGGTCAACCTGGAAAAAGTGAGAGTAATGATTGTCCAAAAAAAGCAGGAACTCGAATAATTTTCTAATGTTATTCGGGAAAATGCAGGCATGGAACGGGCTGGATTGCACATACCTGAGAGCCATTAGAAAAGGTCAGATCCCCTCTGAAACACATTAGAAGGAAAAAAAATGCCTCTAGCTTTCATGTGCAAGGAGAGGATGCCGTATGGAAATATGATTCCCTAATAAAAACAAAATAGCGCTGGAATGACTTTGCAAATGTGTTCTAGTCCCCTGTTGTGATGGGGACAGGGCCTGGTGTCACCCTAACAGCCAGAAACATCATCAGGCTGGCACTCTGACAGAAGAGCTTTACCTTCATTGCAGGAGCAACCCTGATGTACAATCCAGGAACCCCTACCGTAACCATTTCAGAGCAATCCCAGAATATTTGTTACCCTTCTTGAAACTGAGCTGGGGAAAAAAAAAAAACAAAAACCCCAAACTTCTGATGCCAACTCTGTGAAAACAACACATGTGTCTTGACAGCATACAGTGAGATGATTGAAAAATGAAGAGCAACCAGCAATGCAATGTTTGAGGTGCTGGGGGAGGAAAGGGGCTGGCGGACCTCAAAGTCTGCCTTTCCAAACTCTCAGCATTCACCTCTGGCACGTCCCTGCCATATCTCCCAGTTGGATGCAGCATCCTCTGTACATTTTTCCAAAGCTTCACCCTCTGAAAAGAGCTGAACCCTCTGTTGACTGACGTTTCTGCTGGAGAGCTGAGATTTCTATAATTAGCATCAGAGAGAATCTGGGGAGGGAGGAAGGGAGGGAGGGAGCTGCCTTTTTTTTTTCTCTTTCCCTTTTTTTTTCCCCCATAAATTTGGATGTTGCACATTTTAAAACAAAACGTTTTACTTAAAACATCAGCACATCAGTTCATAATTGCAGAGTAGGGAAGAGGGGCACGTCAGTAGTTGAAAAAACATTGAATTTGCAGGGAAGTGACTAAAGGGTTTGCACAGAAGGGGGCAAATGGAGATAAGACAGGCCGTCTGCTGGCATTCAGCTGTCGGGAAACTTGTGCAGCAGAGACTTACCCTTTGTAAGAGAGGCAAGGGGGGGGAAACAAAAAGAAAAACTTGAGAAACACCTGCTCTCTCTTCTCTTCTGGATGTGCAAACTCTCATTAGATGAATTATTGGATCACAGCTTGATCAGTGGTGACAGTCCCTTGCCACCGAAATGGATACCTCTCACCTCTCCGCTGGGTTCTGTGCCCCCATTTATGGGACTGTGCTGGGAACCATCTTCACAAAGGTTGCATCATTCAAGGGGGAGAAGCCCTCCGCCCTGAACATTTTGGTCACTGTTGGGATGACCAGCTGGTCTGTCTTTGCCCATTTGTATGAATGTCTTTTCATTTGGCTCCTTTTTAGTTTCCATTGTCGTAATCTTCAGGAAGAGTCATGACATAAAACCCCCTTGACAATAGGAAGCCATTGAGCCCAGACTGGCCATTTTTTAGCTGCTGCAGTCCATTGTCTCCCAGGAAAGGGAAACGTGGAGTGGAGATGGTTGTGTGGGACTAGGCACACTCAGGACAGAAGAGGAGCTTTGCCTTCAGTCCTGCACACACTCCATAAGAGCCTTTCTCTGGCAGGGAGCTCAATCTATGCTGTCCCATGCATATGAGGTGGCCGTGGCAGTACCAGCAGGGTTCTTGTCAGTGTCATAGGTTTCCAGGCTGAACTGCTCCAGCGAAATCTCTTTGCCCACAGCTACTGATTGCACCAGAAGGACCCCCAACTTATATTAAACACACAAATATTCCAGCAAAGCCTCTCTAACCTATGAGGCACAAAAGGTCTGGTTTAATTTGCATTTAGCAGCCTTCCCGACCTGAAGTATAACAAGTGCAATATCATCTTCTTACCCTGGGGAGGTATCACAGAACACTTACCTGAAATAGAGGCGTCTATTCTCCATCTGGTAGGAAAACAAGCTTAACATTTAAAACTGTCAGCAAGATGGGAGCAAATGAAGTCCTGAATGAGTGCAGAAGGGAACGGAATGTAATAAAACTAAGCAGGTAATCACAGATAGATTATCTGGAGACACCGGCTAACGCCAAGCTTAAAAATAACTGATAACCGAAGCACCGCTCCAGTGCAGGGGGAGGTAACAGGCAATCGCATCCTTGACATCTCTGTATTTGCTTTTTTGAAATGCTGCAGTTATTCAGATTAAAAAGCATCACTTGCATGAATCCGGCTAACGTTATTCACATCATTTTACACAGACATACTCAATAAGGGCCTTTTGACTTTGCACAGAAAGTAAACCTTACTTTACCTGAAACAATCACCTTGCCAAGTAAAATATAAGTTGTCCTACATTTTTTCTTCCCAGAGAACTGAAACTTGAGGCAATGGGTCAGAAAATGTAAAACTACCAGAAAACACCTGGAAAAAGTGGATAAAATAGTTATTCTTGTTCAGCTAGGGACTTTATTGGTTATCTGTCCTAGATTTAATTAGTGAAAACTACAAAGTTTGGCTAGCTCAGCACAAAATTTCTGACCTGAGCCAATTTCGTATTTGACAGGATAAAATACTGCTACTGAGAAGAGCTAACTGAACACCACCTACGAAGCGTGCATGCTGATGAGCTTTCAGAGGGGAAATGGCTTTACAAACCCAGCCCCAACTGGAGGAAACATATGTGAGAGATTCCACAAGTACGAGGAGTAACCAGGGTGCAGCCTGGGTATCTTTGGGTCCCAAGGACCGCCCAGGGGTGCTATTCTCATTGCTGTATCCTTTTGTGTGACTTTTACACTGAAGGATCATAAGTAACGCCGAGCAGCCAACTCAATCAAAGCCACTGTCATAGGTAATAACTTTAAGATTCCCAAATCGCTTATAAGTACATGGCACCCATATAAAAATTAATGACCCATTGACTGCAAACAGCAAAGTACAAGGCACAAACAGATTTGTTGATATATCTATTTGCCATTTGCTGCCTGTCCTCACACTAAAAGTGTTTCTGGTTATGGTTGCTGTTAATTGCTTTTTGTCTAACAGTGGAACTAAGAGGTTTCAGCTGAGATAAGGTTTCACAGTGTTAGGCAATTACGCAAACATTCAGATGCACAAAAATTCCCTGGTTTGTAATCTGGGTAAAGCAGAATGCAGTGAGTTATCTCAGGCCAAAAGTGAGGCTTCTGATCTGGAAAAAAAAAACCAACAACAAAAAAAAAACCCCAAAAAAACCCCACAAACAAACAAGAAAAGGCCTGACTGACCCAGGAAGCATCAGGGAAGGTGAAAAAATGAATCACTGCCTCCTTGTGCTTCATCTGCTACAGCTCACAGATTAAAAATTCAGCCACGGTTGCCTGAATTTTAACTCATCTCCAGGAACACACAGAAGCATCCTATTTTCAAACACACCACATCTTCTGAAGACATTCCTCCTAAGGAGGGCTTCCACGTGTGGTGTCATTTTCTCCGACAGATCTGCTTTGGAAATTTCCTCTCGGGGCCCCTCCAAGTTGACAAGTGAATTCTCTGCATCAGAAAT
This sequence comes from Jacana jacana, assembly GCA_013400555.1. Classification (NCBI taxonomy): domain Eukaryota; kingdom Metazoa; phylum Chordata; class Aves; order Charadriiformes; family Jacanidae; genus Jacana; species Jacana jacana. Next base: position 138,290 of record VZTM01032883.1, read on the forward strand.
ATTTGTTCAGAGGCTGCCAGGCTGATCAGTCACTTCCCTGAGAAGGAGGCGGTCCCGGGAGGGATTCTGCTCTTCCCCCTCCTATTGCCCCTGTAAAAATGACATTGTGGAAGAGACAATGTCTACAGCCACATACCTGCACCACTTAGTTCTTTGTGACACTTGCTTGCTTCTCTGTGTCAGGGATAGGAATAAGACTGCTGCCTGGCCTGGCCTTGGCCCTCACAACCACACCAAAGGCAAGAGAGCAACCTGGACTGGCCCAAGCAGGACTTCCAGCCCTTGCTCTGGGGTTCAGGAAGGATAAGACATCTCTTCTGACTGTCATCCACTGACATGGGGCTACTTATTTTAGATGTATCAAGGCAGAAGAGAAAAACAAGCATCCTCCTGCCCCCCTCAGCTTGGGATTGTTTAAAACACACCTTTGGTCTGATGGTAATTCTTCATGGGCTGTACAAGTGATTTATGGCATCTCCATGTAGCATCATGGGTGGACAAGGAGAGGATGGCTGGATCTCAGGCAGCATTTAGATGGGCGAGTTCCCAAAGACCTCTGACAGCTCCTGATTTACTTAATGAAGAGCTCCTTCCTACAGCTCTGACTGCTGCTCCATCATTCATCATTAACAAAGCACTTAGGTGTCTTATCTCTGAGCAGTGAGATTTCTTGTGTACACATAAATCAGCCTCTCTCCAGCAAGAAAGCTCAGTTTGCACCTAGCCAGCTCTTTCTGAAAGTGAAGGCTGTGCCACAAGAAGGAAAAACACCTTCCTCTTTTCATTCTCAGACATGCTACGTGACAGTCTTTTCTCTTTCCAATGTTATTTACTATTTTTCATGCCATGTTCACCAATTAGTCAAGTGATTTTGCTAAGACAGAGACAAGTGAAGTACAGCATAGGTTCTTCTCATCGTTTTTTCATCTTTTGTCGCACAAATGAAGTTTTTCTCTCTTTGAAAGATGGCTAAGGACACATTTCTCATGATTATTCCACTTTTAAGCTGGTGCTGCTCTGCTACACATCTGAAACCAGATGAACCCAGTGGAGAACATGTCAGGTTTTGAAAGGTGTCACAGGAGAAAAAAGTGTTATTAGTTCATCCCAGTAACAAAGGTATCATGCTGGATTTTCAGGCTCAACTGTTACTGTTTGTGGCTATGGTTTCTGAAGCCAAAAGATGAAGATTCATTAATTAACAAAGGAAGCTGGAAGATAATCCTGTGATTAAGTTATTGGAGTGGGACCTGGGAGAACTGGGTTGATTTCTCAGCCCTGGACTGGTTGCTATGTGATCTTATTCAAATCACTGCGTGGAGATAAACACAAAACGTTGGTAGTGCCAGCTCCCCATAGGCTGCAGGCACTGTGGGCAGGGGCTCCTGCACATGATATTTTCCATTATTACCAGCTGGAGCCTCTCAGTTCTGCTGTAAGACAAATGGGAATGATGCCTTACAGCACTCTTGCCCCTAACTCTAAACATATTTTGCCTTCTGCAACTGGCCTTTGTTCAAGCTTGCTATTTTTCCAGGAGCTCCTGCGATTGAATAAATCTCTCCTTTTAATGTTTTTCCCCCTTTTTTCTGTTTCCTAGTGAATGTCTTTACCTTCTGTCTGTTGCAAATGTGAACCGTTTTAATTAGGTGCTGTTGAAATGTCTTTTGCAGTTTGGCATCCTGTTTGGTTTCGCTCCTCTCGTTCTCTTTGCAGTTCTGTTTCTTCCCACATTGCTTATGTTTTCTTGTTTGTGGAAGCTCTTCTTTGTACCTATAACTTAATCATGCTGCACTTCAATTTCATCTCTAATAAGCATAAATAGGGAAAAGGGCAGCTGAAGCCCATCTCTCCAGATGCTCCTTAAATAGTCCTCTTTTTCTGTAGTATGTTCCTCAAATGTTATGGTTTTCCAGCTGAACTCAAGGACAAAGCACTCAGCTCAATGGATTTGTTGTATTTTTAATTATATTCTTAAATTACTTGATTCCTTCTGCAACTTCAGAGACCATACTGACCCTACCCCTTGAACCAAGGTCCAGAATGGCAGGGAACTGCTCAAGAAACTCAACAAAAAACCAAAACCCCAGTGGTGGTGCTATTAAAGCCAGTTCCTCATCTCCTCCTTTGTCTGCCCCAGAGCTGAACTACTGGATTTTGGATTTCCTTAGATTCTCCTTATTGTACCAGCAACAAATCTATGTGGTCTCTTTTCCCCACAGAGATTCACTACTAGTGTCTTGCCACTCCATCCTCAGTGCTCTCATCTGTGGGCACTGCATATCGCAAGTCATTTTTCTATATTAACCAGATCGCTGTTGATCTAGTTACATCCAGCTTATCTGGGGAAGTCAGTAATTTCAATTAAGCTGCGTTGTGCATTTACTTCTAGTTTTATAGGGGAAGACAGACTTTCCCTTTTATTCTTCCTGATCTCCAACAGCAGTACTACAGAAATCATAAAAAATATGGCTGAAGTGAACTGCAGAGGTCCAGTAGTTCACCTCCCCAACACAAGAGCACGGTTATATATGCCAAAATCTTCTCCAGAAAATTAATTTTAACAGGCTCCACACACAAACTTTTCAGATGCAGCTTCTCTAATCTCTCCCATGATCTGCTCCAGCATTTACCTTATACCTATCATGACCATGTTTCCTTTGCCTCCTCTGTCATGTTCAAACTGCATCTGCTTTGCTATTGTTTAAGCCTACTACTTCTTCTCCCACCCAGAGCATGTGTGACAAACGGGATTTTTACAAACGTGCAATCTGTCATCAGATCTCCCCGCTTCCATTCCCTCCCTTGGCTGCTGGCCTGGGCCAGTCCCCCCCAGAAGTGGCAGAGAGCAAGCAATGCACCCACCGAGCAGCCTAGGGCTCAGCTGAAATCAACCCCACAAAAAAAAAAGAAAAACAAAAAAGGTGTTTGCAAAGTAAGGCTTAGCAAGAGGAGTTCTATGAGTAGTGGAGAAATTAATAGCGACACTTGTTAAAAATTCATTTTTTGGAGGTTTGACATAAGCCAGTCAAGCAATCGCCTCCTATCACGTTATCAGGGACAACTGCCGTGCCGCAATGAAATCATTTAGCCATGCGTGGAAGGAGAGAGGATTAGACAGAAGACAATTTGGTGTGTGATGAATGGGATTTACAGGCAAACCTGCACGCTGCACAGTCACTCCCCTGCCTCCATCCATGGGAGGGGGACAAATACAGAGCTGATCTCTGGGGCACTTTGTCCCAGTGCTGATGCTGGTCTAAAGGCAAATGACACCATGAAGCTCTCTTTTGTGCTTTGGGCTATAAACAAAACCTTTTGAAGGTGCTCTGGTGTGGGATACTTTCCTGACCTTGGGAAATACACAGGCTTATCCCTTCTTCCACACCTTCTTTGTGGGAGCACAATAGTGTGACTGTCCACAGCTACTTTGGTGCAGCAATCCCATCTCTGCAGTTAGGATTTCTGTTTTAATGCTTCCCAGCACAGGTAAAGAAACTATTTTTTATTCTTGCGCCATAAATAAGCTGAAAGAGGACACATCCTGTAGTGTTTTCCCCAGTGAACAGCACTTCATTCACCGAATGCTCCCAGCTTGATTCCGAGGGGACACCCATTGAACTTGATTCCCTTCTGCTCTAAACCACTTATTGGAAAAGCAGCAGCCACACACTGCAAGCTGAGAGGTCTGTTCTGGGCCCACAGCTAAACCCCAAACTATTAACAAGTGTCCTTTCAGTCACAGTGGATTAAATCTGTGCCCTAAAAATCTATTCCTTCAGCTGCATTTTTCAGGCTTCCTTTGGTCACTTTGGAGAACTCAAAGCCTTGATCTGACTTGTGGCTTGAATCCTTTTTTCCAAACAATACACATGTCTTTTTCAATTCAAGCTCTAGCCAGAGACGAGAGGGGCCAAGCCACCAGGAAAGGCTCTGAGCTTCAGATGGCTCAGGAAACCCTTCTCAGAACAGGTTCCTGCTCAAGTTTTCAAACCCAGCATCGAAGTGACCTCCAAAATTACCCAGCACACTGTGAAACTACTGCAGGCTCTGACACATTATAGCTCATATAGCTCACGCTTAATTGAAGTAGGAGAAGCCCTAGGTAACTCAGCTCTGACAGGCACTCTTTTTACAAGGGGAAACCTCAAAGATGTTCATGCCTGATAAGGTCTGACTGTTTCCAGGGTTCAGATCTACAAAGGAAATAAGTAAATGTATCTACAGCTACTGGAGAAGAAAAGGAAGCCTTTTTGCTGTGTGGAGTGGAAACCCTAGCTTCAAAATTAAGGCAGCTAAAATCAGTAGTTGCTTTGCAAAATGCTGGCCAAACAGCTGCTGTTTGACATTTGTGTGTGCAAAGTTACTGTACAAAAAAAGGAAGGAGCGATGTGTTTGGAAGCACAGCGGTAGCTGCATGCGGAAGAAAACACATGGCTCCTTCCAGCCCGGATTGTGTCACGCGTCTGGATGGCAGAGCTGAAGGCATCGCATCCGACGTGCTCTCTGGCTATCGAAAAGACGCCCGGGGTAAAGCAGGCCAGTGGTTCTAACGCCAACTGTGGCATCACCCTGGCTCCATTGCTGGGCTGTACCAGCTTTTGGCCATCTCACACGCCTCCCATCAGTGCAGGAAAACTCAAATAGAAGATGCTGTGTAATATGGATGTTCTTTTCCTGATCCTGGGTCGAAGCCAGGACTCCTCCAGCGCTCATGGTGGGTCTGTTCAGCATCACCATGTCTGCGGGACCAAGTCCACTTGTGACAGAGAAGGTGCAAAGGGTGAGCTGCAGTCTGATGGAGGGCCTGATATGTTGTGCCATAAGAAAATTAGCAGCCACAGCAGAGAGGAGAAGGATGCCAGGAGTGTTAATGTAAAGGTCAAGGAATCATTATAGATGAAGATGACTAAAGTTAACTAAATTCAGGGTGGTACTGCAGATTAAGTGCATGCCACTAATTAATAATAACCAGCAGGCTGCATGGAGAACCAGAGGGCCTCTCACCGCAGAGTCAGCAACCAGCTCATTTTTGCTGGTCAAGAGAACATTAATGGTGGGGCAGCAACGCTGGTGAGCAATAAATACTCTGAAAATTGATGATTTCAGGAGACCCTTAAAATAACACTAAGATACTAAGCGGGAAAGAGGTGTAGATTAAGCTATAAAAGCTGACCTGTGGGATGAAGCCTGTTCTCCATCTGAGCAGAAAGTCCCACGATCACCAAGATGTTCAGCTGCAATGAAACATGATTGATAGACACTTAATTAGAATGACAGATGGGGAAAATGAGTAAAAGATGAAGCCCTTTAAATGAATGGACAGCAAACCCCAGCAAGCAGGGCCTCTAAACCTACACTGGAGAGAAAAAAGATAGCACTGACCTGGAAGTGGAAGAAAAGCCAGGAGGAAAGAGTGCTGAGTGCTCCCGACACAGCGTGAGCTACAACAGTGCCTGGAATCAGGCCTCTCCTGGTGTTTGTTCCTGTGACACCAGGTCTGTCTGCTGGGAATGGGAAGCGGGGTGAGGCTGTGCAACTCTCCCCTCCCTTCAAAGTTATCCCCAGGTGCCAGCTAGAATCTAGACACTGCAAACTTCTTAGCTTATTCTCCTTCATCAATATTTTAATAGGTATTGGTTTTTACTGTAAGAGACATCACTTCTTGTTAATTAGAGTGCTGGAATGGCACTGGCAGGCAAAATACCTTGGCTCCAAACAAACCCAGAGGGGAAAAGGGAAATATATTCCTAAGAACAACAATTGGAAAGAATCTAATTCAATAATAGATTTTGTTTGGTATCATTCTGGCACCAGCAGTCATCTTCCTGTTATTTTTAGGTTCTGATGACGCCAACAGGTTTTGTTTTTTTCTTTATGGAGTTTTATTGTTGCTGCTATGCAAAAAAAAATCCCAAAGAGAAAATTTCCATAGTTTAATCACACTAAATGAAATTGCAATTATTTCTAGAATTTAAGACTTTGTACCTCTAGATTCCTAGCAAAATATGCAGATGTTTGCCTGAGTCCAGAGAATAGGATAAGGACTTCTTGGGTGCCTTTTGGGGAAAGATAGAGGGATGGGATGAGAACAGAAAGCAAACGCATATTTACCTAGTGAGAGACTGACAGGGTTTTAGATGAAGTATATTACACAGTCCAAGAGGCAGAATTTGTGTTTATAAATACAAAACAAACATCAAAATCATCTTGTTTCATGTGACAGCCTCTTTCTTTGTGTTTTTCTTTCCAAGGGATTAGTCACGGAAGTATTTATTTGGGGATATTAGCTGCAGTAGCTATACAAACCAGGCACCAAATATTAGGAATGCCTGGTCCAGTGTTGTCTGTGCTTTCCGCTAGGTCATGAAATTCTTGATCTTTTAAAAAATGCGTGTTTTGCAGAGCTTTTCCCCATGATTTATTTTGCTTTGTGCATCACGAAGACTTATTTTTTTGTGTGCACTAAGTGGCTTGATAGCAGGGTGTGGATTGCAAAAAGAGACTAAGCCAGGAGGGGCTCCTGAGGAGAGCGAGGGTGAAAGGAAGCGCATCAACACCAGCTGTGTGGCCCCGCACTCAGGGTGCTGTGATGGGGAAGAGGTGTACTTGTTGAACCCCAGCCCCTTCCCTTACCTTTATTCCAGAGCTGTCACAGATAGACATGTTCAATTGACCATGATGAACCGTGTCACCCAATGCAGCCACCCACTCACCGAGGTGCAAAGGGATGCTCACCTAGCTGTAAGCACAGCCACAGCACAGCTGAAGGTCACAGTCCAGCTGAGATATCTCCATCCTCTTTCCAATTGCTGCAGATTTCTTAGGCTTCGGTGGAAAAAACCCTCTTCTTGCATTTCGTTACTGTGGAGAAGCAAGCAGGGAGGGGTTCCACTGAACACCCCCATCTTCCTAGCACTGCTTGGCCAAAGGAGAATCAAGAGGAAAGAAAAGACCATCAGGTGATTCCCTTGGAAGTGCACGTCCAGTGGTGACAAATTCCAGACTACAAAAAGACACTATTTTTCCAGGGGTGGCCAAAATGAAAATTAACCAAACCCTTAGAAACCAGGGAGTTTTTACTTAGGGACAGCAAGATCTTTATCCCCTTGTTGCATTTACTGCCAGGACTGAGGCATTTTCTCTCTTGCTTGAGTGCTTGCTATGAAGAGACATCGGTTATAAAGCTGCTTGGTTAATAGGAATAAAATGCAAACTATAAATTCATGTTTTGAAGAATTTGTTCATCTTAGATGTCACTTCTGGGCTCTGGGTTATACAAGATCCCATATTTTTATAGGGTTAATAACTCAGGAATTCTTTCTGGTTTGTGGTTTTCCCCTCCCCTCCTCCCCTTCTACTTCTTTTTATTTTCTCCTTTTTTTTTTTTTTTTTATTTTTTTTATTATTTTTACAATTACAAAAGGTATTTGCAAAACATTTTTCCCCCCAGATATCTCCTGGCTGCTTTCAAGCTGAAATTTAGCAGTCAGCATGCATTTCCTACCCAATAATAGACACAGATTCTGCACTTTAAAACTAGTGGTGGGTACAGACCCAAGAGATTTTTTTTCCTTTTCTTTAAAATTTGCATTAAAATCATATATGACGAGGGGTTTGTGGGTTTTTTTGTTTGGTTTTTTTTTTGTTTGTGGTTTTTTGGTGTGCTTTTTTCCTTGTCTTTAAAGCAAAAGCTACAACAGAAAACCCTAGGATGTGTATTAACAACAGCCAATTAGCCACATACTGCCTGGGTGGCTCTTGTAGAAAGGATTTTTATCAATAATAAAGCCCTGAAAGCTGATGAATTTTACAGTGGGATGATTTAATATTGGGGAACCAGATTGCCTCAGATGAAAAACAGAAGTGAGGATGTGTGGCTTTTTGCACGGCTTGGGCACTTGTCCAAAGCCAGCCCCCATCAGCCCTGCCTGGCAGTTTTACTGTTTATCAGTCGGTTAGGATTTGATGATGGGTGCCCATAGGGTGAAGGATTTGGGAAAGGGACACTCATTATAATTGCTGGAGGGGAACCCTTCAGCTGATCCCGCTCCCCGCGGGCTTTTGCATTCATCACCTATTTCCCTGGAGGGAGGTACATCAGAGAAGAGGGAAATGTGCACGTCTAAATTTTAACTTTGAAGTGGGGGAAATATGGCAGTCTTTTCCCGGAGCTCCTTCTTATCCCCCCTTCCCCTACCCGCCCCAAATATCTTTGCAAACTTTTTAAAACCTAGTTGGTTTGAATATGCACAGGCTTCTTAGCGTTTGCTCAGACCAGTGCCTTCGGGTAGCTTTTTGAAAAACATGAGAAATTAACATTTGAAAAGGTATTCCCACACACTCTTTGAGCAGGAAATGTGGCTTCCTTCTCCACCCACTTTATCACTAAGCAGCTTGGAGATAAATAATGGAGATTTTCATGGCCATTGTGGGCAAAACCCATCACCCGCGGTGGGATAATCTCTCAAGCGTGTCTTTGCTGAGCAGAGAAATTGGACGGGGAGCTGCACCTAGACATCAGTGTATTGTCTCAGCCATTGCAGACAGTCGCCCACAGACCTCTGCTTAAAAGAAGGTGAAATGGGAAATGGAGTAACTCAGGAAAACCAAATCCAACACATTTAATTTTCAACCAGTGCCGGCCTTGCCAGGTCTCTGCTACTGGACACCACAACAGCCATTGGCACTTGATGAAGTTGGAGAAGACGCTCATGTTGCCTGTCCTTAGATACATCCTTGGGTTCAGACACACAACCAAGTTATTGGCAGCTTAAAGCTGCCTCCTGGCATCTGCATAGTCAGGTGGAGCCTGTCCTGGGCAGGGCAGCTTGCTTTAAATCACTGTCCCTTAGGACATCATCACATGAACATGCTGAACTTGGGTCTAGGGCCTGATTAGTGTTCCTTCCTCAGACTGTATGTCTTGTGTTGACAGATCAGCTTGCTTTGGGGGAGCATGAGGAAGGGACTAAAGGCTTTGAAGAAGGGATATATCTTGAGACAAGAAGGTCAAGAAAGAGTAATGAGAAAGCTTTGCGGGTAAAAAGCTAAGAGATATTTTAGGTGACCTACTGCACCAAACATGGAGACAAAATGTAGACTGCTGGAGTGCAATATCTGGGAGCTAGAGTTCTCCTGAAGGGCACATTGCAATGCAGCTGTAACGAGGTAACTGTGAGCAGCTCCTTCACAAACAATGAAAGAAAAAACAGACCCAGTTTGCCATCCAGGCCTCAGTGTTTTCTTGCCCATTTTTGCATGTGCATCAATCTGCCAAGCCAGATGTACAAATGTGTTGTGTGGGCAAACAGGCACTTGTATGGGCAAACATTGCCTTGATGCGTGTGTTCTTGTGGGCATGGAATCAGGCTGTGCACAGAGGCGGCGAGGAGAAGCGGGGCTGGGTGAAGGCATGAAAAACCCTTCCTCGACTTTCCAACACCAGGAGGCCAGGATAACTAAGCTCAACAAGGCTCAGAAAGGTGGGCAATGCTGCAGGAATCTCCTTTTGACCGGTTTCCCCAGCAGGCTGAACCATCCTGCCTTGCTGGCATTGCTATGGGGTTTGACAGGTTCCCAATACCTACCGTGAAAGCTGTGCTTAACTGAGTGGCATCCAAGGTGATATGATCAGCTTGGATATGAAATGAATCACATCAAGGTGATTACCTCACCTCATGTATGAATTCCTGTCTTCCTCAGTCTAAGAACACTGCTTATCTTCTACTATCTATGAATAACATTGTATAAGACATTAAAAACAGGTGTGAAGTAATGCATTTGCTATGCTTTCACAAGTAATTGGGAGTATTACAACAAATGACTTGGTAATTAACCAGTGTTTCAACCCCAGTAATCACGTATTCTAGTCCTAGCGAAACCACAGACTCTGATATTGACTCCTTTTGGAAGGATGCACCATTAGCCTGACAGTCTGAATCCCTGCTCTTAAAGCAAATATGATTGTCCCAGAGACAGCAGTGGGAAGGGAGCATTTCCCATGCTCAGTGCCTTTGGAGCGTCCTGAAGATGACAGTCTCCAAACATCAGTCCTCACAACTCCAGGGAACCAGCCTCTTGGCAAAGTGAGTAGGGGAATGGGTGAGACAGGTTTTATCTAGAGCAAGCAATAGCTGCAGGGTGGTTACTACACATGGCTGGTTTGGGCTGAACACAAAGTATTACTTAAAGAAAAGTGGGGTTAGGGGAAGGCAGAAATATGTTAAAGTACATCCTTCCATCCTCCACGGGCCAAGGAGCCTCTGGCCAAACCAATGGGCAGCTGGACCAGCTCTCAGTGGGGATAGAACAGCAGCTCCAGGTCAAGGTGGAAGACTCTCCTTCCCGACGCAGGGGGCCGGGTGCCACCATGCCACTCATCTTTGTGTCAAAGGCCAATTATGCCTGATTCAGGACCCAGTTCACTCTGTCTGGATGGAAAAGAGAAACAGCTTAGAGTGCCCTAAACCCCCCCAGGATCCAAGTATTAGTCCACTTCAGGTTGCTTTGGATTTAATATCCCCCACAGCCAGTGCAGACCCTGGAAAGGCCAGGGTTGCTGGATATCAAGGGTGACTCACAGCAGAAGGAGCTGACAAACACAGCTCCCTCCTGCAGCTCTGAGCACGCTTTGGTGTGCTGCTCCATCAGATGCAGAGGATGCCAATCTGGCACTGAATTCCTCTTTTAAAATATTCCTATCAAAGCTCCTAAAGCATCCCCCTCCCTCCCCAAATAAACAAACAAGTTAGGAAGCTCATGAGCTTGGGAACGGGCTGCAGGCAGGAAGCTCTATGAGATGACGGAGCTCCGGCGTCCCACAAAGGCGGGGGCTTGTGCATCCTTCTGTCTCATGATGGTTTCCGGCCCCTTCACGTCACACCCTGCAGCTCTGGCTCCCCCCACACCACAGCTAGTGCGGAGGTAGATCACATGGACCTCGTAGCACTGTCACGGTGGGTGCTGCCAGGACACAGACAGGACTAGCATTGGATGATCTTCCAGAGAGCTAAGGTGCTTGTAGGGCTGGTAGATAGCTCACTGAGGAGACATGAAATCTGTATTATTAACTCTGGGCAAGAATGATTTACCCTCCCATCCAACACCACACTGCTCGTCTAATGTGACTGGAACAGGAAGAAGGACTATGTAAACCAGGCATTGAGTCTTTACCAAAACTGAGGGAGCCAAGAAGGGGGTTCTGGTTGATCTCAGCCTCTGTCTCCCGTGGGCGAGGGCAGGACCAAGGGATGCTAAGGATGTTCCCATCTGTGCCAAGAGCCAAGACAGCTGAAATGTCTCTCCCTGCCTAAACCTCATCTGCCCTTTACAGGTCTCTGCCTGCCTCCTTTGTTGACAGCAATGAAGCAAAGTGAAAAACAGAAGCTTTATTACAAACGGTACCTGTTTCCATAGAGATTTGCTTAGAAAAACACAAGAGGCAAAGATGGAGGTTAGTGAGGAAAACAAAAGGTCTGTCCTTGTGCATCACAGGAGATGTCTCACCTGCCTGTGAGGCATTCAGCAGCCTCCAATCTCCTGGACTGGGCTGAGTGTGGGTGCATGGCAGCCCATCCCCACTGGACACAGGAGCTGGTGTCCTCTGCCACAGTAGATCTCCTGGCAGGCCCTGGCACCCCAACCAACCCTCTCCAGATCTCAGGGATAAATGAGAGGATCCTGGCTGTAAAACAGCGAGAAGATTAAAGGCAGAAATTACACCTTCCTAAGGGAGAGGTTGAAAGCAGGAGGCAGAAAGCTGCCATCCTCTCACTGCCTGTGAGGGCCACAGGCAGCTCAAGGCCTGCCCATCTGGCAGACACAACATCCCACCCCACCACTGCGACATCATCCTGCTGCAGGGCTGAGAGAAACCGTCCTGCATCCCTGCCGATGTTGAGCGATGCTCAGCCTGTGATTCACCAGCCGCAGTGGCTCTTCCCCATGGGACGTGCCAGCATAGCCCCAGTGTTGGTGGCTGCCTCTGCCCAGCTCTTCTTTTGCTGGGTGTCCGCTGATGAGAGTCTTGCCCACCTCTTCTCATGTGCTTGACGCAAGCTGGGCCACGTGCACCACCGGTACAACTACTGACACCAATGGTGTTATCAGCACAGTGAGAGCTGCCACTTCTCTTTAGCGAGGGAGATTAGAGAAGTTTTCTTCACCCCGCAGAATCCAGGATTTTCTTGTTCTCCTGGCAAATCATGGTGCCTCAGGAGGAGATAAAAGCACGGATGCAATTAGATTCTCTCCTATTTGCCTTTAATCAGCTCTCTGAGGAAACAGGCGCTGTAGAAAATTGTTGCAAACACTTGATTATTTCCACAGCTTTCAGAGTACGGAAAGAGTTGCAAGACAGACAGGCAGAATGGAGGAAAAAAGTAGAAAAGGGAAGGCTTGCAGGATTCTACAGCAGTTCTCACCACAACTAGGTGATACTGGCTCTACTATAACCAGTATACTAAACAGTAGCTATTCCCCTCAGCCCGTAAAGGGGTGGAGATATACTGGTCCCACACATTTGATAAAGTACCTAAGGGGGTGCAAGCAAGGAATTAAATAGATGAGATTTTCTTAGAGCATGAGATGTTGTCTTGAGGAAAGGTAAACAAAACCTCAGAGCATTTCCAGGGCAAGGGCAGGATGTGGTCACAAGCTGCACTGTTTTCACCTGCACACCTGCTCCTCTGAAAGCAGAGCTCCTTCCCCTGCATGTAGATTGAACATTTGGGAGCCCATGGGAGGAGTTCAGGCCTCGAGGAGTGCCTGCTTCTCTGGTGGGGAACCAAAAATGGATTGCTCAGCTGCATGTACTGGGCTGATCCATGAACGAAGGTGTAACATTGCTTGCTAACAGTACATCCCCAGAGAGAAGTGGCCATTTTTACACAACGGGGATACATGAATGGCAAACAAATTCCTCAGCTAAAGAAACCCACAGATTCACAAGAAGAAAATTACATCAGTCTCAAGAGGGACACAGGCTTTGCAGTAAAGGGAGACAGACCGTTTGGGGGCAAACGAACCTTCTCCTTGAAGAACAGCAATGACTCAGCTCCACCAGCCGGAAAAAACAGCCAGATGGAGCTGGGCACTATCTCAGCACAGGAGAGCCTCGCTGGGGAGGGGGCAAGAGGCACCCACCGCTCATATCCAGCCTATGTGAAGCACACAAAGAAGAGGAACCAAGTGTCCTGCTACACCTTTCAACCAGTTGGTCAGCCTTCACCGTTACAGCACTAACAGTCTCCTGGCCACCCTGGAGCCCTCGATGTCACTTTGATACTGCTGCTCCTGGCAGACAGAGCGGCAGCCAGGGTAAGCCCAACTGCTACTAGTGCTACACTCCAACAAGCGTGTTCACAGGCACACACCGCCCACGGAGGGGGAGAGCAGTGGTGTATCAGTTTTTCCAGACAGGGCTGGGAAATTAAAATGCAAACACGATTATTTGGTATTATCTTAGCTGGGCACATTGAGAAATCATCTGGCTTTTGCATTCTTGCAAAACAAGAGATACTCTCCACTGGCAGGGTCTCACAGCTGCCTCTGCATAGCCCCTCCTTAAAAAGAAATAAATTCATCCAGCCTTGGCTTGGTCTGCAAGACCAGGACCCAGGTAGACACACAGCAACAGATACCTGCAGAGTGATAGAGCATCACTACAGAAAGAGTGAGGACAAACCACTCTGCACATCCCCTCAGGCTTATGATGCCCACACAAGAAAGCAGTGGCATCACAGAGAACAGACCAGAAACTTGGTCCACTTGGCCCTCCAGGCAGCAGCTGATACTCCCAGGGGATGAGAGACGTGAGTCTGGGTCATCTATCTGTGACAGTCCTAACGCTTAGCAGACACGTGGGGACAGCTGGAAGTGCAGTAGACCGAAGGGAAAAAGTAGCAGGTTTTGTTTAAAAAACATAGAAATTGCACTCACTTGAATGCTTCAGTTGAAGCGACCAAAGGCCGGTAGGACCCACTCCTGGATGAGCAGGTTGTCAGGCACGCGTTGCGATTGCTGGTGTGTGATTCAGCCCAGAGCTCCTCTTCCTGACTCAGTGCTGAAAGATCACTGCTGAAAAGCCATCGGGGTCCCTGTGGGAGAGGCAGTTATGAGACACTCATGGCTATAGCTGCTGGAGAGCTTAGAAAATGCCAGAATCCCCTTTTATAGGAGATCCTTGCCCTGCTGCTCCATGAAGGCTCACTGAGTGAGCTCACAGTGCTGCTGGAGCCTCATGGAGCACCTTGAGTCATCTTTTTCAGCTGCAGCTGCAAAGCCATTGTCATGTAGCTTCTCTCTGACCGAGGAAGCCACACAAACTTCACTGACTGGAACATGCTGCATGCATCTCCTGTAATGCAGACCCTTGTGACATCCCAGATTTGACCAAGTCACAGAGCATGGGCCAATTGGTGGGTGCACTGTGGGGAAAGATTTTTAGATTTCACCAAAATAGCTGCAGTCCTCCTTGCCCCGGGGAGCATCGCACCAGCCAACATGAGGCACAGGCAGCCAACCAGGCGTGCAAACAACCAGTCTGCAGGGAGCCAGCCTCATGCCAGGAGAGCTCAATCTGCGACGGGCAGGCAACCGCTGCCTCTACAGCGAGCGAGCAAGCTGCCCGCAGGCATCTGCTCTCACCAAAGGCACGCTCTGATCCCTCCACCACTGAGTCCTCAAGTCATCAGGTAACTCATGCTTGGAGCCAGAGCCCAGGTGCTCAGGACTTGATAACCACCTCTAGTTAAAATCTCCTTCTTCCATTGATGAAGCCATTTGTGCCTCCATAAAATAAGATTTGCCTCTCCCACCCTGAGCTGACATGTTTCAGGGAGCAAAGGCTGTCTCTTCCTGTGCATCCAGATGGCACCAACCTTCAGGAGTGCCGTCTCCGCTGAGAGGCAGGCTGTTACAGCAGCACACGGCAGCAGCGAGCCCAGGCCTTCTTGACAGTACTGGAGGAGCACTGAGAGAGCTTTTGGTGCAAAAGGGACAGCACCTTGCTTGACATCTGCCACCGTGACCATGTGAGCTCTATGCACGAGCATCAAGCACTGCAGCTCTGTGAAGGAGTGTGAAAGAGCAGCTCTTAGGTGGCAGCTCCCTCCTTTTATTTCCTCTAGGAGTCCATCCTCATGCTCCTGAAGATTGTGTTTCTGAGGCCAGGGTCTGCATGGATCACCTACAGCCCTGCTGCTCTCTCCTCTTCATTTTGCTTTTCCCCTCCTTTTCTTTCTATGCCCATCACCCATTTTATTGCACAAGGACGTTTAATCCTGCGTTGCAGCCTCTACCCAGTGGCACTGAAGAAGTCAAGCAAAGCTGAGTTTTAGATTAATAGACCAAAACCCACTAAAAAAAATCCCACCAGCTGGTCCACCCCCTATTTCCCAAGCCACTGACTGCAACCATCACTGCTGTGTTAACACCAGGAGAGCTATCGGGTCTGCCAGCTGCCCAGATTGCCCCAGCAGGTCAGTGATAGAGAAACTCATGGCCACTTAGTGCATCCACTGCTGAGTACTCCACAGGACTTAGGCTTCTGCCAGATCCCTAGAAATGCAAATTTAAAACACGTCTGTTCAAGGAGATTTTGCTATTCCCAGGCTCTAAACACATCCGACTTTCACATCTCTCCCCACAGGCTGCATGTCAGGCACAAAGCACAGGGATATAGCATGAGCTAAAATTCCAACTGCACCTTGAAATCTATCTGCGGTTTTACCACTCACCTCTCAGCTGTCCCCTTGGTTTTGCCATCATCTGTCTCATTTCTCTGACTGGCAGGACCGAGGAGTAGTGGTGAATGCTGCCAGGGAACAGCCTTGTTTAGAGTAAATCCTTTCTCTGGGGATGCAGGGAGGCTGCTGGAGAAAATGGTGAGAAACAAGAGGAAAGAGGCTGTTTGTGAAAAAAGGGCTACAGGAGCTGAGCTGAGAGGAGGAGGACACCAAGGAGGGTCCCCATCAGTGACCCTGGCAAAAAGCAGCCCTCCCTCCTGCCCGCAGCACACCCTAGCCGGGGCCCACAGCATCAACACTGGCCTGGGGAGGTTGATGGCTTGGTCACCAGCATTACTGCATCGCCTCTCCACTTTACAGCATCAAGGAAAGGCTCCCTGATGTAGGACCACACAGCACCAGGCCCATCCAGTGCAGGTGCCTTATGGGAATATCTCTGCCATCTTCTGTGCCTACCTGGATCTGCATGACAAGGCTGCAAACACACCACTGATTACCTTCCTTTTCTGCAGGACCCAGCCTGCAGGTGATGGGGCACGTTCTCACATTTCTGTTGTGCATGTGGGAGCCCTGGCTTTCCTCTGGCCTTCTGGGGGTTCTTATGATCTATAGAGAAACATGCATTTGGGGAAAAATATGAACACTAAATGAGCTCCTCCTCCCCAAGCCCCTACTTTATATTCAAGCTATCATGTCAGGCGTTTGTCAGGAAGGGAGAATACAACGTTCTCCGTCTGCAACATGTCTCCTTATGGCAGCATTGGCAAAATCAACAACTTGTTCTACTCATGGCTGTGATTTCAACCTGGGACGTCTGTCTAGCCCACTTGACCTCCAATTTTCCTGCTAAAATAAGTTTTTGCTGCTGGGAGAAGAGCCAGACTGCCTCCCAGCACTGCTGGAGCTCCTCCACTGCTCCAGTCTGTTTGTGGGACAGCATCTTCTGAGCTCTCCATCATCCACAGCACAATGCAGGGGTGGTGGAGCCACCCCCCTGTACCATGGGACAAGGGAAGGGGCAGAATATGGAAAAAAAAACATTACTTCTGGCCTGATTTCAGCCAGTAGATGATTGCACTTATCTGCTTCCTTCCCAGACTGAAACCTGACCTGTTTTCATGGCCTGTAATAACATCTCTGAGTTAATTCACTGGAGCTGTAGTCATTTGTGTCCAAAAATATGCCTTAATGCTATTCTCTGGAAACAGAGGCTGACCCAAGGGGTAGGTTAGAGCCCTGGTGGCAACAGAGGACATCAGGTCAGCCCCAGTAAGCACAGTGCTGGCTGAAAACCTTCTGATCCCCCACCAGGTAACCTTTGCAAGCAGAGCAGAAAGGAATTTCTACAGGAACAAACTTTAAGAAACATGATTAAAGCATTCAGGCAGTGAGCACCAGCTCCTGCCAAGACCAGAGGAGCAATGCAACCCACTAGGAATTGCTATTCTCAGCCCTATGCTGTTGTGCCTCACTTTCCTCACTTGAGAGTAGGACTGGACTCAGAGACAGCAAAAGTCTGTCCTGGCCAAAGCACAGACCCATCTCTGCAGTGGCTGCCTGCAGCTCCCTCAGGAGAAGGGCAGGGAGAGCCCCTCAGCCTGTTGCCACTGTTTAAGAGGTGGCTCATAGGTCACACCTGGGGATTGTAGCATCTGGGAACAGGCATCTGAGTTTGGAACCAGCTCCAAGCCCTCTGCAGAGCATTTCACGGGAAGCCTGGAGGCATGCTTGGTGGTGGCAGCTCTGTCCCCAAACTGCATGAGCCTTGTGGTAGTATGTGTGTGTTGGCAGAAGGTGTGTGCATGCAGCAAGTGCGTACAAAAGGGTTTGGGAACAGCTAATCCCAGCAGGGGTTGCAGATTTTATTTCCAAAGTCTCCTTCTGCTACAGTCTCCTACAGTCCTCTTGCTTTGGCTGAATATTTCAAAGGGGTTCCTCTAGCATGGGGATGTGGTGGAGGCAGAGGTCCAGAGGGCGGAAACAGTTTTATATCCAGAGGTGATAAGTAATCATAGAAGAAGCATGTACCAACCCAGAGTTGGCAGCTAACTCCATCTTTGGGCCAGACATCTCTGTCACCCATTTTCCTTGAGCAGACACTCTCAGGGAGCACACATGAAAGAGAAGGAAGTCCAGCAAAAGCTGCCTCACTGCAGCTGAGATAATTTCCCAACTGTTTGTTGCTGGTGCCCAAGTTTATCTCTAAAGCTTTTCCTAGATCAAGGATCGCTAAATACTGGGGCAAAGAGAGTGATGCAAGAGAGGGCAAAATTAGCAAAGGTGATTAGGCAGGTCAGCATCTTATTGTCATGCAGATGGCAGTGGGCTGCATCTGGGACAGCATAAACCTGGGTGGGAGTGGGCAAACAAGCTGCAAAGGCCTTTCCTGTCAAAGCTGCTGGGCTCTCCAGCACCCAGGGTGGCTTTCCTGCTGGGATGCTCCTGGGGAACGATGCGGAGGAAGGCCAGCCTTGCTCAGAAATGTCCTGTTAGGTATGTTTAAACACCCACCAACGTCTCACAGGCAGCGGGGAAAAGCTGATCGTGTCAAGCATCAAATTGCTGTCACTAACACAGGCTGAAAACCCACTTGAGGAGTTAATACAGGGAAAAAAGAGGCTAAGACAAGAAGAGAGTGGTGGCACATGTGACTGATAATCCCATCTGCCTGTTTCTCTGTGTGCTGTAGGTCTTAAACCCTGCCGGCGCTGCTGAGATGTTGCAGGCATGGCACCAGTCCACTTGGTGCAGGGTGAGAAGATGTCCCTCCTCCCAAACTAGCACCAGCCAAAGCAGGGATTTGCCAACACTCATCACAGAAATGTCCCCAGGCAGCAAACGGGAGCGGATGGGCATGGTTGGCTTTCTTGCACCCTCAGTTGCTCTGCTTCCCTGCTGCCTGACCCACTGGGGCATCTTCCACCCCTAAGTGATCACTGAGACCAGGGGACAAGGATGTTTGTCCTTGCAGGGGGGTGGTCCACCTACCATGGAACACGAATAGCTGGAGACACTGGGCATATGGGGATGTGGAGATCACAGCAAAGCCCCTGTTTCCAGGATTGGCGTCAGTAGCCTGTGCTGTGAGTGGCAGATTGGCTGTGACCTGAGGCTGTGTCCTTGAGAAGATGCAAGGATTCATGGTCTGTCCTATTGCCCCTCCCACCCCACCCCATCGCACCCCCTCTGCTCTCACTTCTGCTGCAGAAAGCAGCTGCAGCTATTCCTGCCGAGAGGTGTAAGACAAGGCTTTGCCAAGGGGCAGGGGAGGCTTTGCTAATTCACAGCTCCTTTGCACAGCTCACACTGGTTTCCTAATGCACTCCTAGCTGCTAAAGGGGGTGAGACTTGCTGATACAGTGCAATATCACATGCTGGAGGAACAAGGGCTCAAGCTGGGACAGGTTCTTAAAAAAAATATGCCTGTTTAAATGAAGCCCACCCTTTGAACAGTGAGAAAACCCTAAAAAACCACTTGATTGCACTTTTCGCCCCCCTCTAAAATAAGTTAGCAATGAAATGATAAGACCATCTGCCAGACCCTGTCAACATTTTAGAGGCCAAGGGAAAGGGACAGTTGGGAGCTGTGACTCTGGCTGATGTCCTGCACACTCCATGCTTTGCCCAGATGTGCAACACCATGGCCTGAAGCCCTTGTGTTTGCCAAGGCACGGCTTGCTGAGTTTAGCATAGGATTAAATTCCACTGGGAGGTATAACCCTCGGATGTATTTCCTTCCTCTGCTCCTCCCCTTCTGGAAAGTTAAAAATCCCCACATCGTTCATGAGGGCCATGATGTAGATCTGTGAAAATCAATCTGAAAATCACATCAGCTACAGCAGATTGCGCCATAAATTGACTGACTGGATCCCAGGGGAGGGTGTGTGGGAGGGGGGGAGAGTCTATCGTAGGCCTGGCTTTAGCAAATAACTTCACACCTTTAACCCTTAACCCTAGTCCCTCTCCCTTGCACCCCAAGTGGCACTGGTACCTCCATGGAAGTTCATCGGGATGGTGGAGCAGCCTGCCGGGTGTATCACATCCGTGTCCTGCTCTCTACACCAGTTTGCTTGTGTACTGGACCACTGCAGAGACATCCAACTCCCAGCCCTGCAACAGCTTCAAGCTGAGGGCAGCAGGCGATTTTGGCTGCAGACCATTGCTGCTGGGTTTCCCGCTCACCCAGCCCTCCCAGCACTCAACTGTTCCTTGCCAGGGGTGCCTGGCACCTAGAGAGACCTGCTGAGATGAGAGAAAGATAACAACTGGGAAAAGAGAGCAATTAATGCTTTTTGCAGTCATTTAGAAGGCAGAATTGTGTTGGTTTTGGTTTCTTAATTATCTGCACAGAAACAGCAAAGGCAAATGGACATCAGCCTCTTTTCTGCTCTGTGGCATTTAACCAGGAGATGGGATAGCAGGCATCGAGGCAAGACAAGCCCAGTAAAATGTCCATCCCCTCATTCCCTGTCACCTTTGAAGTCAAAGGTGACACAAAGCAGCTCCCAAAAGCTCCTGGGAGACAGAATTTACCAGCTTGCTCTTCCATGCACCGGTACGGGCCAGCTTCCAAGACAGCCCGCATTATTTCGCCTGCTCACATGGGATCCAGCAAACACAGCCAGTGAGGATGCACAGCACTACATCTCCACTCAAGAAAGATCCTTGTTAAGAGACATAAATAAATGAGAAGAATAACAAATAGAGATGCTGAACTGAGCCAGGCTGTTCAAACCCTTTGCGGAGGACAACACTGGTGAGAGCATATTATTTCCCTGGGGAGCCAGGATGGTGCAAGAAAGGAGTAGTGATTGTATGTGCTTGCCCGTGGGGGAAGGATGCTCACCCATGGTGGGGGGATGCTCACCTGGGACTGTTGGCACTGCCAGCCAGCGAGCCAGCAACACCACGTGGTTTCCAGCATGAGTAAGCACCAGCCCCACTTCAGAGCCCACACACAACCTTGGCACTGGGAGAGCACACTCTAAGTACCACTGGAGGAACAAAAAGGAAGTGGGGGGACAAGAACCACCCCCAAAGTCTCCCCTCCAAGCATTCAGCTGTGTCCCTCGAGGAAGAACCCCCCTGCCCACTCAGCCTTGTACGTGTGGATTTTAAACACTTTGCTGGGACTGGAAAAAGAAAGACAAAAGTTTCATTCAAGTTTCCCTGTCCCTTCCTCCTACCAGGGGCTTGGGTTTGACTCCAGCAGCCTCATGACCAAGTTCCCCTTGTTTTGTTGGAGATTTTGTCGGCCAAGACTACAGCTTCCTGACAGGAGTGAGCATGGTCATTGCCAGGCCTTTGATGGAGGGGATGTTTGAGTGCTCAAGGACTGGAGCCAGGCTTCCCTTCCATCCCCCCCAGGGCCGCACAATTGCTGGCATCCTGATGTACAAATAATCTGGGGAGTCTTTAGGGAAAAGCCAGTGCCCTGTAGAGTTACAGATGCACTCAGTGCCCTGTACCACCTTTTGGCTTTGCAGGCGACAGTAGGAGAAAGGGCAGATAGAGAGAGAAAAAAATCTAACAAAACGATGCCTCTTCCCAGGAAGGATCTTTTCACAGGAAGAAGAGCCAGGTTATAGGGTGATGATGCAGCAGTCCCAAAAACAGGACTGGTCATGTCAGTCAGATAACTGGATGCAGGGCGAGCTGTGCACAACACTTTCTGTAATGTGACTGCTGCGGGCAGGGACTGCTTCCACGATCTGGGAGCCTGCAAGACACTGAGGCAGCTCTGCTGGGACCTGGGGCTGGAAGGGCCCTGGAGCACCCATGGATGAGGCGAGGGGAACACACACAGGCCAGGTTTTGGTGCTTCTGGTGGCTCTATCCCCCACAGCTCCCCAACACCTAGTGATGAGGAGCAGCCCCAGCACTTCTGCCAGCCGCACGCCAGCAGCATCTGTTTCTGGGGTACTTTTGTTCCCGATTTATCCCCTGTCTCCTGGAGCTATTATAAGCAGGTACAATCTGCATTGCCATTGTTATTCAGATGATGTACAGATAATTTTAACCTTTCTGTTCCATTTGTCAAGGGGCTTTTTTTAGCCTCTGCGCCTGCCAGCCTGCGCTGGCTCTCCAACAGTGAAGGTTCCCTGTTTCGCAGCACCAGTTTCTCTTGCCCTCTTTGCATTGATCCGGGTATCATTGTCATGGCCCCAGATATATTAGGAGATTTGGGGAAAGGCAGCAGAGGAGGTTAAGCACTTAGCTAGCTACATCCATCGCTCATCCTGGCACCAGCCTGCCAGACAGGGCTCCATGGGATGCCCATCAGACCTGTGCACTCACTCCTGCTTTCAAAGCATTTGAGGCAGTTCATACTTAAGATACTTCAAAAAATGTTAATGCAGGACTTCTGGCCCACACAGAAGGCTTTCCTCTCCTTAAACTGCTTCCAATGCCATTGTAAAGCCCTCCATGATGAATAAGGCATCGCTGCCCTGCAGAGCCTTCCCCACAGTCAGGGGTGCAGATCACTTTTTGGGCTATAAAATAGGAATGTGTTCGCCAGCCTCAAAAATGCTGGGCTTTGCCTCCAGCCCCTGGTTGTCACTGCATCCATCACCTGGGCAAGTGCCTTCAAAGCTGGGCCATCTCCTGGGCAATGCCTTTACCTAGCCTGTAAACCTCCTGCTGAAAACATGCTTTTTAGCCCTTCATGACCAGAAGAATTGAAAACCAAACTTGGCAGTGTTTGGGAAACAAAGGGAAAGGTGCAGAAAGTGAAAGGCAACATATAGCCAGTTCCTGTATGTCACAACCTATGGGCTTCATCCCTGGTGGCACAGGCAGAGAGAGGCAGCAGCGCATAAGGAGACACAAAATTTAAGCTCGTCTCGAAGTGGTCTTCTTCCTTCCCTGAGCTCTTCTTGGCACAGCACCCTCCTGCTGCTGGGAAAAAAAAAATCAAGAGTCCTGCTGAAAAGCCATAAAATATCCCTGTCACCCCTGCTCAGCCTGCAGACTGCCGCAGGCTGCTGACTCGTCTCTGACTGCTGGAGAACTTCTGTGCTTTAAACAGCTCTGCAAAAGAAAAATATAAAAGCTCGCTTCAGCATCTTTGCTTGACAACTCACCCATGAACTTTGGATGAAGACAGTAGCATCTGAATCCACTCCACATCTCCCAAGCACAGGCATGGAAGGGATGGCCAGGCTGTTGGAATTCCCCAAAGTCCCAGATCCCAGCAGGTTTTCCAAGCCCTCATTTTTCAGGCTGGTGCTCCCTTGCATTTATCTGGCAATATGAGGTCAGCATGATGCTCTCAGGTTCCTCTGACCAGTTTGCTGTGGTGCCACTGTTAACAGCTCCTCAGCCCAAGCCCCCTGCCCAGTGCCACCAGCCCCGCAGTGCCCCTCAGCCAGGCACAAGCCACAGCTCCCCCAGGGTGACAACACGCTCTAAACATGCTCCCTTCCTCTCTCTTTCACATCCCCAACCCTGCCTGGGGACCACAGGGATGCCAGGGCAGCACTGGCAGGGGATGTCCCCTGTGTGAATGCTGGGGAACATCCCATCTCATGTGATGGGGCTGCCCAGCACAGGCTGTGTGCCACTCCCTCCCTACCATGGAGATCTTTTGCAGGGGTCCAGCATCTCACCTGCAGTCCCTGCAGGCCCACCAGCACGGGGGGAATGCCAATGAGACAGGGTCCATGGCGGTTCTTTACAACAAGGTTTTATTTTAATTTCCTTTTGACAAAAAACATTGAAGATGTACATTGCCATCAGTCGGTTCAGTTCCCCATTTGGGTCTGAATGAGCATGTTATGTTACAACATTCCACCCCAATGCCTGGGGGATAAAGGCAGAGCATCTCCCACCCACCCTCCTTTGGCCCCAGGAGCCACCAGCCCCATAATGGGGGGGCTCTGCCCACTGAGGCCTCACAGGGGGACAGGAGGATGGGGTTGGGATGGCCAGCTTGGAGGGACAGCAGGGCTTTGTGCTCCGGGTCTGCCTCATCTCCCTGCACATCCTCTGTAGTTTTCCCAGGAGCTTTTCAGGGCTTCGAGCCCGGTCCCAGCACCAAGCTGGGAACCAGTCGCATACTACTGGTGAATCCCTGCCTGGCCAGGGGCTTATCCTGTGCAGGCAGAGGTTGAAACACACCCCCACTTTCTCAGCCTCCCTCCCCTGGTCAAGCATGGCCAGCAGCCACTGACAGCGCAGTGGCAGATCCTCACTGTCCAGGAAGTGAAGATGTCCAAAAAGCCACAGACAAGAGATCGTACAGCAGCAAAGTGAGTCCAGCGCCTTGAAAAGTGAGACACGGGCTGCAATGGTGCCTCGGGGCTGCTTTTTCTCCCCCCTCTGCACAGTCTTTTCCATGGTTCTCATGGAGGTTCTTTTTGGTTTCAGAGGCGTGCTTTGGAGGTTCCACCTTGTCCCTGCCGATCCCTGCTTGCCCTCTCACTGTGGGAGCAAGGCTGCAGCTATTGCAGGAGAGACAGGAGGCAGGCCGTTTTTGCCCTCTTGCTCCCCCGAGGTAAAAGGGGCTCTGGTTTGCTTCATACAGCTTCTGTACCTTAGTAAAACACAGGCCTTACATGCCAAAAAGCTCAGATTTGGACACCACAGCCCATTGCAACATGTGGGTGCACCCCGAGGGGCTCTGCCCCAGCCTGCACCACCACTGCACAGCATTGCCGCACACCGCTGGCTGGCCCCATTCTGCGGCCGAGGAAAGAAACATGCCCAAAGCCTGAAATCTGCATGAANCCCCACGGCTTGTTACTCAGAACCCAGAGTATTGTCAGACACCTTTCTGCATTTAGAAGTAGACGATGGCAGCACCTATATTTAGAGCACGTACGGCATTGCCTCCCCCGGCCCCCAGCACCACCGCTTCCCTGGCCACAGCTCCCACACGGTCCCATGCTGCCCATCAGGCCTGCCTCCCCAAACTCTGGCACAGGTAGCAATGCTCCAGCAGCTTCAGGATGAAGCCACAAACTACTCACAGATGGCCAGGTGACAGGAAATGCCCAGAAGGGGACGGGAGATACCCAGGCCACCAGCTGGCACCAGGGACCTTCCTCACAGCTGCATGGTGTACAGCTTGCCCCCAGGCACCAAGATGGAGGATGCAGAAGCTGAGCCAGAGTGATGGAGAGGGCTTTCTGGAGAATTTTTGGATCCTTTGGCAGCTGGAAGTATCTGTTCAGGAAGTGCAGAGCAGGCAGGGACAGGAGAGGTGCCACCCACCATCAGGGACCAATCAAGGCAGTAGGAAGTTTTTTGGCCCCACAAGTGAAACCATTAGAAAGAGGTGGTTTAAGTCCATGACCAAACCTGGGAGTGGTAGCATTTGGAGCTGGTGGTATTTGCTTCTTGCAAAGCAGAGCTCCTCTTCAGGAGCTCACAAAGCAATTGGGGCAGGGGCTGATCTGCACATGCAGGAGTGGGGCAGTTTGTGCCCATAGCATTTTTTGGTCAGGAGAAGACATGGGTTATCCAGGACCAAAGCAAAGCCTGGCCAGAGTTGATATTCGGCCAGCCAGAGGGGCTGAAGAACAGCCCCAGGGACCTGGACCACAGCAACTCACAGAAGAGTGAAACCACGGGCAGGAGGAAGGGCACCACTTCTCCCTGCCCAGCCCAGCAGCATGAAGACCAGATCCCATCTCCACACACATGGCCATGCCTGGTCCAACCACATCTGCCAGACTCTAGCCCCTGGAGCAAGCCCTTCCCTGAGGCTCCAAAGGCACACAGCACCCTCCGGCTCCACAGGACCATGCTCTGGCCGACAAGGGGCAGAAGTCATAGCAGAAATATGCCAGTGGTCTCCAGGGTGAGCCACCCATTACCACAAGGCCACCAACATCATCCCAGGCTGGCAGACAAAGCATTGCACCCACAGCCAAAGGTGCATACAGATCATTAGAGCTGACAGCACATAATTACCAGATTAATTAATGACCAGCACTGAAAGGTGGCCCTGTACTGCATTTTCAGTATTTGCAGGACCTGTGAGCCACCCTGCTCACTCTCTGGACCGTGCTCCTCTCCCAATGCCCCACCAGCTCTCAGTCACCCACCTGCCCCCAATCCAGGGCCAGGGAGTTTACAAACCCAGCTGTCCCCATGGCAGCTCCCCTCTGAAGGGGGTGCCAGCCCCCAGGAGCAGGCAGGGGCCATGGCTGCAGGGGAAACTGAAGCAGGGGAAGTGCCGAAGTCTGGGAGGGCAGATCTTAGGGTACCGTCATGCACACACGTCTTCTCTCCCCTGCAGGTACGGGAATCTTCTTTTCCTGGGAAAACACAGCAAAGAGGGCTCTGAGAGGTTTGCCACCACCCCTCTGGCACTGCTGGCACCAAGCAAGCCATACCTCCAGGGACAGCCCCGTCCTTGTCCCTTGGCCATCCCACTCCTGAGGGACAACAAATCACAGCTGGTAACAGGGCTGCCTGGAGAGCCCTCGCCATGGCCACTGGCCACCTCTAATGGAGAAAATGCCATTCCCACTGCTGGAAACATCTGGGATGGGGTGAGGGGAGCAGGGTGAAATTCCCAATGCTCTGCTACAGCGACAGGGACACAGCAGCCCCCCGGGGAGGCTTGGTCCTGCTCCTGCCAAATGTGGTGCGGGCAGTAAAAAAACCCAAGGAGCTCCCCAGCATTGTCAGATGACTAAAACAAATCCCTGTATGTGTATATCTTTATATATACAGCATATAAATATATATACACACACATACCGTATATACACACAGGCACACCTAGAGTTCTCCATATATAAAGAAATATACGTCAGTGGGAGGCAGCATACATTCGGCAGCACTGAGCCCCCCTGCCCTGCTCCCGCCTAGCCCAGTACAAACCAGTTGGCTTCGGTTTTTGCCCCATCTGGCAGGCAGAACCTCTCTGGTCTGCCTGGTGCACCCTGACCCCCCTCGTTGCCTCACACCCCACCATCACACCTCACCCCTTTTCCAGGCTGGATAAGACCCCTGGGGAGGGAAAATCAAAGCCATAGCAGCACAAGCCTGAGTGACAGAGCAAAAGGGGGCCCTGGTACCCCCTTGCTGGGACTCTCTGGCCTCAGGGAGCAGAAAACCATCAGGATGAGACTTCCTGGGGGTCCCACTCAGGGAAGGGAGCAGGGCTGCGGCCGGGGGGGCTCTCCCCAGCATGCATGCCCAGTCGGGCCACTCCGCCGCTCATCAAATGCTTCTCTGTGCAGAAAAAAAAAAAAGTGATAGTAATAAATGAAAGTCGACAGATTTTAATTTTTTTTTTGCACAAAGACTTTTTCTTTTCTTTTTCTCCCTTTTTTTTTTTCCCCCTCTGTTCCGGTCGGTTTGGTTTTCTCCTTTTCCCCTGCATTTGGTTTTGGTTTTGTTTCATTCCCAGGCGTGGCAAAGAGCATGCATTGGAGAGGGGCAGGGCGGCGGTGGGACGGGACGGGGGGAGCCGAGACGGGGCCGGGGTGGGGAGGCAGCTTCTAGCACTTGTCGTCTTCCTCAGTGTCGCTGAGCACGTCGATGCTGGCCCCGCACATGACGCCCTGCCCTGCCCCTCGCCTCCGCCGCCGGTAGTGCCCGTTGGGCATCTGCCAGCTGTGCCGCAGCGGCGGGGCCGAGCCGATGGTGTTGGAGCGGCCGAGGCTGGTGGCGACGGCCGCCTCAAAGGTGAGCGTCTCCTCCTCACCGCAGTCTGAGGCGTGCGAGTCGTCGTGCAGGGCCAGGTAGGGCTCTGAGATGTAGCGTTGCGGGGTGGACTGCCGGCTCTGCTTCCCCGCCGGGGAGCTGGAAGACTCGGTCAGGCCGGCGGTGTTGGGCTCCAGGGTGGAGGAGAGGAGTGGGGATCCCCCCTCGCTCTCCTCAGCAGGT
Source organism: Jacana jacana (assembly GCA_013400555.1). Classification (NCBI taxonomy): domain Eukaryota; kingdom Metazoa; phylum Chordata; class Aves; order Charadriiformes; family Jacanidae; genus Jacana; species Jacana jacana. The sequence goes on from VZTM01032883.1 coordinate 165,886, forward strand.
GGCGAGGCGTCTCCGGTGTGCCGCAGCATGGAGGCGTAGGAGAGGAGGGGACGTGGCTTGGGGGGCACCGGCGGGAGCTGGCGGCGACCTCGCCGGGGGGTGCTGGTGTCCGAGATGGAGGGGATGGAGCTTTCACTCAGGGAGCCGGTTCCCTGCAATGCACCAAGACATGCTGCAGAATACAGGGGAGATGGGCAGCACCATGTGCTCATTGCCCCCCACCCTGAGCCTGGGGTCCCTAAAGCATCCTCATGCTTGGATGAAGCCCCAGTACACCCTTGCCTGCCCTATCCCTGCCTCAAGACCTGCTCCAGGGATGAGCATGGTGTCTGCTCTTGGTGGTCAAAACTAAAAAGCACCTGCAAAAATGCTGCATGAAGAGCTAACAGCTTGCCAGCTGCTGGTCTCTATGGGCAGCATCTCTGGGCTTCAAGAACAGTCATGCACTGGCATTTCCAGGCTTGTGTATCTGGGACACCTCAACCTTTGCAAGGAGCGTTTGCCACAGTGGTGAGAGGACCAGGGTGGAGAGTCAGCCCTCTCCCCAGACACTCTTCGGGGTGACTGAGCAGCTCCAACCTGCTTAGCTTACAGGGGACATGGAGGCGCCACCATAGGGAGGAAAGATGTGCAGAGCTCCCAGAGTTGGGGCTTATCTTCCTGTTTTTGACAAGCAGCTGTTTCTGCACCTCCTAGTTTGCTTACAAAGGGGTTTCTTGTCACCCACCTGCCTGTTGGGTGTCTGTGACCTGCCCTCGCTGGGTGACCTTGACTCGCGCCGTCGCTCCGGTGACTCGTCCTGCGCCTGGGGACTCCTCTCCTCAGAGTTGCAGCGGGAGATATCAGGGGACAGCAAGTGCTTGCGCTCTTTGGATCGACCCCGCTCCCTGCCACCTGAACGATGTCCGTCGGACCGGTGGCCTGCAGGACACCCCCATCAGTCCACACTGTCCTCTCCCCAGGAGCAAGGGATGCTCGGCTGAGGCTTTTTTTTGGCATTGGTGTGGGATGGGGTCAGCCACCCTTGCTCACCTGAGTCAGCATTGAGGCGCCGGGCGGAGAGCTGCAGCGAGGAGTGGTAGCTGCGCCGGCGGGACTTGTAGGTGTTGTCACTGCTGCGCTCCATGGAGAACTCATCCAGCCAGGAGCTGTTGGTGCGCTTGTCCCGGATGGTGGAAAACGATCGCCGCATCGAGCTGGTGTCTGTCACCACCTGCAAACAACCCCGGCCAGCCGGGGAGGGAGTCAGCACTGGGCAGGGCTGGAGGGGACTGTGGTCAAGCAATTACTAGTTCACCCACCATCACTGGCCCACCAGCCAACTAGATGGGGAGAGTCAGGGCAGGGTTGCCATCCCGAGCACAGCCCCACCAAATAACCTCTGCACCAACAGGGGGTGGGAGGAAAGTGGGGTTTAGCTTTTGTGCTTGTGAGGCAGCTGGGTACTGTGCTCCACAAGCAAAGCCAGCGGTTGTGGTTCAAGCCAAGGCACTGCGTGTCAGGGGAAGAGCAACAGTAACCCCCCCCAGGTGTGGGGACACAAGGGGTACCAGGCCATTGTCCCCTAGGCTGTCTCAACTTCCCTCCCCACCTTGAAAATAGGACCAAGTGGAACAGAGACATTGAAGAAGAAATCACTGAAAGAGCAGGGGGAGGATCCTCCAGTGCCCCTTGCTAGGTGTTTATTTTCCTGGCTGCTGCCATTTTTCCAGTAGGAGCACTAGTCCTCCTTGGTCCTCCTTTATTTCCACATCCCCTACAATCATGCCCTCTTCTCCCCACTCATGCTGCTGTTTTATCATCCCTCTCCTTTCTTTTCTCCCTTCCTTGCTTCTCCCTTCTACCTTCTCCCCTCATTCTAGCTTGAGTTCTTACATGTATTGTGGAAAACATCACGTCCTTCTTTATTTTCCTTTGCTTTATTTCAAGCAGCTTTTTGCCTCTGCAGCCTCGGGACATATTCCCTCCTCACACCATAGCCTTTCTGCTCTCATCCCCTCCTAATCATCCCCCCCCACTGCCAAATGGTCAATAAAACCCACAAGGCAGGGCACCCCTATCCTCTTCACACCCCACCAAAGTGCCATGACATGTCACACTACCACCTACACCAGGACCTCTGTAAGAAAGCAGACCCAGAAACTTCACAGCCAAACCGAACCCTGTAAGAGTGTCTGTGTCTCGGTGAAGGCTGAGTACAAGACAGAACAACAGAGAAACTGGGCAGACAAATGAGGTGAGATGTGGCCTGTGGTCCCCTGGACAGACAGAGAAGCGTGTGTGTTGGGACAACAGGAAAGGAAGGAACAGGCGTTTCATCACCTGGGAAATCATCTGACAGATGGGCAGGCACTCCTCGAATTTCAGCCAGTGCCCAGGGCTGGAGGAAAGCAGGAGTGTCCCACACCCTGCAACATCCTGGTATAGCCCTGCTCCACTGTGGACATCCCACATGAGCCGGGAGATCATTACCCCAGCTATTCTCTGCTGCTGGTGCCCCCCATGTAGGGGAACAGCAACTCTCCTACTTGTGCACCACCCCAAAGATAGATAGGTGCTCCAGTATCGGGGCACTGGGGAACCTGTGGGGCTCATGGGACTTGCTCAGTGCAGAGAGAAGCCTCAGTGTTACCTGGTAGGCTTTTCTTGGACCCGGCACCCACGGGAGCTTTGCTTGGTTTTACCTGGGGATCCACAGTGAGACGAGGCATGGAGGAGGCCCTCCCAGAGACAGAGTGGTCCTGAGTGTCCACAGGAAGGTAGTTGCCACGGTTAGAGGGCTGCACTCTTTGAAACTCCCTAACCTCTGGTTCCTGGAAATAAACACACAGCCAAGCTCTTGGGATGGGGTTGGAGCAGGGCAGAGTGCTGCTTCTGCCCTATTTTCAGGGGAAAACCCTGCTCGCTCAACTGGGGACAGAATTTAAGTGGCCCAGAAAGGGAGACTAAGACATATCATGTTGCCACTGAAACATAATGTCCAATTCACAATCCATTACAGGTAAGCCCAGATGTGGTGCTTCAGGCTTGCCTGATGGCCAATTCATTTTGCACCTCTTCACTGGCAGTGGAAACCCTGCCTGGATCTGGTAATGCCTTGACTGCCTGGGCTTAAACTCCTCCTTTTGCCAGAAGAGGACAAACATACGGGATTTTCTCCTTGACCCCGCTTTAGATGTTTTCTGGCCACATGCCCATTAAAAGAAAGTACACCACCTGTGGCACCTTTGCACTTTGGTTAACTCCCAATTTATGGGACTCTTATGTACAGGACGTGGTGTCAAGGAGGCAGGCAGGGTATGACCCTGGAGATCTGCTAGAAGGCGACTTTATGGGGAAGGGGGAGTCTCATCCACCACCTCCCTGCTGGCAGGACGGTGGTGTGGGGGCAGGGGCGCCCACCTGCATGGTAGACAGCTCACACAGAGTACTACAGACCCTGGGGACACAGACCAGGCTGGTGATGCACAGTGGTACAACACTGCATCCAACAAGCGTCGGGGTGGTGCGTGAACGCACACACACAGACACAGAGAGATATATATAGATATGTATATATATATATATACACACACAGACAGACAGACAGACACTGCTGCTGCCCGCCGGCATGTGTGTGAGGCCGGAGGGGTGTGCTCCTTTTGGAGACGGTTTGACAGATCAATTTGGGATCAGGGACACCAGCACTGACAACAAAATGAACATGAATCCGAAAACATCAGATACCATCACTCAGCACGGGGTAACCCACTGAAATGAGCGCTCAGTGGAAAAAAGAACCGCCTGTGAAAAGAAGGATATTTTACTCCAGGACATTGGACCTTGTTCACAGCTCTCACCCCAAAAGTACTTGCCGCTGCCTGGCCCCGCTGGCCAGGGATGGTCCAGGGCTGTCTGTGTCCTCAGTGCCTGGACAGAGGTGAGGGGCCAGAGTCCCAGCTGGGGGATACTTGGGGATGTTTGTCCCCAGTTTGGATCTATGGGTGACCCAGTGGCTGCCATCTCCCCACTGTACTTGCTGGCACAGTAGCTGGGAGCAGCTTTTCACTGCTGTGCTAGCAGCTCCACACCTCCCCATGCCCACCAGCATCTGTGCTGGGACCACAGGTGAGTGGCCTCCAGTGTGTGACTTTACCAGAGACTGGTGCTCCTGGAACTGCCCATGGGCCGGATCCATGCACGCCAGCTGGAAGATCTCTTGCGGTGAGAGTGGGCTCAGCGAGGGGAACCCACTCCGGCTGCTCCTGCAAAGACAGTCTAGCTTCAGAGAGGTCACAAGCTGGGTGCTGCTCTCATTTGGCATCACCTCTCCAATGGCTCAGGGCTGGGGAGACCCTGTGCTTGCCCCTGAGGCTGTCAATGCTGAGGCCTCCAGGACAAGCATCATATTCTTTGGCCATCTGAAGTGGTGCCTGGGTAGGACAGGACAACAGTGTCCCAGGTCCTGTGGCAGCAGTGGGACATACCAAGTGCAGTGCCAGCAACTTCCACTATCTCATTCCCACCAGCCAGGGTCCCTCACTGACCCTGCACCACCCAGGGACCTGCTGTTCAACTGCTCTGGAGGCTCAGGTCCATATGAGGCCCCCCAAGTAAGAGAATTTGCACTTTGTGCCAGGATGGTCCTGCAAGAAGAGCATCCATGCGGATATCTGGGCATCGCTATTGGCCACCTCCGCTGCTGTTGGCGATACTGATGCACACCAGCTACCTGGAATCCTGCCAGAGCTTTGTGCTGGGAGCTTTCTGCCCCAGACTGGGTTTCCACTGCTCTTGCCAGCTCTTTAACCCTCTGTGCATCCCAGTGCTAGCTCCAGAGAACAAAAAGATGGCTGCAGGACAAAAAAATGACAGGACTACCTCATTTTTTCTCATGGCAATACTCACAGGCCCGAGAGGGTGTCCTGCTGGAGGTAAGGCAGAGCCTTTGCGTTTGAGATGATTTCCTGTGGCAAGGAGGATGGCTCCATGCGCTGGAACATGGGGGCATTTTTCTGTATGAAAGAAAGGAAGGAGCTGAGCCTGCAGGACATGCAGATGAACATCCAGTGCTTCACCAACCAAGCCTCTATTGCTTGGGAAGGCGATGCCATGCTCGTCTTAGCTGTTAGGGACTGAGGATGCAGGTATGAGTGTCAGTAGTCACCAAACCCCACCCGGTACTACTATCTTCATCCATTGGCTGCATTCCATAAAGCTGGCTGCAGATTTGGTTGGGACATGGTAGGAAGCAGTGAGGGTGTTGTGAACATCTCCATCCTGCCCATCATGTGCCCGCACTGAGCCTCACCTGCTCCTCCAGCTGCTGCCGCTGCTTCTTCGCTTTGCTCTGTTTGTAGTAATCCATGATCATCATGGCTGCATATATTTTGCCAACAGTCAGGTCAGAGGCTGAGAGCACAAGAAGGAACAAAGTGGGGACACGTGTGTTAACAGAAACATCAGGTCTGAAGGCAACAGTGTGATCTTAGGACAAGCCCTGCTGGAATACCCTGGTATTCAAACTCCACTCACCGCTCCAGAGGAGAAAGAGAGATGAACACCCAGACACTCCATGTGGAGATAAAATGGATGGAGATGGCTTGAAAGCATCATCATGAATCACCAAGACACACATCTTCATCACATTATCATATGTTATAGAGCAAATGATGCTCAGCCTCCTGCCTTTATACTCTCCAGAGATTATTTACAGGAGACTGGTTTTGGCAGGAGTAGATCACGACAAAACGGGCAATTTTCAAGAGGGTTCCCAAGCATCCAGGCAGAGCAAGGCAGGAGCCAGCCTGTAGCAACTTCTCCCCCCGCTGGGGACAGGTCTCAACAATCCTCACATCCCTTTGGGAAGAATTCTGCTGCAGGTGTAACGGAAACTTGTCAGCGATGACAGCCCCCACAAAGACTCACTTTTTGGCATGGGTACCAACAGGTCAAGCATCTTCTGGGACAGGTGAGGCCAAATAGTCAGGATCTCCTTTTGAAGCTCAGAGTCCAACTGCTGCCAATCTGCACCACCTTGAACAGCGGGGGGGGGAAAATGGTCCACGTACATCAAGACTGGGCACCAGAGTCCCATGAAAAACACCCCTTTCCCGTCCTAAAGTGAGGGTCACAAGCAGCAACCAGCTCTTTGGGCAGGGAGGGCTATCTTGCATCAGCGAGCCTGGTCTTTGCTCTCACAGGGAAACTTTCCTACCATCCCTTCCATATGTGCCTCCATCTCCCCATCCCCTGCCCTCCCACTCAAAGCTGCCATCTTCAAGCTCGCCTTGGGTCCGTTTCTGCGGCTCCAATCCTACTCCAGCCCACACACACCTGCTGTTGCCCCACTTTCTCTTTGCTGGTGAGCAGATCATGTGCTGGTGAAAGAGCAGCTCCACTTGATTGAAATCCTTAAACACTCAGCGATGTTGTGCAAGGAGAGCAGAGCTAAAGCTAACCCTGGACAGTGGTGAGGGATTTGCTGAGTTTAGGAAGATTGAGGCTCAAAGGGAGCTGTCAACATGCGCCAGAGACACCCGAGGCTGCGGCAACTCTGCTGAGCTGTAGGAGACCCAGGTTCAAATCTGTGCTTTATCTAGAGGAGCTTGAACCCAAGGAGCTGTCACAGTACTGAGCCTTCACTCCTATCTTGCCCTTGGTTGGGTTTTCTTCCAACTGAGCTGCTCCCAGGGGACATTGTATTGAAAATGGCATGTTTCTGCAGAAAGCTTTTGATCTGATGAATCAGAGTGTTTCCAGCAACAACAATAAAGCAGGTTTTCCTGCTCTGAATGTTTTATCTTCTCTGAGAAAGAGATTTCTGTTCCCCAGCCTTTGAAAGCCAAGCACATGCGATCTTTTCCCTCTTTGATTTGGTTCTGTACATGAAGAGGAAGGGGAATTCTCTCGCTCCCGCTTTACACAGTGGAAATTAAGCTGCTTCTGCTCTCTACAAGCAGCTTCTAGTGGAAAACTGGACACCTCTACCCTAAAGAAATTGATATTTTATAGAGAGGGGCAGAAATTTTCCTGCTCAAGGTAGTTGCTTCCATCCACAAGCCAGGCTCTGGGCATTCAACCCCAATTTGGACGTGATGTTGTCAGCCTGCCCAAAGGATGAGTGCTAATCACTCTGAAACCCTCTCTCCTACACTGACCTCACCTTTGGCAATTTTGATGTCCAAGGCCGTGCGTATCAGCGCCATCAAGGTGGAGGTAAAATGGACTGTCATGTCCTCAGCCACGGGCATGTTCATCAGCACCAGTCTCTGCGCAAGAGAGAGAAGAAAACAGCGGACGGAAAACAATATCGAAAAACACATCGACCAGGCTGGAGGAAAAGAAATTAAACATTAAACAAAAGGGAAAAAAAATTAAAAAATAAAAAGCAACAAAGAGTGTCAAAACAGCACAGCCAAAAAAGAAGGGCAAGGATCACCCCACCACCCCCCCGGCTCCTTCCACCCCAGGACACCGGCTCACTGCCTTCCAGGGCTCCTCCTGCACCCCAGGAACGGCCCCTGAGCCCCCATCCCCATGGCACCAGGGCTGCCACGGCACCTCCCGGGAAGACACACCTGATGCATCAGGGGGAATGCTCAGGAAGGGGAGAGGGGGCTCAGGTTTCCATTCCTGTGTGATTTGGCTTTCCAGCTCTCAACCCTTCCCACCTGGGGCAGGGGAGAGGAGGGTCCCTAACCTTCAGGGACTTCAGAACAGCTGGATTCCTCTAGCATGCTACATCCTGGCGCTCCCTTTTTGCGTCTTTGATAGATGAAGTTTGCCAGCACATGCACAGGGTCCAAATTATCCAAAGGTGAGGAAGGGAAGGAGGGGTAGAAAAAGTGCAGAAGGAAAGAGAGAAGGGCAACCAAGGCAGGTTAGACACGCCATGCTCCTTCCCCACCCTGGGCAGGCGGGGTGCAAACCGAAGTGACCAGATCCACTCTCCAGAGAGTATATTTTGCTTTGTGAATACCTTGGGTCATTCCTTCCCTGCCCATTCCTTTTCACCCTGCTTCTCATGTCCTTTCCCTGCCTTCAAGCCTCCTATTTTATCCTAGAAAAATGTGATGGTGGATGTATGTATGTGTAAACAAAGATGTTGAGAGCTGGAGAAGGTGGTAGCCTGTTTGCAAGTGTGCAGAAATCCTCCCCTTTTCCAGCTCTGAAGGCTGCTGAAAGGGGCTGCGGGCAGCAGCCCATGGCCAAGAAAAGCTCCAGCTCTTGTCCTAACAGCTGCTGCTCTCAGCAAAGCCACATACCTCCCATCCCACATCCTTCAGGGCTTCCCATGCTCCTGCTCTATGCCTATGCAGCCAGGAGCATGCTATGTCTGTGCTGTGAGCTGACTGTCGGCCACAACCTCAGGAGGAACAACGGGGTAAAACAGATACCTTTTGAAGGCTTCTGGCTTTGCCTTGCACAAGCCATCTTTGGAATAGCTCATGCTGATGTCCCTGGCTCCTGCACTTCAGAGCTGCTCCTACAGTATATGTCCTTGCTGCCTACCTGTTTCCCATCTCCACAGGCTTTAGCCCTGTTTTTGCGCTGGCTGGGACAAGGATGGCTCCAAGCCCACAGGATGAGTTTGGGTCACTGAGTTCCTAATGATATCTCACTCTCCTAACTGTGCCACAGGGTCCTTGCCTCATTGTCTCTAACCTTCCCACTTCCACACTATTTGCTGATCCTGCCCCTTTTCTTTCACTGGGGTCCTATACCCCAAAGCTCCTTAGGCTTGCAAGTGACCACAGCAGCATCACATGTGTGGGAGTGAAGACCAGCCAGCATGGCCGGGACTCTTCTGAGCAAACCGTGCTCCCCAGGAGCAAGCTAAACACGCGTTGGATGCCCCAACGCCTCCCCAGCTTCCCCCAGCCCCACCTCCCACAGCTCCCTTGAGCCCCAGCTCCTGCTCAGCTCTAGCCCCCATAGAAGGAAGGGTTGATCTACCTTATAGGCCACTTTGGAAGGACATCTCTTGCCGAGGCCTAGCGGTGGTGACATAAGAGTCAGCATTTCATACATCTCAGTGTAATGGATTCGGCCACTGCTCATGAAGGGGGAAGGGGAGGGAGGGAGATGCAGAGAGAGAGGAGGCATTCCCAGAGAGCAGAAAAACGTACAAACAAAATAGTACAGGAAAACAGGAGAGAAAAAACAAACGGACAAACAGGAAAAGAACAGGAAACCCGTTAATCAAGGCAAATCATACACGAGAGACTGTCCTGATGTGGATTTATAGCACTGCTCACACAGACCCAGGAATGCTGGCAGAAAGTAACTCACCCCTCTCTGCTGTTGGCCTCAAGTGCCTGCCTCGCTAGCAGTCTGGGAGTCCTTCTCTGGTCTCAACCCCTTTCCTAAAGCCCTCCAGCAGCCCCCAACTTGTCCCACAGGTTCCAGGGCTGTGTGCGAGTGGTATAAATCAGATACACGGCACTCAAGCCATGGGTTATTTGAGATAACAGTGGTTTGCACCACAGTGCTGTGTGGCCTCCATAGTGTCTTCCCTCCCAGGGGGGTGGGGCTGGGTATTGCTTTGCCATGGCCACCTAACCCATAGCTGGAAGGCTGTGTATCCCCAGCTCATAAGGTCTATGCAATTGGGAGGCAGCATCTTGCATAGAAGGCAGTGGGCCAGGGTCACTTGTCAAAGGAAGATGCCCAGTTGCTTCCGTCTGGCTCTGCGGATGGACCACTTTCCCACCATGCACTAGTGCAAAAGGCATGCTGAATTGGCTGAAAAAACAAAACCGGGAGGAAAAGTTGTACATGCCATGCTCCCGCCCTGGCTCTCTCCCACATGCGGCTGCAAGTTCCACCAGGTTGGAGTTTAAAGAGTCTCAGCAGAGGCAGCAGTTTGGGCCTTCCAACATTGGGGTTCATTTGGGTTTCCTAAGGGAGGCAGCTAGGACAGACCCCCACCTTGCGCACCTCGGCTCTGTAAGGACATGCCTGGAATTGCTGCAGTGAGGAATGCTACCAAAACCAGGCCACCCAATGACGCTTTGAGCCCTCTGCCATGCTGAGATAATTTAGGCTGCGTGTCCCTCTCTCTGCACATCCAGGAAGCCACTCAAGTATATTTCCCAGGCATCCTGGGCTCGGCTACCTCTTCTTCCCCTTGTGCCAGGCTTCTGTCCTGCTCTGACACATTCAGGGTGACTAATGGGCAAGGGCAACCTCGCAACAACAAAGGCATTGAGCCTTACAGCTGGGTTGGGAGGATGCTGCTAGAGAGGAACCCACCTCAGGCAGGGTGGCCTGAGAGACAGGGCACTGCTGCAAAATTAAGCACTCCCCGTGGCATTCTGGCCTTTCCCCTACCCATGTGCTCAGAGCAGCATGGAATGTGGAGAAGAATATATCTCCTCTTCTAAGGGAGTACCACTGGTTTGGAAGCAGATCCCTGGCCAAAGAGGCCCCCACCAAGATGAGTCCTGACATTTCAGATGTGAAATAGAGATGATGACAACCTGTAATGGGAGCTGTTTGGAGTGTAGGCACAGAACAGGCTGGGCAAGCCATCCTCTTGAGAGAGGAGACCTGACACACCTAAATAGGTTGGAAAGAGGCTCGATAACAACATTGAAGACTATTAAGTGGGATGATCAAGAGGAAATATCCAGGTCCAGGAGTCCATAAGCAGTCTCTTGGCAGAGCTGGATCTGCACTGACTCAAAGTGTCTGAAGGGGAGAAGATGATTTCAGAACGCTCATGCTCAAGAACTTTGTACAAAGGGGAAGGAAGATGGTAATGCTCCATCCATCCTTCCTGGCAGGGGGAATTTTAGTGTGCCCAGCACCCGTCAGAGACTGTCTTTTGTACTGAGGTTCTCTGTACAGTGAAGGAGGAGTGGAATCCTTCAAAGGAAGAGTTTGCATCAGTAAGCAAGAAGACTATGTGAGAACTGTGGTGTTCTCACAGACAGGTTGTTCATTTTGCTGCTTCTCAGAGCAGAGATCTTAAAGCATTTTGAGCAGCACAGCAGAACCCAGAAACTACATTGCCATGGACTGAAGCACAAGAAAGCATATGCAATGACATCCATCTGAAAAGGATGGCTCCCAAGAGCTGGTCCCAGCATGGGTGCACCCTTGATGGGAGAGTTGGCCATCTGCCCTGTGTCTGGAGGGAGATGTGCACAGGGTGGCCTGTAAAACTGCCAGGCAGTAATGGTGCGGTCTTGTTGCTCTTGAGGGAACCCTGTGAGCGATGGAGGAAGAAATCTGGGGGACATCTGTCCTCGTGTGGTTAGGAAATAAGTGCTGTGCCTTACCAGGCTGTTAGAGCACCAGAATAGCAAGTGATATGAAAGTAGATTTAAGAATAAGAGATGTCCATGGGGACATAAAATGAATGTCAGCGGAGAATTCATCTGATCCATAATTATCTCAAGGGCTACTTTTAGGTGGAAAAGGTAACACCCATCTTCTTGGCTCCCTTTTGCGTGGCTGTTAGAAGCAGATGGGTTGAAGAAAGGCAGAGAAAGCCCCAAGGAGCTTCAAGGATGTAGTCCCAGCAAGATGTGAGTACATGACCTGCTTTCCCCAGCATGAGGACAGAGCTTGCTGGACTTCCACAAGAAGTCTTCCTATATCAATGCCCCTTTGTTGTTCCATCTGTGGATGGTCTAGCAAGTATGCTTCCACACCAAGCTGCTCGCCTATGCAGCTTCCTGAACTTGCCCAAGCCCCATCTCTTCTAGAGCAGACTGTCCACTGCTCATTAAACATGTTGGAGTGTTTGTTTCTGCAAGTCAGTGTTGTCGCATTGCCTGGCAGCATAGCGGTGTGGGCTTCAGGAAGGTGAACTTGTGCACTCTGATGTGCAGGGTAGGCTCACCAAACTGAAAGATTAGCCAGTTGGGTTGGCATTTGAGATCTGGACCATGGTGGCAACATGAAACAATCATAGGGATTTACTTTGTTTATCAGTTGCCTTTTGGGAATTGTTCCAGGGCAGTAGGAATCCCTGAAAATCTCCTAGGTCCTTGAAATATCCCAGGCACAGGGAGGAGAAGACCAAGGTAAGACAAAGAAGAGAAGGGTATGGTCTCCCCCACACGACAGCAGAAATCAGGTTCACTCTGCCTCCCCCTGAGTCTATCCACCTTCACTGCTCTGCCCATCCCACAGAGTAAGCAGAAAGCTCAGCGTGCTGCAGAGCTCCCTCTTCCCAGGAGACATTACAGGTACCCTTCTGAGCACCAGGTGATCCAGCTTAGGAGAGCATCATTTCCCAGTCAAGCCCTGATGTCAATCAAGAAAGATTACATATTCCTCCTAAAGGTGTCTTCTGTCTACAGGGTCCTGAGCAAGTGTCCTCTGCAAAGCCACCATCCTTTGCCAACAGAGAAGAGTCAAAAGATTGTAAGGAGACCCTCCTTGAACAAATGAGCCATCTGAGATTCTGGCAAGAAATCTCCTATCCCTAAATACTTCTTCATAAAAATGATGACCAAGCATCCAAGGTCTTGCCATGGTTGCTCTGCTTCACTTTTGGTGGTATACTTCAAGACTTCCCATGCCTGCATCATCCTCATCACCAGCTGTGGAAGGTGACAGACTCATTCCAGGGATGCTGGCTGGAAGAAGTATTCTGATGTGGTGAGAAGGACATGATGGCTCTACCCTCTTTCTTTGCAAGGACTGGGTGTGTCTGAGCTTTCAAGGGATGCAGAGGGAAGAACAAGCTGTGTGGTTCATCCTTTCATGCCACAGACAGAGACATAGGCATCATGGCACTTTGGAGAAGGTGGCAGATGCAGGACTTTGATTGTGACCCAAAAATAAAACAAATTTTTAAAAAGTGCAAGCCAGAGAGGCACAAGGAGGCTAAATTGTTGCTGTGGACTCATGACCAGCAGCTGAGAGCTTGGCTCAAGCATAGGGAGAGGAGCTGTTGAGCTCAAGATGTGCCCAAATGCCGTGACCTCTGAAGAAGATCCAGCAACCTAACGGCAAGTCTAGCAAGAGTCCTGCTCCCCAGTGATGTTGTCTCATGCCGTCCAAGTGTCTCACTTGAGGAAGAATCTATTGGGTACAATACGGTGTCCCCCAGGGAGAAGTGTCACCCCAGCCTCCTCATCCTCCCTCTAGTCCTCACTCTCCAAAACAACAGCAAAGTCCCCAACATCCTTCTACCTTTGCTCCCCACTTCCCCCTGCCCAGCAACAAACCACATCTATGTCCTCAAAAAAACTGCTCCCATGTGAGATGACTCTGAGACACAGGGATGGTGACATTTGGCCCAGGACCCTTTTGGGGCTCTCTGCACTGATGGTGGCGGGGCAGGGGGCTGGCTGGAGGATGCAATTTGTCAAAACCCACCCTGGGAGGCTCTGAGCCCCCACTGGCCCCACTCATGCCTCCCCTTGAGGGGGACAGCTGCTGGCTCTGGGAGGCCGTGGACCTCTTTAAACTCAAAGGAAAGCAACGTCAGGGTTCCCTCAGGAGGTGCGGTGGTGGTGGAGCGGGGTGGGAAGGAGAGGTGGATGGTGCGTCCCGTGGCCAGGTTGTGGCGGAGGACTGGGAGGCAAACCTTGCACGCCACCCTGTAGGGGCAGTTCTCTCCTAGGCCCAGAGGAGGCGAGATCACCCGTACTAATTTGTACATATCCTTATACGAGATCCTGCCGCTGCAAAGGAAGCACAGGTGGGTTAATAGGACACTGAGAGTGGAGAGGAGGATGGATTGCTTAACTGGGGAATGCTGGGGCCATCTGTGGGGCAAGACCCCACATGTGGGAGTACATGACTCCTCTTCTTCTGTCTCTGTCAGACCCAGAGAGGTGAAAGCTGTGAGCATCAGCTACTGCCTTTTCCACCATGAGTCAGCTTATACCTCCTCACACTGTCCCATCTTAACCCTGGAGAAGGACAGTTTTGGTGATGAACACCAGCCCATCACCCTTCCTCATTGTGCCCCTAGCTGCCTATGCCTGGTGGGAGAGGGCTGGTATTTTAGACACGGTGAACCTGCAGCTTGGTTGAGTTCTAGCCATCATAAGCCCTTTTGATGGAATTGTGTCCCATCATGCCACCAGAGAGCCTGTCCTCACATAGCCAACTCTCTGGTCCTGACAAGGTCCCAGGGAGCTTGGCAGCTGAGTCACTTGGATCTCCAATGTCTGGCGAACCTGAGATGGGGAGAGATAATGTGACCAGCTGGTGACCGGTGGCTGTGGCACTAGCACCTAGGTCACCTAGGAGCACAGGCACCGCCCTGTGCTCTGACCATCAGACCACACTCTGCCAAGGGTACACATTATTAGAAGCAAACTCTCCCATACACACACCACTTCTTGCTCACAGAAGCACATCTCCCCAGGCCTGGGCACAGTCATTGCAGGAAACAGCCCATATCCCTCCTGCACCAGCTGAAACAATAAAGCAGTCGAGGCAGAGAGCTGGCAGGAGAGGGTGTAAGGGCCACTGAATGCTGAGCTCCCCACTCAACTACAGACCAGAGCCCTTTGGGAAGCGGGACCATGTGGAGTGGAAGCGCTGAGGTGCAGCATCCTGCAGCCTCCTGGGCATCCTTAGACAAGCTTGAAGGGAAACCACATGAGAAAGCAAAGACCAGCGTTACCGTCCTACCCGGTGCCTTTGCCTCTGGTTTCTCCTTGCTCTTCTCCCATCCCCTCTCCATTGCAGGCCAGAGCTAACCCAGCCATCTGTACAAAACCCATCCCTGAGCCCCCCTGGTGCCAGGCAGTCTTCCCATGAGACTTTCATGTGATGGTGCCAGTGTCAGGATGCAGAACTGCTGCCCCACTCAGATGGTAGGACCCGTTCAAATGTACTCACCTGTTCCTCACCCAGCAACCAGGGCCAGGGCTGTGCCCATGGGCTCAGCACCACTGGCTCCTGCACACATCTCCTAACCACTGGTTACATATCATGACAAACGAGCAGGGCTTGCTCAGAATCTGAGGGATACATGGCATTGACAGGACAGCTCAGGCATACTTTTTCAGAGACCCAGGCCACCAACACTGGGGATGAGAGTCAATGAAGCATCTGCTGTGAAGAAATCCTTCCCAAAAGCCATGGGTGAGAAGCCCCATGCCAAGCAGCTGGATGTTTCACTGTTCTCACCTCCTCTCCCTTTTCTAGTTGTCCATCAGGACATCTACTCACCCCTACTGACCTCTCCCCCTTGCACAAGGCACAGTTGCCCACAGGGATCTTGCACAGCAGCAAGAGTGCTGGAGGAGGCCACACAAGGAAGAACCTGGTCAGCACTGAGCTGCACAGGGTTGGACAGAAACGGTGGAGGAAACTGTGCCAGGAGCTGATGATATTAGGCATTAAAAAATATCTTGTCTGGAGCTGGTCTCATGAGGGGTAGGGCATTAGCCATAG
Organism: Jacana jacana; assembly: GCA_013400555.1. Classification (NCBI taxonomy): domain Eukaryota; kingdom Metazoa; phylum Chordata; class Aves; order Charadriiformes; family Jacanidae; genus Jacana; species Jacana jacana. Next base: position 181,243 of record VZTM01032883.1, read on the forward strand.
AAGTGGAGTCTCCAAAGGGAGCATGTGTGGCTGTCTATGGCTCTTGATCTAAGATCGCCCACGCTCCTCAGCACAACAGTGGTGGGTCATGGCTCCACAGAGGCTGTTGCTGCACTGAGGGAAGAAGGGGCCATACAAGATGCCCTTGTAGCACTGGGGATGAGTGGAAGGCAAACATGCTCCCAGAGGTGCTGAGTGCTCCACGCTGCCCTAAGGATACTCCAGACTGCCCTGGGAGGAGCGGTGGAGCAGCAATGGGAGCAGAAACAAAACCCAACCACCAGAAGTATGAACAGTTGCTGTGAACTTGTCCCATTGCTGGGAACATGCTGCTGACAAACGGGAACCGTATTTGCTGAGATCCTCATCAGCAAAGGCGTGAGTGCAGGAAACAAAGTCTTCCCAAAGTAACACACTTGCCCAAACTCACCAAACACACTCCCAACAAGGTCTTCCAGAGGTGACTTGGCAGGAGCCCAGCAGACCCACAGCATTCTCCCCATTGCTGGGAACAAGCCACACTCAGCCCTGCTCTGACAGGGAGCTGTGGGTACTAGGGACTAGGTGATGGAGCCAGTCTCAGGGCAGAGGCACCTAGCTGGTGGACAGGGACAGGACAGGGAGGGAGGTTAAGAGGGACTTGCCCACTGGCCAGAGAAGAGAGGAAGAGTAGGAACATCCACCAGCACTCAGAATAAACACCATGGCAAACTATGAACATCACCCAACATGTCTGTGCCACCAGGCGTTGTAGGAACCAGCTGCTACCCTTGTAATGACTGCAAGTGAGAGCAGCCCTTCCCTGGCATTGCAGACATTGTGGCCAAAACACAGAGATGCCTGTTTAAAATCAACTGAGAGGTTGCTCAGGAGAGCAGGAGCTGGTTACATACCACGCTGCTCTGTCATACTCTGCCCAGATCCGGACAAATTCATCTAGATGGTGAGGTCCCAGGATGGAGGAATCCCGAGTCAGGTATTCAAAATTGTCCATGATGACCGCCACGAACAGGTTGAGCATCTAAGCAAAAGAGGGAAAGGCAGAGAGAAAGGAAAGTAGGGGTAGAGGGAGCAGAGATGTCCATGTGGCTGGGGTCAGATATGNGCTCTCAGGGAGGAGCAACTCACCAGGAAAGAGCAGAAGAAGATGAAGGAGACAAAGTAAACGTAGGCCAGGTCAGTGCCACAACGCTCATTCTCGTTCTGCCCAGATGTTGCTGTCGTGTCCGGCTCACAGCCTTTGCCCTCCAGGCAGGACAGCATGATCTCCTGCCATGCCTCTCCTGTGGCACTCCTGCACCCAACACAGCTGTGCTCAGCAGGTTGTGGTGGCACAGGATGGATCCAGGACAGGATGTCCCCCGAAGAAACCTCACAAAAAGCTGTGCAACCCCCCACCCAAATTAAATACATCTCCAGCATACAGAGGAGCAAGGCACTGGATCAGCATTGACCAAGCTGGACCCACACAAGTGTAGCCACACCGGGGTATGCCCCTTGGCACGTGGGGCCAACTGCCCCCAGCCAGCCAGTCCAAAGAGCTGGGAGACAGACATCCTTTTTGGGGCAAGGTAGGGAAAAAAAGGGGTTTCCTGAGCTCCTGTAGCCTGGTGTTTGCCCAGCTGCTGACTAGCACCAAAAACTGATCTCCATCTAACAGCTTGCTGTGAGAACCTGCCCAGCCTGGCTCCTGGCATGTCTGCACCCAAAAATGCTGCCAAAGGAATTTTCCATGGCTACGTACCTGAAGAGGAGCATGAGGGAGCCCAGGAAGCTGCGGAAGTTGTTGTGCCGGTTAATGTGGCTTTCCTCATCTAATTTGATATTGCCAAAAACCTACAGGAGGGAGAAAAAGGGCTCCTTTATTCAGGCAAGAGCTTGGTGGTCAGGGAAGCAGCTGCATGTTCACCTTCACTGCAGGGACCAATCCTGCCCCAGATCCATCACCATTGGCACAGCCAGCCCCCAAAGCAGCCGGCACCCACCGTCTTTGTGCAATCCCCCATGGAAAAGCATCCCAACAAATGCATGCTGGTGCCCAGCCACCACAATGAGGAGCTGGCGCTGAGCAGCCATCAGGGAAGGCGACTCTCCTCTGCTTGGCAGGGATCTGTGGTGGGCGGCAAAGGCTGCGATAGGCCAAGCTGCCATGGAAACAGGGGCACAGAGGACCTGGGATCAACTGAGTCCAACCGTTCCATGTTCATCCTTCTGCCGCACTATGGGTGGCATCCGAGCACCACATGGCAGCCAGTGGTCTAAGCACACTGCAAGCACTGGGTCCTCATCCTGGAAACTCCTGGGAGTTTTTCCCTTAGTGGGGAAACAGGCCATGATGCTAAGGTCAGGCACAATGGTACAAACAGGGTGGGGTCAGTGAGGGACAGACTGACTGCTGACCCACCACAGATAGCCAGACACCCGGGACTACCATCCACAGGGCCAAAAGAGGCAAAAAAAACCCAAACATGGACAATATCCTAATAAAGATCCATAGCTAAGGCAGTGGTAGAACATAACGAATGTTCGTAAAGTGCCTCAAATAGGAAAAATGTGCTGTTATTACTGTTAAATATTTATTCCACTTTCCATGAGCCTAAAAATACACTAACTGCAGAGTATTTTTTTCCCTGTACAGGTTTTTTGGAATGTGTAATTGTAGAATATTTTCTGCCTCCAGCTATTTTGCTCAAATAACGCCCACAGACTTTACTGCTTGGGGATTTGTTCACAATGGTGTTAAAAAAAAATAAAATAAATCAAATACTACCACACGGCAGGGAGGAGGGCTGAGTCAGATGGCGGTTGTTTAGCGCAGAGAACACCTGGAGCCAGAGCTGAGATGTGTAGGACAGAGCAGCCAAAACCAGCCATGCAACTCTCTCGGGGCAGGAGAGAAGGGGTGGAAGAGACTAAACACCAGCACTGCCAAGCAGGGGGCCACTGTGCTGCCTGCTGCCTCCCCAAAATCTGCCTGTCCAGGTACCAGTGTTGGGAACTGCAGCAGCTCACTCAGCAGGCGGCTCCATAGCCTGTGTGTTTGTCATTGAAGATGCTTTATCAGATCCTCAGCGTGGGGTTTAGTCACCACAGAACTGAGCCAGCCCCACGGCATGTGTGGAGCTGAGGGTTTTAGCTCACGTGCTCCTTGTTTACCGGCTGGAGCCTGGAAAGCTAACATCTTCCCATGCTCTACAGACCTCCCACCATCTGGTAGGTCATCATAGGTCCCTAAGCACAAGAGCCCAAGTAGACCATCAATACCATGGCTACAACATAAAACCTCCGCAGAGGGAGACAAAGTGAACGGTGGACTGCAGGAATCACTGCCGTGATCCAGACATTTGAATGGGGAAGGCAGCAGGCTGCTCACTGGGCCCCTCAGGCATGAAATCAATCTCTGGGGGCTGCTAGGGAGTTGGAGATAGGGTGTAATTTCTAAGTGAAGGGGACAATTTGAAAGCAGCCATCGCACAGCATGCCCAGCTGAGTCTCCAAGGCCATATCTCCAAGGGTACACGTTGGGAAGGCAGCTGTGCAGCTTGACTGAACAAGCCCATGGCACTCCTCAAAGGAGTGTGGCTCTGCATCTCCCAAACAATCTGTTCCACCCTCGGGACCTTTGCGGACACTGTGATCGGGTGAAGCAATGACAGGCAGGCATAAAGCTGGTGCTGTGCATAACGCTGAGGATGTGCTGGTCCAGCCTGTCCACACCAGAGAGATGCACGCTGAGATGTCTGTGCTCACCTGCATCCCAATGATCGCGTAGATGAAGAAAAGCATGGCGATCAAGAGGCAGACGTAGGGAAGGGCCTGCAAGATAAGCAGATGAGTCATCTCATTTAGCACAGGTCCAGCTCCAGAGGAGTACAAAAAGCACAGCAAGCAGGTAAACTGTGCCAATCCATCTCTCCTACAAGCCAACAAGTTAGGAAGACAGCCTGCATCTGGGAGCAACACCCCATCACCATGTCCTGGGAGGAGACCAGGGCACATGTGACTTACCTTGAAGGACTGCACAAATGTCCAGAGCAGGATGCGGATGGTGTAACCCTGGCGCAACAACTTGATGAGCCGAGCAGCCCGGAAGAGCTTCAGGAAGCTCATGTTGAAGCTGCTGGTGTTCACCAGCTGGGAGAAGATGAGAGGGTCAGAGGGAGGCAGGAGCCCCCCCACCCCACAGCAGTATACCCTGCTGCTCCCCACTCCTGTTTCACCTTGGTGTCTGTCAGGATGATCTCCGTAATGCTACCAATGACAGTGATGAAGTCAAAGATGTTCCAGGTGTCCCGGAAATAATTCTGCAAAAGGAAGGAGAGAGGGAACATGGATTTGAGCTCAGCGATTGCAGGTCTGAAGGGTGCTGGGCCACAGGCCAAGGCTGCTCATGGACAGTAGTGGCGGTGGCAAAGACCTTGGTGACCATTTGCATGCAGCCACGGTCTGGAGCACTGTCCTGCATCTGAGATGGTAGCAGACCTGAGTGTGTCTGCAGTGAGCAGCTTCTCCTGGGAGTTGACTGGAGTTGACAGCCACAGCCAGCCTTGATCAGGCTGCAACATCTCATCACACTGACCCTCACAGCGACGAGGCTGCTTTGCCCTCCTCTTCATGGGCACCCGGACCCATCTCAGCCCCTGCTGCTTGTGCAGCAGCTGGTGCAAGACCAAACGTGACCATGGCTGGCACAACTGGGAGCAAGGAGGGTGGCTAGAAACCCTCCTGCTAGTGGATCTCATTTCCCAGTATGGATTAGGAACAGGAAAGAAACAGTGAAAGGGCAAATAAGACAGTTGCTCATAAGTAGCAAAGAGTAGCTGAAGAAAAAGTACTCCACAGCTTCAAATCTTAAATGACTATCTGGGGATTTGAGGACTGTTAATTAGGCAGGGAGGTCTCACTGCTGGTCAGGTGTGGTCCAGCTGATACAATCCAAGGACAGCAATGCACAAACATCTCCCAGGGACAAGGGACTGCATCCACCAGCATGACTGCAGCAGCAATTGCCTTTATCAGCGCAACTGCACAGCACATACACAGTCCAGGCATCAGAGTACCCACAGAAACAAGGCAAAAAACTAAAGCCATGTTGTGACTTCCCCCACCAGTATCCAGCAATGGGAAGTTTAATGAGAACTAAAGGAGCAATTCCAGCCTAAAAGAAGCTTTCAGGCTGGGACCCAAAATAAATAGCAACAACCTCACATTATTAGCACCTTCCCTCTGTGATCTGTGTGCTGCCAAAATAACACCTTTGTCAAGAACAGGAGCAGCCACTCACCAGGAAGCCAAAAGCGATGATCTTGAGGACGCATTCCAAGGAGAACACCATGGTGAATGCAATGTTCAGGTACTTCAGGGCCAGCTCATAGGTGTACGGAGCAGAGTAGTACTTTTGGAAAGAGAGAGACATTGCTAGCCAGGAGGAGGGGGGCTGCCAGCCTCTTGGCTAATGACTGTCCCAGGGAAGATCTGCAGTGGCCTATGTTCATTCCCTGGGTGCTTCAACACCATCTCCTCCTTGCCCTCTCCACCCCTGTCCCATGACAGCTGCCACTCCTACGAAGGAAGCACAGAGTAAATCCAGATCTTTCTGCAGTAGTTAGGTAGTGCAGATTGTTTGGGTCCTCTCATTTAGGAAAGATCTTGTCTCCAGTTTAGCGCACATGGTGTTTCAAGTGACTATGCCAAGGGAATACATGCTCAGATTGTGTCTCAAACCATCTCCTAGAAACAACCAAAATATCCTCTGATTCCATCCTGACGGATCCCCCTTCTCCGCACCGCCCCAAACAGGACAGGCTCACTCTGACCAGCTTACCTTCATCATGAGCACCACGGTGTTCAATGCTATCATGGCCATGATGGTGTACTCAAAGGATGGAGAGACCACAAAGTGCCAGACCCGGTACTGGAAGGTGTGCCGGTTCTGGGGCATGTACCGTGTGAGTGGCTTGGCGCTGATGGCAAAATCAATACAGGCCCTCTGGAATAAAACAATGTACATCAGACCCTGCCTGATGGTAACATGGGGGACAGCGGATGCCACACTTCTTTCCTTCATGGGCTGAGCAGGCAGGTGTCTTACGGGTTTCTTACACCTTTTCAAACTCTAGGGAGCTCCAAGCTCACAAACTGCAGGAAACCCATGGAAACCTCCTCTTTCCCCCTCCCTAGACCATACCTCATTCTTCTCCAGACTGCACTCCTCCATCATTTTGTCTCCTTGCTCTTGGAACGTAATGATGATGAGAGCCACAAAAATGTTGACGAAGAAGAAAGGGAAGACCACAAAATAGACAACATAAAAAATGGACATCTCCATGCGGTTGCTGCGGCTTGGCCCCCGGTCCTCCTCTGTAACATCCACCGAATGCTGCAGCACCCTGTGGGGAGACGGGTGAAGAAAAGCAACCAGAGATATGCCCATCAGGACTGCCACCATGTGGCATTTCTCATGGGACCCACTTTGTACAGCCAGCTCTGCCTATCCACAATTGCAATGATGATAATACAAACCTCTCTCTTAAATCTGCTTTACAAGGACAATGCTTCTAAGTGGCTACAGCTTCTTTTATGGTGCTTTGCCTGTGCCACTGAAGGAAAATGGATTTTCCAGTGTTTCACATACAGAGGAAAAAATTGTCCAAGCTCACATCAGCATGAAGAAAGTGTTAGTCTTATGGTCATCTCTAAACTTGAGCTAAGATATACCGCAGGGCCAAACAGGAGAAGGGACTATCTATAATTCCCTCCCTAAAAAAGAATCTAACCTCAGCCACAGTCCCAGCTCTTTTGTCCTGACAAAATTTCCCATCCTTCCTCTCCTTCTCCCTGCCCAGCAGCTTCTCAATCCTGCCTGGCTGTAGCCGGTTATTATCCTAATCAACTCAATGGGGACATCCTCACCCTAATTCAAGGCATGTGGATGGAGCAGAATACTCACTGGGGCCAACCCTCGCCAGTGGAGACTGTGAATAGGGTGAGCAAAGCCCAGATGATATTGTCATAATGAAACTCATGGCGTTTCCATTCTCGGCACTTCACTTCCATCTTGTTCTTCTCGTGGTCCACATAGTTCCCTCTGCAAGATTGGGAGAGACCAGTGACCATGCTTTTTACACTGACAGACTATGAGACAGTGGTTTTAAACCCCAGGGGCAGCACGTGTGCAGAGGGAAGGGGGCAGCTCTCCTCCCGCAGGGCTGAAGGCAGAAATGGGGACGGGCTAAATAATAGCTAGGAGGAAGGGGAGAAAGGACAGCAAAAGGGAAGAGAGAAGGAGGAAAGAGAACAGAAGTAAAATACAGGGCTCTGCATCCTACATCCCATGCAAGGATGCAGAGTGCTGATACAGCAATGGGGATGGGCTTAACCCATGCTGTCCACCCCAAGAGATTACGGCCAAGAGCAAGTCATGACCAAGGACTTAACTGGGAACCATAGAAGACATTACCCAGCACCCTGCCTTTGCCAGAGGTGTCAGCAGCATCAGACCTACGGAACAGAGCACCTACATGCAGTCCTTCTCCGTGTCCTTAGAGCTGTCAGTGCAGTAGAAAAACTTCCCCTTGAAGAGCTGGACAGCAATGACAGCAAAGATGAACATAAAGAGCTTGTAGACGATGAGGATGTTGAAGACGTTCTTGAGGGAAGTCACGACGCAGTCAAAGACAGCCTGCAGGAGAGGGCATAGCTCACCTTGGGGAACCAAGAGCCTTGGCAAAGGGGAGGACCAAAACCTTCCTCATGACTGCCACGGGGAAAGGAGGAAAGAGCTGGACCTTGTCCGGCGAGTGTTAACACCCAGAGTGCGCCCACACACACACATAGACACCGAGCAGCCCCTGAGGCAGCAGCAGGGTTACGTACTTATATCCTGCACCGTTCCCTGCAACCAGGGCAGCAGCTGGGACAATGCCAATTGCACAACTAGCAGCACTCAAGACCAATCAGTAAACACTTCCTTGTTTCAAATCACGATGAAGAACAAGGTAGAGTGAATACTTCTGCCCGCAATTGTAGTGCCTCTCCAAGTTTGGAGGCAGTGCTCTCAGACCTAGTTCTCAAAGCACAACGAGAGGAATGCCCTTATTCCCATTTCATAGTGAAGTCAGAGGTGTCCAGAAATGGACTGACCTGGGCTGAATCCATCCACTGATCGGGAAGAAAAACTGGGCCAAACCCCATGTCTCTGGGGTACCAGCTAGGCCTCATCCACCAGCCAAATAACTCTTTCTGAGAAAAACTCAGAGTTTGCCAAGTCTCTAACTCCTTTCTGCCTCAATACTCCTTTGGCTAAGACAGGGAAATCCATAATCCTACCTGTGCTGCATAAATAACCTCTGTATTCAGATGGGAAATCCCTCTTTGGTGCACCACCGTGACAGCACAGCACACAAAATCCCAAGTTGCTTGCAAGCTGGTCTGGTAGGAAAGACAATCAGCTTTGGAAAGAGATTTGAGCTCTCCCAAAGCCAGGGCAGCCTATTTTATATGGACTTTGCTGCCTCATGTCCACTCCAGCCCCAGTTTCCCTGTCAGAGGAACTAACTCTGACATCTTGCAGAGATCCAGGCTTGCTTTTAATAACTCATTGCACCTCCAGATATGAAGCAGCCTGAAGTGGGTTGTGTTTGAAAATGGGACTCCAAAAACATAGCACATGCTTTGAAAACTTCTTGTTCATCGCTCACAAGCAAATCAATGTGTGTGGTCCTTGGCCCACTGGTCTCTGCTGGAGAATACAGATACAAGGCAGGAGATGGGTATCATTACCTTCAGCTTGGGCAGTCGCTTGATGGTTTTCAGAGGCCTCAAGACCCGTAGCACACGGAGAGACTTGATGGTCTTGATATCTCGGCCCTTGTTGGTCCTACCGTGTCAGAGGGAGGCACATGCAGCCAAAAAGGCAAGAGAGAGATGGTAAACTTGCAGACTCGGGAGGGATGCTCAAGGGTTTTCAACAGCTGACACACCACCCCCAGCATGCGTGAGGACAGGAATGGGAGGGCCGCATGCCGTTGTGGGGGCCAGCACTCACAAACATGTGACTGCCGAGTGCTCAGCCCGCCTAAACGAGTCTCCTCCAACACACATCCTGACAGCTGGCAGAGATGAAAAATAAAGCAATTCCCTCCTCCTCAGGATTAGCACCCTTTGCTGAGGAGCAGTGACCTCAACAAATACCCTCCTTGTCAGAAGCAGCAGGATGCCAGGGCTGGGGCAGGGGATGCAACACTCTTCCCAAGCAAAGGCAGCTGCCCAAAGGGTGCTGTGGCACTCTGCCCTCCCCCATGTCCCCAAGCCGTGCTGCTCAATAGGGGCAGGAGGTTTGCTTCTCTACTGCAGACACGTGGCGCTTCTGGATGGGGCTTGCAAAAGCACACACACACCCCCCATGGCAAATTGTTTTCTACCATTACTACTGGTTGTAAAAAGTTAATAATAAGATGAGGGAGATGCACTCAATAGGGCCTACGTGCAAGTCTCTCACCAAGGGTTTTTCATCCTGGTTTAAACTCAAGATTCGTAGTCCTTACATTCCCCTAGGGAAGCACCTCCTCTGTGCTTGGTTTCTTTGCACACATGCTGTCTTACAGCATTTTGCCTAATTCCTTCAGTGCTATCCAGCCTGGTCTTGCATCTCACAACATCACAGCCCTCTCTTCCCTCTCCAGATCAGGGCTGCACTTGCCTCCACCCCAATTCAGCTGAGGGAGTTAGAGCTTACTATTAGATTATTTAGAAAAGCAGCAATAAGAACCCTTGTAACCCTCATTTCTTGAATATAGCCATTAATTCCAACCAAAATAAAAGGGGATTTTTCTTGTCTTTTAAGGAAAGTCCACGGGCTGGATCCCAGGATGGAGCATGATGGAGAGGTCCTGGTGAAGGTGGCACAGTTTGTATCCACTGTGCACCCTCAAACAACGTCAAGGAAATTACTTACAACCACAGACGTTTCAAATTACACGGCTCCTTTGTGAAGGTTAATGCAACAGGGAGCACAATAATGGGCTTAATCATTAAGAGATGTAAACAAAACCACTTATTAATTGTCCTACCTAGGAGCACAGCCCCACAAATCCACTAGAAGCAACCCTACAAATAGCCCCAGGACCCAAGTCACATCTCCCATCTCTGACATTGCTCAGGGTCAGGGCCTGGGTAATTGGCTGGAGCATCCCGCTCAGGGCTGGGGTGAGAATTTGAGGGCAGTGTTCAGCTGGTGCAAGCTGCCACCAAGGACAACTCAACTGCAGTGGTTTACATCTGCTGAGGAGGGAGCTCTTCAGACCTCAGGAAATTTTCTGTGGTTTTGCTTGGGATCCAACATGGGTATGGCATATAAGGATGGATAATGCTTGTGCTTGGAGGAAAGCCTGGCCTTGCTGTGTCTACAGCAGGGGCTGAGTTTGGCGTGAACCACATCCCATGCCCATGGAGGATGTCCACAACAAAAGTACCCTCCTCCAAAGGCAGAGGATTGCATTGCTTGCAAAGAAAAGCCCTCCTGCAGTTTCCCAGAGCACACCACTGTTAATGCACCCCAGGGAATACAGGAGTGCATGCAGAGCAGTATACTCCAGTCTCTGTAAACAGAGCTACAGGTCAGCACAGCTGTTGGACTGAAAAACACCGGCCTGTGCCTGTCCCACCATGCTCCCCAGGGTAGCACCCCACGGCGACCCGAACGGCATAGTTACCCCAAAGCATTCCTGTCGGTGATCCAGCCCAGCAGCCACCAAACAGCATCAAGAGAAAACAAAAAAAAACAAGAGAAGAGAGGAAGAAGGTAAGAAACGCACCAGGGAAGCTGCACGGGGATGACTGCAGCCTCTCGGGTGCAGGGACCCTGCGTTAGCCATCCACTGCCCCACACCTGGGTTGAAAGGCACGATGAGTAGACCACATTGTGTCCTCCAGTATGGGGCTTATCTCCAGAGGGACTTCCCACTGGAGGTTTTGGGAGGGGGGCATGTAGTGAAACCTCTGTTGCAAGAAGAACCCGTGGAGGGCAGGACAGTGGGTGACAGCGAGCAGGCACATGGTACTCCTTGGCCAGGGGGAGGACCTCAGCACTTGACTCCAACCAGCCAAAGGCAGGTGCCACTGAGGGAACCAACCTGCAAGGCCACAATAATTTCCATCCAAACAGGCTAATTCTGCTAAATTGCCTCCATCAAGAAATCCACTGATTAAGAGCCTGAGCTACAGTATGGGATCTCCTGTAAGTCAGCAGGAGACATCTACTCAGACAAAAGCAAAGGTGGTCTACAAGGTCCCTAGTTGTAATCAAACCTCTGTCCTTGCTTGAACTATGTCCCTGCCCCGTGCACACAGAAGGCTCATCACTGGGACCAAAATCTACAAAGTATGTTTAACTTTTCTTAAAAACTGCAAAAATAACCCAGACCTTGCCTGAGTGTTAGTGGAGCAACTGAAAAGGTGATTGTTTAACTCTGTGATGCGATATCAGACCTCTGTCCTGACCAGCCTCACACCAGGTTATTTTGCAGTACATATGGGTCCCACTGGCTTCCAGACACTGGTGCTGACAATCACAAGAAGATGCTGCTTATAAAAAAAAGAGGCACCTCTGCTGGGTACTTCTGGGTGGATAAAACTCCTGCCCTTGATCAATAGGCAAGACAGCAAGGGCTATGCATTGACCACCACGCAACCTTTCCACTAACATTTCTACCAGACTTTCCACCACTCAACTTCTCCTGCTGCTGCAAGCCCACAGGTGTAGGCAACACCACCTCTCAGCATCTCTGCAAAGCCACAAGCGAGCGCTGCTTCTCTGCACAATGTCTCCTCAGAGGGTACCACAGGAGGCAAAAGCAAGCAGCGTCTTTATGGTTCTGGTTATTTCAGCTAATTTAATTTGAACTCTTTGGAGATTTATGGTTTTATATTGGGCTTTTTATTTAGACTGCATTTGGATTGACATATTAACTTTCCGTGCAGAGAGCTGCAAATAACCTAAGATCACCTTTTGCTCAGGATGTACAGGCTCTGAGTGTGCAGTGGACAAGCCGCAGTGGCATACAGGGAGATGGCTTTATGGGCAGACACTTGTTTAGTGGTGATTTCGATGTAGCACTGATGGCTGACAGATGATGGTAGTACCACTGGACCAGCTCAGAAACCTCCTGCTTCACTCACAGCTATCCAGTACCACCATGAGAAAAACAAAACATAGATAGGAGGCAAAAAGGACAGAAAACCCAAATGGCACATCATCTCCCAGCACTTCTTCAATCAGGAAGTGCTGGACCTGGTCATCAGCTGCTCTCAGCCATGTAACTGCAGCAGCCACACTGTGGACATTGCTTTGCCTACTCAGTGCCATGGAGGTGAGGAAGGAGAGAGGAAGGACACATTCCCCACCCCCCATCCCCCCGGCCCTGGCCCCACATCAAAGATATCATGGAGGGAAAAGAAAAGGAGAGGGATTTAAACATCATAGCCAGAGTTTTTCTCTTGAGACCAGGATGGAGAGAGAGAAAGCGGCAGGTTGGGACACACGTAGCTGACAAACATTCTGCAGCGCATGGGGCCGTGGCAGTGACGAGCTGCCAACGGGAGAGGCAGGTGTCCTTATAAATGCTTTATAATGTATAAAACCATCAGAAATTGCTGCAGTTCCTTTGTTCCCTTCACACCCGAAGCCATGAGATCATCTCCTCCAGCAGGAGCCACTGTCAGAAGTGGGGGAGAGGGACAATCCTGCAGGTTTACATTATAAAAGCCCTAGTCCACAACACAACAACTTGCTATCTATCCAGCTACAGCTACAAAAGTGGGCAGGTGACATAGATGCTTGTTGCAATCATATGTGGAGGTTTAAAGACCTTCCTTCTCTGTGGGAGTGGGGTCAGTGCTGCAGTCAATAGGGGGTGCTCCCCCTCGAGAATTCAGCTGTCCCATGTCCAAAGGGACCTGTGCTTCCCTTGGGAGGGTGGGTTAGAGGCAGACAGATGTCAGGCACGGCTGGAAGAGGCACGTCAGCTTTCCCACATGCTCAGTGCTGGTATATGGGATCCTGCCAGCTCCAGGGACCACCCCAGGAACCATGCTGCTTTTGTGGGGTGGGGGCAAGGGGACAGTAAGCATAGATTATGATTCTGTTAGTGGCAGTAAGGACATTTGTCCATCCAGGAACACATTGAGCCATCAACCTGCCTTCCTTCAGCCATTAAAATGTCTTGATGAAAGATGCCTTGGAAGGAAAATGCTCTAAAATCACCCAAAGCGCCTTCAGGCTTCTGATGCCTTTGGGCCCCACCTCTAGACATGCTCTGAGGAGCTGTCCTGGCAGAAGGCATATCAGCCAGACCCTGGAAATGCTCCATTCATCCTCATGGTGGCCTGGATGGCCTTCCAGGGGCTCAAAGGAATGTCACCAGCCAGCAGACTTGCCCCATGCCCCTTCCCCGTGCCAGGGTCTGCAGTCAGCCCCCTGTGCTGGCCAGGGGTCAGTTCATCATTGTGCTGAGCAAGCTGAATTCTCCCATGCTCTCCCAAGGAGAGAGCAGCAGATGAAAGCACCAAGTGAGGAAGAAGGTGAGGACGGTGAGGAAGGCAAAAGCAAGGAGTCAGGGAAGGTGCAAGTGGACAAGAGTGAGGGGAAGAAGGTACTGCCCGGCCAGGGATGAGATGGGAGGGATGGATTACGACCTGTAATCCATCAAGTGACCTCGGGTCTCAGACCCAGCCACCCCAAGAGCCTCGCACGGTACCTGAGCTGTGGACAAGGACAGAGCTCCATTCTGCGCCGCTGCCAGGCCCTCCCCTCTCACCAGCACTAATGCCACCGCCGTCAGTGTCAAAGGCACAAAGAGAGAACAACAGCGTGACAAAGGAGCGTGAGCTTCTCCTCTCTTCTCCTGTCCCTTCTCAAGCACCAACAGGATGCCGTGGCTCCCAGGGACCAGGGGGTGCCCCTTGCCTGTGAGCATCACATTGTCACACACTCATCATTCCTCAAGCTTACACTGCACCACCTGCCCCTGCTGGCAGCATGGAGGAGGGCAAAGCAGCACGAAACTCATCCCTGGACACTTCTCCCCTCCATGGCATGGGCACTGCAATCATTGAGCCCCTGCACCCTGCACCCACCTGCAGAGGAGGACACACAGGTGCCACAAGTTCAGTACCAGAGCCCAATTGCAAGGCGATGCTCAGCAGGGACACGCTTTCACCACAAAACTCTGCCTAGCATCTCCAGCTTTCCCTGCCTTATCCCCTGCCTGCTTGCTCACCAACATTTGACAAAACAAGGAGAAACCCATCTCTGGAGCTACACTGGTTTCAGGCGCCAGCAGCACAGCTGGACTTTGCAGTCAGCCACACACCGCTGCCAGGAGCCATCCCGGATACAGAGCGGAAGGGTGCAGAGAAATAAAAAAATAAATAAATCAGTGTCTAGTTGCACCCTCCTCTCATCGCAGCCAAGGGAAGGATAAGAGCTGACAGGAATGATGGCCACTTACGCCAAGGCAAAAGCCACCAGCGCTCCCACCACCACGATGAAATCCAGGATGTTCCAAAGGTCTCGGAAGTAGGAGCCATCCTGCAGGATCAACCCCTGATCGATCATCTGTAAGGGGAATATGGTGATAAAAGCAGACAGGGAATGAGCAGCTCAGCCATAGCTGTAGTAGAAGCAGCCACAAGGCAGAATGTGCCTGGGACAGGGACATCACCAGGGAGCAGCAGATCTGTCCCTGCGTGTCAGGTATATATCAAGGAGCATCATATTTTGGGAGCCTGGAAACTGATAAAAGTGGTCCTGAGCATTCTCAGCTTCCACTGCTAAGAACCAGGCTTCAAAGTCTCCATCATCTAAATTTAAGACCAGAACTACTGAAAAACTGAGAGATTTCCCCCCCACTGCAAGGATGCTGCAGGACACAGCATCTCCAGCACAGACAGCCCACAAGGCCTCTTACCTTGATAACCATCTCAAAGGTGAAGACACCGGTGAACACATAGTCAAAATACCTCAGGACCTGCAGAGAGAGGGCAGGTGTGCCTTGCAGCTGCTGCCAAGCAAAAGGGCTCACTGGGACCCACCCAGACCCTGCACTGGGACTCGCCCAGCTCAGGTGCGGAGGGTCAGTTTGCTTGCACCAAACTCAACCTGTTCCCTATGAATTCAGGACAGCCAAAACCCGCACTTGCGTAGGCAGGAGAGAAACATTTCCCATGCGTGGTGCAAGTGGCTCTGAAGTCATGCTGTGAGCAGAAATCATGCTCCCCATATTGTCCCTGTGCACATCTGCATCAACCCAGATAAGCTACTTTACAGATAACAAGGTGCCCCAGTTTGCTCCCCAGGCTCCAAAACCTGCATGTGGGAGGCTGAGCGCGATTTCCAGGGTTTATAAAGGAAGGTGATGGGGAAGTCAGATCCCATGGCACGGTGCAGGTGCTGCCACCAGCTGCCTTGATCCCTGTCCCACGTGTGTCCCACCATGGAAGCTAAAACACTTCAGGACACCTGACTGCAATGCCTGTGGGATGGGGGGAGTGGGGGAGGTTTGCAATCACTTTGTTGCGGTCGGAGTTGGTGAGGACGGGATCCTCTGCTGCGAGGGCGATGCTGCTGGCGGCGATCACCAGGAGGATGCACATCTCGAAGTAGCGCAGGTTCACAATGTAGTGGCAGGCTCTCCGCACCCTGTGGGGAAACAGTCCACACCCTGATCTGTGAGCCCCTGGCATGTCCCAGGCATGGGCCATGTGCAAAACCCACCCCACATCATCGGCTTCCAGAGCAGGAAAATGGACAGCAAAGTCCGAGGAGAAAAACAAGGGAGTGCAAGGGTGGTTTGGGCTTGTTGGTGCCTTTGCTCAGCTGCCTGAGCCCTCCAGACACCCCATGTACGGCCAGCAAGAGTCCCTGAGAAATTGGGGAGCTTATTCTTCCAGGCTTCTGGAGCTGGGAAAGAGCTATGGGAGAGCAGACAATTGCAGAATAATGCAGCTAATAATCACAGCTGGCAATCACTAGCCGGGAAAGAAAGCCACGAGTGTTGCTGGCACAGAGGAAGAGCCCTACCAGGGCTTGGGCAGCACTGTGGCTGGTTATCCAGACTGTTTGGGAGACATTCAGCTTCCTTCCCAAGGGGATCCCCCTGTCTTCAGTGATGTCTAGGAGTCCTTCCCCTTGCATCCCTCCCCAACCCCGGGCTCCTACAGTTCAAAAAATATCTCACGGGTTGGTGGTGCTGAAGATGAACATGGAGCTGTGTGGCACCATCGCTTTGCCTGTCTCACTTTTCTCCTTCTTCCGTTTCTTCTTCTCCATCTCCTCCTCATCCTCTTTGCTCTCAGCCTCCTTTAAGGGGCTGGCTTCGCCATCTGTCTTGTTGCTAACTGCAGGAAAGTGAGAGCCTTTGCCTGGCCTTGCACACGGACAGACAGCACCCTGGGGTGTCCCTGCCAACCAGGCACATGTAACACCCCCCTGGTTTCCCTTTTGCATCCCCATGCCGTTACGGGGAGAGTGACCCGAAGAAAGAAAAGACACAAGCTGCTGGGATGAGGCAGACAAAAGGGGTTCTAACAAGGCCAGCTCTCATGGTGTTAGCTAATTAATAACACCATTTAAAGCAGCTCACCTTGGGGGGGAAAGGGTGTGAGGGAGGGTGTTGAGTAGCAGCATGTTGGGCGGAGGTTGTGGATGTGTCAGGAAAAACAGGGGATGCGGGTGTTTTGCTCGTGCAGAGAAGAAGGAAGATCAGGTAAAGGGGTGGTGGATGGGAAGGAGGTTAGAAAGGGAAAAGCTCCCAGGGGAAGGTGGCACATCAGTATTGCTTTTGGGCTCTCCTGCAAAACTAAGGTGCTGGAGGGAAACACAGCAAGGAGCAGCCAGGGAAACACACACAGCCCCCAAGTTGATATATGCAGATAGGAAAAGCTGCACAAGCAGCTCTCCATCCCAGCAGGGTCCCTGAGGGCTGGGGAAAGGGGCTCAGGAAAGAGAGATGGGTCCTCACTCTGTACCACAGTGGAATCGTGGACATCAATCATGATGGTGGTGCTCTCCGTGGCCTTCTCCGTGTTGGGGGTGATGGAGGAGAGGTCAGGCTCGCTCCGGCTGACAGTGCGGCTGGCCTCCAGCAGCGCTTGCTCACTGGTATCCAGGCTGCTGCAATCCTGCTCTGTCAAGCTGCCCATCTTCCCCTGGGGGGGCTCAGGTACTGCTTGCAGGGCACTCCCCTCCTCAGCATTCCCAACGAGGTCAGCTTCACCAGCGGGGACTCCATTTGTCCTGCAGGTGGGATATGGGAGAAAAAGAGGTGCAAAAACATAAGCAGAGAGGACAAGGAGCTGTGGGAACTGCCAGATGCTCTCTGTGGGTACCAACCTGACAGGCTCCTCGCTTTCCTCTGGCTCCCCCTGAATCAGTGCCTCCACTGCAGCCACATCCCCATGCCGGTCTCCATCCCGTGTTCCTTCTGTGGGACTGGTTTCCTCCAGGCCCAGCTCCTGGCTGGCTGAACGGCTCCCCAGGGTGCTGGCTGACTCCTTCCCCTCCATCCGGGCTCTGCGGTGCCTGCTGCGGCGCTGGCTCTGCCTCATCCTGGTCTTATCCTCGATGCTGCCTCCTGCTCCATCCTGCTCACCTGGTTCACAGTTTCCATGGCATGACTTCTGGTGCCATGACTCTTTGTCTCGCTTGGCTCGGGGTGATGGGCTCCTCCTGTCCTCACCACTGCCAGGGTTGGCCCCTGGGGCTGGCTGCTCCGGTCCCTCAGCTGATGGCCGCTCCACCTTGCCACCCTGCTCCTCAGCACACTTCTCCAGGGTGACACCATCTCCTGGTTTCTTCCTGCGGAAGATGCTGGCATGGGGGTTGATGAGGTGTGGCTCATCCTTGTTGATGCCCTCCTGGCTGGACATCTGCATGTGCCGGCGCAGCTGGCTGGTACGCTGCTCCCACACTGACATGTGGTGCCGCCGGCGACGCTCCCGCCTGCAACGGGGGACAGTGAGCAGTCGGCATCCTAGACACCCACCCCTGCTTCTGGTGCTTCACCCCTCCCTGGTGAAGCACCCATCCTGGATTTAATTTGGGAATCACAGGGCAAAGGAAATGTCATCCCCGGGACTATGGGCTGGGCTCCTGCTTTGTCCCCAGCCTTTCAGCATCTCTCTGGGTGCTGGTAGAGGCTTGAAATGGGTTTGGAAATTGTACTTCTGTCCCTTCAGACACATCAGGCTGATGGAGGACCAGCCCCAGCAACCTCACAGCTGCCCATAAGCTTTCTGGCAGCACACCCAGCTTGCTGAGAGCAGCCAGCACCCCGGCTTGCCCTATCTCAACCAGGTGGTGACCACCTTCCCCTTGCATGCTTGCCCAGGGACACCTTAAATATAGGCAATGCTCTTCCACTGCAGCTGGGGATCCCTCCTTCCACTGGGGATGTCTTTTCATCACCAGCTCCCTGGAGCAAGGCTCCTTTTTGGCACAGTGCTGCCCTAACAGTACAAATGATGTGCAGGGGACCCTGACTTGGCCAGCTTGCTGAGAAGGGTGGCAGTCCTGATGGGATGGGGACAGTGAGTAAGAGGGAAAAAGATGCCTGGTCCAAGACCCGCCTTTCTCAATGAGAGATGGCCCTCTGAGACATTTGAAACAGAGAATGTCACTGGGCACAGAAGACCCCCACCCTCCCTGTGCTCAGCTGTGCTTGGCTAGGACAGCCCCTCACCCAGAACATCCCTGAGCCTTGGGGAACAGTGATTTTGGTTGCTGGTGGGGGCAGGAGCTGTTCCTGCAGGTGTGTTCTAGGGAGGTCTGGGCTATGCCATGAAACCTTTGCAGTGCCATAAACACACACACAAACACTCTGGAGAAGACAGACGTGCCCTTCCCAACACACCGAGGCAGATGGAAACACACACGCGTGTACATACACTGCTCACCCCCAGAGCACACACAGCTGCACATCCACAGGTAGCGGCACACACCGACACATACACACAAAACCACGAGTGCGCGCACGAAACCACAGAGGCACACACACACGCACACAAACAGGGGTGCAGAGGAGGACACTGAGTAGAGGCACACGCACACAACCCCCCTGCCGAGGAGGCCGGAGGGGAGCGGTGTGTGCTCCTGGCCCCACGGATGCACAGAAAACACAGGAGCCACAGACGACACGCGCCCCCGCGGCCCACATACAGGTGGCTGCTGCGTGGCTCCCACATCGACATGTGGTGTCTCCTTCGCCTGTCTCTTCTGGGGAGGAAAAACAAATGGGTTCAATCCCCCCTTCACCCCTCCTTTGACTCATGTGGGCAACATGAAGAGGTGTCCCCCCTGGCCCTGGGCAGCCGGCATCTCTCCGGCTGCTGGGATGCTGGACTGTGACAGCCAGCAGCAACTCCCCTGCATCTCCCTGCTTGTGTACCGGCAACCAGCTGCCCGTGGGGCTGCCCGTACTTGCACTTAAATGCTGCACCCAGATCCCCACACCCCACCGTGGCACACATTGCTGCCATCCTGGAAGACGCCTGCAGCAATACTCACCCCAGAGATGCGTTTTGTGGGGGCCACGGAGCCTTCTCCACGTTGACCAGCCATGCAGCAGCATGGCAGGGTAAGCGGTGAAGGCTGCAGACCGTCAGAAGTCCTAATACATCCTTGGATATTTAACAGCTCTTTCAAACCACTCCAAATTCACTTTTCCCAAACAACACATAGCAATTTTTTGTGTCAGGCTATCCCTAAACTGCTCAGAGACATCACCATGGGTTAATGCTGCCCATGAGACCACAGAAGGGAACATAAAGCTCCCACACAAAACCAAGGCACAAGCCCAGGGCTGAGACGCTGCCAAGCCCCTTTCACTCAAGTAGCCCCAACACTGGGAAGCTGTCGGTGCCTTTCAGCCCTGTCATCTTCAGGCAGCTGGGGAGATTCAGGGCTTTATCCTTTCTGCTAGCACAGAAAAAATTCGGATATAAACAGCCATGATCATACGCAAACGTGGATGGAGTGATTTACAGTCTTTGCTTTTGTAAATGCCATGTATAAGTGTGTGTGTAGGACATGCAAGCAAATATACTCACAGAGCTCATATACTCAGGAGAGACAGGACACGTCTCACTGCTGTCCTGGGAGTGCAATGATACCCCCTGCCCCTGAGTGAGTCATGGTGGCAATTGCCTCCTTATGGCTTCCTTAAGGCCACCAGCATGGGAACAGCCCAGTACCAGGCTCAAGGCAGGGGGTGAACTGTACGGCAGAGCCACGCAGGCAGGACTTGCGGCAGGGGATCCACCGCCATCCCTGCAGCGAGTGACCAAACCTTCAAACTCATCCACACACCACGTTAGGCACCAACACATGACAGCATCCGCATGCGTCCATCTGGCCACCCACTCGTCAAACAGCCCCAAGCCATCTGCACCAACGGCGCCCATGTACAAATACAATACTCCGATCGGCATTGCAGCCACCTACGCCAACCTGGCCATGTGGGAGCACTCATCCCCAAGCACCACCAGGCCTCTCTGCAGGCAGGAACGTGTGTAGCAAACCTGCCTGCACTGGGTACCCACATAGAAAAGAAGCCATCTGTGTCTGCGCGCACCCAAACGCAGGCTCTGGCTTGTCTTCACTGTTCCAAGTTCCCAACAGTTCTTTGGTACTGGCTCTGCTCTGGCTTGTCCCTTGCTGTGATGTCCCCACTGTCCCTCCCTCACTGCTGGTGTCAGTGTAGGACCACTGAAAGCACATCAGACCTGATGCTGGAGATGGTTGCCCCCTACGGCATCATGCCTCCTTCCTGCCCCTAACACTATCCATCCCGATGAGTTGGGGGAGCTGGAAAAAAGATCTGCAAATACCAGATCTGTGAATACCAACACCTCCCATTTCATTGCCACTAGAACAATAACAAAAGGTTAAAGAGATCTGATTTCCTAACCAGCTATACCTGACAATGACTAGAAAAATCTAGAAGGGATGTGCAGCATGGGCAAATCCTATAGTGCCCTGATATAGTCCATCTCCCCCTCTTCCTCTCTATCTGTCCATTTTTCAGTCCAAATCCCTCTATTCCCTTGCTTTATCCAGCACATTCCCACTGGTAGCCAGAGATGGTCACAACACACACACTGCCATCTCACCCACAAACCCTCCCAGCACTTGGCCAGGCACAGATTTATTATGAGCATGCCATCATCCCCAAAACAGGGTAATATCTGTGGCTGCTGGGAGACCAGGCAGGGCTAATAAGTACGCTGAGCTCCTGCTGCTCCTAAAACCAGGGGTGATGCATGTAGGATGGGGGACCATCTCATCCCACCACTGCCAAGCAAGGGAGGAGACTATTGCCTCTGACGCCCCAAGATCAGTGTTTGCCTGAAGACAGCGGTTTCTCAGCAAATCTGCTAGAGATTCTGACATGTACAAGCTTGGCTGGGTTTCAAAGTACAACGAAACCTAAAATTCCCTGGGTAGGGATTCTATAAAAAAAGGGGGAAAAAAAATTCCCTTCAGCCGTACTGAAATGTACTGTTTTGGGAAACAAATCTAAACGCCTCGTTCCAATGTTGACTTTGAAAGTTTTATGTGATTTAGACCATATGACACTGCAAAATAAAGGGGGAAAAAAAAGGTGTCTACAAAGGAAAAAACAGAATTTTCTTGTGCTGAAATGCAGAGACAAGGCTCCTTAACACCATGCCAACGGTTTCTATCATTTGGGCATTTTTTTTTCATGCCCAAATCAAATTTCTGTACAATCAAACATGGTTTCGCAAACCTGCTCCATCTCTCATAACTGCATTCACTACCAGTGAAGGAGCTCAGGGGAGATTGGTGACACCACTGCTCCTTTCTCCCCCAGCCCTGGCTGGAGACTGTAATCCTGCAGCTTCACCACAAAGAAACACTCCCTGGAAATAAATATCACCCCTCCTCCAGAAAAAGCTGAGATACCTTCTTCTTCCTCATTCCCCACCCCTAGCAGCAGCCCTGAGTGTTTGAGCTGTACATTTGGGGCAGAAAGCCTCTTTTAGTAAATTTCTGATGTGCCCAAGCTCTGAAGCTGCTGTGTGGAGCTGGGTTGGCCAACCCCAGGTACTGCAGGGTGAGCTGGTCCCGACTCTAACACCTCTCTGAAGGCACTGCTGCTCATGAGGAGCACACACCTAGATCTCCATCCATCCGCAGGAAGACAGACAGAGAGGAAGTCACCTTGTGCGAAGACCCCTTTACCCCTTTTTACTGTGACAGCCCCACAAGCAGCCATGCTAGGGCTCTGCCTCAGCTCTCTGCCCTGCTGAGAAGCCTCACCGGGCTTGGAGGAGGCACCAGGGTAGTAGTAGGGGGGGGTGTCACTCACTCGATGGCAGGCATGTTTGGGGCAGACATGGGGCTGACTTCTTTGGCTTTCTGAAGGGCGTGCTTCTGGTTAAAGGCCTCCTCTTCCTCCTGCTCATCCTGTGGAGGAAAGAAGGGAGTTTCTTAGTGGGATACTGGCATTTCAAGGAAAGGTTCAACCATCAGAGGCAGCAAGGGATGCATGGGAACCATCACAGGCAGCAAGGGATGCACGGGACTACCTCAGCTACCAAGGCATGTGGGAGAAGAGGGGAGTATGCACCTGTATTTCCAGAGACAACCTTTATTTTATTATGGGAACCTAACTTTCCCAGTATGCCAGATCTTAATCAGCACTACTTAAATAAGTGAACCCGGCCCACTCCAGGCAAGAGCTGGGCTGTGCACACTAGAACAGCTCCAGACGGCGTAGACCAGCTCAGCCCTCTCTTCTTCACAGCCACAGGAGCGAGACAGGCATCCCCCCGAAGGAGTGGGAGGCAAGGCATCCCTGAATGACCCCAGCAGAGACCATATTGCTTTAATGAGTATGGTTTCGTCTCCAGAGCAAAAAATGTCATTAGGAGTCATTAGTGTGCATTCAGCCTTTTCAGAAACTCAGCACTCCCTTAATTGAAGCTGCTTGTACACCACAGGGCTCTCCACCCCTCTCACCCCAGAAGTCCCTAGAAGTGCCACCTCCACCCACCGCAAGAGGAGAGGGACCCATGCATGCACCCCTCAGCCAAATGAGCATCATGCCCCATTTTGTTTGCTGCTAAGGGGTCAGATCTACACCAGCGTGGAAACCTCTCAGTAAACCCCAAGGACCTGAGCAATAGGCATGGACTCTGCAAGAAAATGGGCACCATGAGATCACTGGTCCCCTCTGAAGAGGATCCTTGCAGTTCTCGCCTAGTCACCATCATCCAGATGTTGCCCCAACATTTTAGCATTCCCCAAATATTTCCCAGCATGGTCTTAAAAACAGCTAAGCCAAATAATCTTCTCAAGCACCATGCGAAATTGCATCCTAAATCACGTCCACTGCCCGGTGGGCAAATAGGGAATAAATACTGGCGCCACTGGAAAGCACTTTCCCAATCCACATCTCCAGAGTGCATGGACAAATAAAAGTCCTGGCATCAGACCCCACCAGATAGTTGAGGGTTATCTCAGTCTCACTGGAGGCAAATGAAACTGGGGAACTTAAATGAAGAAATAGTTAAGCCACACTTGATGAGAAGTGTGGCTGCTCCTGGAGAGACCCAGCAGGGTTAAGCACTTCCCTAAATCAAAGTCTAAATGGCTTTGCTTAGCGCTGGGGGTTTGTGTTTCAGGGGAGCACCCTGTATACCTTCCTGGAGGAAGTGCCCCCACTTCCAATTTGACCCAACCCTCTTTTCAAGGCAGGCTGAGCTAAGGGACAAGGTGGACCAGGTTCTGGAGTGAGGACAGCCACAGGTGCTGCTCTCAGTGCCTTTCCTGCTGGCCCCATCCTTCACTCTTTTCACACTGGCAAGATAAGAAAGAAGAGCAACTGAAACATACCTTTGTGAGCTCCTGAGCGTTGGCCAGGTTGTCCACCGCGATGGCCAAGAACACATTCAGCAGAGTATCTGCGAGCAGCTAAGGACGCACAAGGTACTTGTTAAGGACGTGCAGCCACCAAGGGAAGGTGGCCCTGATGACTCCTCAGCAGCTTAGTGAGGAGCAGCCAAAGGGACAAACCGTTTACTCATCCCATATATACAGCCCTCAATGCTTCTCTAGACAGCTCCTTCTATGTGTTTGGGATATCCAGGGCTGTTGCACATGTTATAGGATTCCCTCAATTGGGAGAGGAGGAAGGAGCAGGGAGTGGGAAGGGGGGAGTTCCCAGAGAGGGAAATGAGATAGGATTGTCTCCACTAAAAGTGGAGCAGCCAGGTGGATACAGTTTCCAAACAAGGTAAGGACGATGAAATAGATGGAGGACCACATGCCCGAGCGAACGCCTCCCTGAGAGCGGATGCCGTTGTACATCACCTCGTTCCAGTCCTCACCTGTCAGGATCTGCAGAAAAGCAAGCCAGCTTCTCTGTCACCCACACCTTCCCATCCTCTGGACAGTCCCCTCAATCTATAGTACAGAGACCCTCTGCACTGAATAAACCAGCTCTCCAGCTGCAGCAGTTGAGAGAGAAGTTGGACAGTGCTGAGGATTTAGGCCTCCTCGGAAGAGTTTAGAAAATTTTCCACCTTGCATAACAGAGGTGGAAGAGTTTCCATCTCATGCCATCTACTTTGTTATGCAGGAGGAGAGGGAGGAAGCAAGTTACATCCTAAAAGCTGACAGAGAGGAACTTGTTTGGTTTAAAAAACCCCTTCCAGCCAGGAGGGAGTGATCAGATGGTCCTAAGTCCCTCTGATTGTGCTCCCTTGCAGCCCGGCTCCTACCTGGAACACTGTCATGATGGCTGCAGGGAAAGTGTCGAAGTTGGCTGATGGCGTCCCATCGATGAAGTTAAACCTGGAAGTGGAACAGGGAGGATAAATTGGCTGCAGTACCAAGGCAATCAATGCCCTGACTGCTGTGCAATCATCTCTCTTTCACTTAGGAGTACCTTTCCCTACTCTAAGGAGGGTCACCAGAGCATTTGGTGCCAGAATCCTAAAGATGTCCTGGCCAGAAGAACCCACACAGCCCAGAGGCACTTGCCTGAGCAGGAACTTTTCTATGGGAAATGTACCACTGTTAGTAGCAGGCTGAGGGGAAAGGCTACAGTCTTCCTAGGTACCCAAGAGGGTGTCGTCATTCGGCTTTGACACCAAGAAATTCCTTTCCCCCACACTTGAAATGACCTACCTGCCTCCAAAGAGCTGCATTCCCAGCAGAGCAAAGACTACAATGAAGAGAAAGAGGAGGAAGAGCAGGCTGATAATAGACTTCATGGAGCTCATCAGTGAGACCACCAAATTCCTCAGGGATGCCCAGTACCTAGAAAACAGAGACAGTGCTGGAGCACTCAGGGTCACGCTGTCAGGAGGGCAGGAGTGACTCAATCTAGGCTGCAGCCACAGTCCAAGACAGAGGGTGACAGGCACAGATACTTGGCACATACTTGGTTATTTTAAATATTCGCAGGAGACGAAGGGCTCGTAGCACACTGATCCCAAAAGAGGTTCCTGGTCTGAAGATAGCCCAAACCACTTCGAAGATGCTTCCCACTGTGACCTGAGAAGCAGACACAGTGAGTGACATGAATCAAAGAGGCTGTTGCAGGAAATCTGCACAGACCTGAAGATAAGACATCCCACCACCCTGCCCAAGATTTGGTGTCTTGGACTGGGATGGGCAGGCTGTCCCAGTAGAAAGGGTCACATTGTCCACTGCAAGAGCAATTCTATTCTTCAGCCCCTTGGTGCCTTGCACTGCAGACACCTGCCAAACATCTCCCCCTACACTCATAACATCTCTGGGGCCACTTACCCCACAGTCAAAGCAGTTGAAGGAAGAATGGAAGTAAAGGCGTGGCCCCATCCCATACATCTTTAAGGACATCTCCAGAAGGAAGAGTCCAAGAAACAGGAACTCTGCATAGTCTGAAAGAGAAAACACAGATACGCTACCCTTGGGCCACCAAGCTGCATGGAGCACCCTGCATGCACCCACCTGTAACCCATATAGCACACCACAGAGATGAGAAAAATTACAGACCAGGCACTGCTTCCCCAAGCTCTCAGGGTTTGGGATGAGGGAAGCTTGTCTGTGAGGAGCTAAACTGTGTATAACAGAGCACCAACCCCACTAGTTAATCTTTCAGGGTAGGTGCACCGGTGTCCCAAGGGTTTGAGAAGACCAGAGATGGCTGGCATGGAGTGGAGCAGCTCTTCAGCATTATACAATAGTGGCTGAGGCGTCTGCAAAGACATTAACCACATGACACTGTAGGGGAATATTAGCAACCTGGATTTAAATCATTGCATGGCTGGAACTTGGCCAGGGTAATTGAGCTGAACAGCCAAAAAAACAGTGAAAAGCTTCTCCAGCTATTTCATGAACATTAGCAGGCAGCAGCCTGGTTCCTCACCTTGTCCAAAAGATGCTTCTCACCACGACCAGCTGCCATACCACACCGTGGCCTGCTGGGATCCCATCAGGCCTGAGCATGCTAATTCAGATTTGGGCAGGCCCAGTGCTTGACAGGGACATTTTCAAGGTGAGTAAGAATAACACAGATGAGAAAGCAGCACTGTCCCTAATGCAGCAGCTCAGGAGTATTGCATCTGCTGTGGGGCTGACCAAGCTCTTCTGCAGTTAGCACCATGCTAGAACGGACATGGTTGTGCTATCTCTGAGACCTGACCTTGTTCCATGGCCCACCGTGGGGATGCTCCAGTAACCCATTTCAAGTTTGGGATCTCCGTGCTCTGCACCAAAATTTTAAGTAGGGGTTTCCCCTATGACTGGTTCTATCCCTGCAAACTCATGCCTTTCCAGCACTTGTTTGTGAGCATTCAAAGATGGAACTCTAGCAAGCATTCCGCCACCACTGTTCAAAATTTTAGGATAAACCCAACTGAGACCTCTAGTCTGCTTCTTGACAAACACATAGGACCTGAAGGACATGAGGCCAGAAGAACTCCTCCATGCTTGCTCACAGGGCTGATACAGTCATCAGTGGCCGTGAGGGCAAGGCCAAAGTTGAACTAAATGGCTGTACACAGCCCTTTGTTATCAACAGTGAATGTAGTTCAGGTTATTCCCCACCCAGCTCCATACCAGCATGACTCTGGTGGGATTCATCCCCACATGCCCTGAGACAAGGAGAGAAGGCTTGCTGCAACCTCCAACTGTTGAGATAAGAAAGTTGCAGGAGGTTTTATTTTCCCACGCAGTGCTGTCACACCTATACAAAGCCCATGGACTCACAGAGGAAGTGGGTGAGCCAGGCTGGCTGGTTGTGATGGACAATGGCCACGCAGGCAGTATTGAGAGCCACCAGGCTCAAGACGATCCAGTAGAAGACCTGGGATTTCACCATGTGGCGAACGGAGATCCGCAGGAGTCGCTCCTTGTGCCGTAAGTAGGAGGCACCATCCACTCTGGCACCTTTGAGGCCAGAGTGACTCATGGGGTTACCTAAAGGAAAAGAGTGGGGAGAAGTTGGGTGCTCCAGCCAAGGTGAGAGAAGGAGTTGGGTGCTCCAGCCTTCCCCACAACATGAGACAGGACAGACGGCTCACAGACATTGCTCTTGTGGGACACGACTTATACACAGTTTTTAAATACTACAGGGGGCAGCGGATGGTTTGCCCCCTTTGCTGTCAAACTAGCAGTGATGGCTGATCTGTGACAATCTCCACATGATAGGTGTGATACTCGCAACTCAATAAACTGGCAGAGGTTTTGAGAAGGAAAGCTCCAAACTGCACCAACCCAAGGTTGGATGAAGAGGTCTTCTCTGCGCCAACCTCCGCTCGCCCACAGAGGCAATATCGACACAATGCTCATCGCTTGAGTCACGGTTCATGGCATCCGTCCGGTTCCTTTTGATGGTGGCTCGCCTAAGCACTGCGAAAGAAAGAGGAAGGGGTGTTGGTGGCCCAACTCTGCCAGGAGCCAGCTGATTGGACCAGGAGCTGGTGACCAGAACTTGCCTAACTCAGATCTAGTAACAGGAGGGAGATACCCAGGTGGACCCTATTCCAGAGCTATATCTGTGCAACCAGACATCTCCTGGTCTCCATTCTCTCTTAGCACTTATACTGTCAAACCATTTCCTCACACCCTTCTCTCAGGCCACAGACCCCACTGGGGCATCCCCTAACCTCCCTCCTCTCTTTGCAGATAGAGGTTTTTAACTTCCAGCTGTGAGCCAGCAGAAGGACGGGTAGACAAGTGCTTCAGCCGGGAATTGCTTCTCTTACCTTCTAAAGCTGAAGTCCCAGAATTTTTGTTCTCTTCAGCCAGCATGACTTCCTCTATGCAAAACACAGAGTTTAACATCAGGAGGCAAGACAGAAAGACAGGAGGCAAGAAAATCAGACCTCACTGAGCACACTGAACTGATCCCAAAGAGGTGCAAGCAAGGACAGAGACTGCAGCTTAGGGACCAGAACCCACAGGCTTTTGTGGATGACTGGGCATCAGCAGGAAGCCCAGAAAACTTCACTATCCTTACCCATCACCCAAGGTCAAGGTGGGAGTCTGGGAGCTAGTGAGTGCATGCCATGCAGTCTACTCCAGGAGCAGGTTTAACTAGAAAATCACTGTCACCATTCACTGTTCTGCTTCCCCCCTGGCCACCACTACAGGGGCCTCCAGCAAATCTCCAGGGAAAGAAAACTATGGCAGAGTAGAGCTCACAGGGGCAATGCTCACAGCCTTCCCTGGACATGTAATATGCTTCATGTTCAAAATATGAGTTTCATGCCACAGAAGATGAGGTTTCATCAGCTGTTGGCAATGGCCTTGCTTGCAGCCTGGCTGGACAATCACACCACCTGGGGCTGAGCTCACTCATGCACCCAATGCCACCATGTGAGCACTTGTGCAACTTTGTGACTGCATTGGACAATGTTCAGGAATCCCTTTCCATCCCCACCACTCTGCATGACCAGCACCCTTCAGTGCCTGCTACCGCCCTGGAAGCCCCTCTCCGGCCTGCCAGCCTTTACCCGCTTTGTCTATCCAGGCCCGGTAGCCATTAAGCTCCCGCTCAATCTGCTGCTGGCGCCGCAGCTTCATGAAGGCTCGGCGGTTCTCCACTCGCTCGCGCTCTTTGGCAAACTCCCTGAGGAAGGAATGAAGAGGGTGGTGGTGAGAGCATGGCCGGGGGGCAGTGGGGCACATGATATGGGCACCATAGGGCCAGGAGGAGAGGTCAGGATCAAGGGCAAGCACAATCCAAGGGCTGCTGGAGCGTGTTAGGGCATGGATGAACACGAGAAAAAACCATGCTCAGTCACTCAGCATCACATCCCAGCTGAGAGAAGCTGCTGTTTAGAGAGGATGCTCCCAGCACCACCTGACTGCAGGAACAGCTGAGCTTCTGTGTGTCCCTTCATGGAACAGAAACTGGGCATCTTGAGGAGGCAGCAAGGGAATGGAAAAGGGCAGGTCCTGTCCCCTGCCTTCACTACCTCTTCCTTTGAATCCTTTCACTGTCCAGCCTCTACTTGGAGGGTTTTCCCAGGGTTGGAGACATCTCTGTTGTCCTTCTCTGGACTTCGGTGTCTCACACAAATTGTCCAGGCACTATGACCAGTCCAGAAAAGGACAACAGCTTGGCACTGCATCAGGCAGCAGGGCAGGCAGTGCCACACAGGCTCTGCTCGGACAAGGGCACGTCAAATGCTGAGCGACATCAGCCAGAGCTAATGCCATGTCCGCTGCTCATGCAGACTCTAGCACACATGGAGCACAGATGCACTGTAGCATCTACATGCTCACATGCACTCCTAGGCACAACCATAAACAAACTCCTCAGTACGTAAGATATATGATTTCACCTACAGTCCAGCCCAAAGTTGTGCAAAGACACCCATATGCAGCTAGGTCTATAAACACCTTCTTGTGTGCAGTCAAAACACAGACCACACAGGAAAGCATGGTCTGCTTTCTGGTATATACATGCTCGTGTCCAACTGTGCTCCTGCGGTTTTCACCCACACTATATGAAGAAGCACCCAAAGCCATAAACATGTATGCAAAGGCCTTCACACACAGAGAAATTAAAATAGTTGGCAGGACACAAAGGGGTGGCAATGTAGGTAACCTCCAACCCATGCTGAGGGTTACAAGTGAGACAACACAGCCTCTTTCTAGGAGGTCCCACACCCCATGCTCACACGCATCACATATATGGGGCATCCTGAGTTGTGCATTATACCTGTATTGACAACCATATTTGCACACAAGGAGCATCCCTCACACCAGCCATCCCCCCAGCACACCTTCCCTTCTTGTAACACCACCACAGGGATGGAATCTCCTGGCTGCTGCTCCCTGTCCCATCTCCAAGACCCAGTGGCTGCAGAGCCTCAAGCTGCTGGGTTCCCAGCCTGTGCCCTCAGCCCCCTCCCAGTCCCAAGCTGCTCCCAGGGAAGCGTCATTGCGAAGAACAAATGCCACCATTCTCTCTGCAAGACAAACATCTCTCTCCCCAGAGACTAGCAGCAATCTCCAGCCTCAAAAAAATAAAAAAAATAAATCAAAAGAACTGAAAGAATTGGTCTGTCTGTTGCAGAGAGAGTTCAAGTGCATTACCCCAGCTGAGCTATTACACCCTTAATGCTGTGTGGGCTTTTGCATGTGTGTGTGCGCGCGCGTGTTTGTGTGAAAAGCCCTGAATGTTCCCTGCATCTCTTGTTTAAGATCCCCAGACAATTCAAGCATTTTTAATTCCACCCCAGGAAGGTGAAGTTTCCTGCCGTTCTGGCATTAAGCATCAAATAACTCTCCCCCTCCATCACTGGCTTTCAGACTGAAATGAGACTTTCTTCCTAGGGCAGGGAAGGGGGAGAGAACAAAAGGCAAGGAAGAGAAAAGCAGCCTAAGTGGAGGGAAGGAGGGCGGGAGGAGACGGGGGAGAAGGAAGGACCTCCCACAGCCAACAGCAAAACACACTCTTTGTTTTGGGTATGCCATGCCAAAAATCTCCTTGCCCTATCTGGAGGAAAGGCAGGACCATTTTGGCTTTGCCACCATCCCTCACTGGCCTTCGTTAGCAAATCTGGAGTGTCAAGAGGTGAGAAGATGTCATTTGCAGCCAGAGTTCATAGGGAAGTTGTATCTATCCCTCTGATTTGGTCCACTGGTCCTTCTGTGGGCTGAACCTCTGCCTCATTGGCCATAACCCCATGCCAGCCAGCACTTTGGCAGCACTTTTGCCCTCTGAATGCTGCAGGAATATTCTGTAACCAGGAGCACATGGAAGGCTCCCCCTGATTTACACCAACTAGGAATCTGGCCCCTCTCTACTGCCTTCTGCTTGCCCATCCCTCTGTCTTCCAGCTCCTCTTCTGCTGAGGCTAGTGTCTCCTTTTGCTGCACGGTGAGGAGCCATCATCATGTGCCCACAATGAAACCCAGCCAGAAGGACCAGCTGAGCCTCAAATCACCTTTTCCAGAGAAGGGAATGGGAGCATCTTTTCCAGCACCCCTCTCATCAAACAACATTTCCCCGTACTCAACTGTTTGCTCATAGAACCCGACTTTGCAAGAAGCTGATGCCACACACATCCAGGGACAAGGTCCATGAAGCTGCGGTCTCCGAGGGAGACACCTCCCACACACTTGGTCCTTAATGGAGCTTAATTGCTTTTGTCCATTAGAAGGAAGAAGGGGTGGCAGAGAGGGGAAGGGAAAAAAAAAAGTTAAGATCAACTTAATGAATTATTACATTTCAGAGAGACACGTTACCGAGCAGGGCAGCAGCGGGGGCTGGTGACATCTGAGAGTGGGTAGGCGATGCTGACAGATCAAGGATTGCTCAGAGCCAATTTGCAGCAGCGGGTAGAGATAATACTGTATGTGAGTGAGAACAGGGCCAGCGATGGTGACTGACAGCCGCTTGGGAAGACTCCAAGTCACAGGCAGGGCGGCACCGCACCGCTAAGAGAGCCGGGTACTTGCCTCCCATTGAAGGGCTTTGCTCCCTGGTGTGTTTGGGTTACGTTGCCAAGGATGGCCCAATTTTGCCTTGCAAAGAGCCCGGGGCTGTGCTGCCTGATGGAGTCCCAGCAAGAGGTGCAGAAGACCCCAGCAGAATCATAGAATTGTCTAGGTTGAAAGGGACCTTTAAGATCATCTAGTCCAACCATCAACCTGATTCTTATAAAAAACAACTCATCACTAACCCATATCACTAAGCACAATGTCAACCTGTCTTTTGAATACCTCCATAGATGATGTCTCAACCACCTCCCTGGGCAGCCCATTTCAATGCTTGATAACCCTTCAAGTGTAAAAATTTTTCCTGGTATCCAATCTGAACCTCCCCTGGTGCAACTTGAAACCATTTCCTCTTGCCCTATTGCCTGTGACTTGGGAGAAGAGACCAACAACCCCCACCTCTCTACAACCTCCTTTCGGGTAGCTGTAGGGAGTGATAAGGTCTCTCCTGAGCCTCTTTTTCTCTAGGCTGAACAACCCCACCTCACCTCCCTTAGCCGTATTCTCCAGACCCCTCACCCTTCATTACCCAGATAGCTCTGTTCCCACCAGCAACACCTCTGCTGCCCACCTGGGTCTCCTTGCCCCAAATCCTGATGTCTCCAGCATGAAAATGTCCACCCATGACAGCTGAACCCCTGTCATTCCTGAATTGTGTCACAGCAGTCCTCCATCCGGTGTCGTAAAGTTGAAGGCATGCAGTAAATGATGGAGAGGAGTGCTGAAGGTCATGGTGGGAGCTGGGGAGCAGTGTGCCATCTGTCCTCCTGCACACAAGGGCACCATCTCTCCACACACCGTGCCCAGCCTGCCAGGGTGATTGGAGCACAGATGGTTTATTCCTCCTCTGCCTGCAAACTCTCCTGTACCGCTTCAGCATTCCCCTCATGTGGCTTGAGAGCATCTCTGCTCCCAACAGGAGACCTCAATGGTCACCACCACGCTCGGCTGCCTTCCTCCCTAGCCTCCTGCACTCTCACTCACACCACAGCAGTGATGCTATTACTACATCCTTCTGCTCAAAGGACTGGAAAGCCTAGCTCTCATTTTAATGGGAGAAGAACCCACATGAGTGCACGTAGCTTGAAAATGGGCCCCCTTTTTGAAAAAAAAAAAAAAAAAAAAGGAAAGAAAAAAGTTCATCCCTTTTACATTCTGTTAAAAATGCTTCCAATAAATCAGATATCAAATGGTCTTAAAACAACGCAAGGCAACAGAAAGGATAGGGTGGGAAGAGGAGAAACAGTGGATATAGTGGATTATGCACTAAGGATGAGGTAACAGTACCATGCTGCTGTGAAAAAAACATATATAACAGGATGTATAACAAGGAACACCATCTGTAAGACATCAGGTAATACTGCTGCTCTCCTCAGCACTTGAGGTCTCGGCTCATGCCTCTGACTCAGCTTTGAGCACCATAATTTGAGGAAAAACCGCCTTTGACTCCAAGGGGGCGTCAGGGAAGGTTATGGGACAGAACTGACAACAGACGGTTTGGAAAACACGGATGAGACAGTTGCAAACCAGGGGAATCAGATGGTATTTACCCAAGAGGTGTAAAGGAACTAAAGCAAGAGTGTTGAACTAACTGTGCAGTCTGTAACCTGGTGCTTCAACTTAAACAGACGGTGGCAAGCAGGCACAGCAGAACTGGCATTGCAGACAGGGATTATTGCACTGAACTGAGAGCAAAGGCTAGAGCAAGGAGCCAAAAGGTACAAAACCTCTGCAGGGGGATGATGTTCTTTATAGGTCTTCTGTGAGGGAGGCAAAAAGTTTTCAGGATACCGGTAACTGCTTGATTTACGTTACCTTGAATTCCCAGAAGCCAGAGAAGGTCAGATAGAGCTCTGAGCAACCTCATTTAGTTGAAGATATTCCTGCCCATGGCAGGGGGTGTGTAGTAGAGGACCTTTAAAGGTCCCTTCCAACCCAAACCATTTTATGATTCTGTGATTCCTTAGCAAAGTTGGATTGTCTCAAGAAAGTTTTCCCATGAAGTACTAATTAGTGAAAAGAATTTTAAAAACCAAACCCAAACAGAAACCAAAGCAGAAACATCCTATTTCTTGCATTCCTTTTTAGTGGTAGCCATCAGCTTTGGATCAGCCCTGCATGCTTCGGGGAGAGTTCACTGCATTGTGACAGAGCTGCAGCAAGAAGTGGAGTGTACAGCTGACGATGCTAAAGAGAGCACATTTATAGAGCGCCAACAGACACACGAGTTGGGGAATGAAAAGCTGACAAGCTGTTGGCGACATCGAATGGTAAAACGGGAAGGAGCTGGGAGATACCAGCCCTGAGATTACCCATTACATCACTGTCCCACTTAAGAAAGGGTAGATGCTGATGGTTACCTTCTACTTTGGAGAAAGACTGTGGTTTATATCAGATTTTCTTATAGGTCTGCCACTTCAACCAAGTCCTAAAGGGGCTTGTATTAGACAGGATACCAAGCAGCATGAACAATTCAGAGAGACCCCACCATGCCAGTTTGCATTGACACCCCACACTAAGTGGAGAAGTGAACAAAAATAGAGGCGGAAAAGAAAAGTAATGACAACATGAAGACAGGGAGAAGACAGTCCAAATGGGAAACTGCTTCCACAAGTGGGAAGAAGACAGAGGGGCTACAGATGCAATGCCACCAGAAGCAAAGTCAAGGCTCCCAGCACTAAAGAGCTCCTTCTATAAGCTGGTCCCTCAAAGAATTACGGGCCACTGTGGCTTCACATAGGGTCAAAAGCAGCAGGGACAGGGTCACGGTTAGCCCGCTGTATAATGGGATTCCCCGGGTCCAGGCTTTGGGCAGCTTTGAAGATGAAGTTCAAGAATTCAAATATTTGGTATTTGATGGAGACCTAGAGCAGCAATGGAGACACTGAAATGACTCAAAGCAGTGAAGAACACAAGAGAACTTAGACTTAGCATCTGCTGATGGGGAACATGGCCCACTGAATAGCAAGAACTCTAAATACCTCCCCTCTTCTCTCCAGTAATCACTATTTCTTGTCTACAGTTAGCTTCATTCAACCAGGAGCAGGATCATTGCTTGGGAACATGGTTGGGCATCAGCTGTACCTTGCTGCAAAGCCTGTCCCTCACCAATGGATCCCAGCAGAGGTGCAGATGTCCAATCCAGCCTCTGCATTTCAGGGTGGGATCGGCCCCTCTCCACATGCTTCATGCCTGCTCTCCAAGAATAAGAAGTATTTCATAGTCAAAGTGAGAAAACCCTGCATGAATGCTTGCTTTGTGTTCAGCTCAACCCTGCTGTTACCTTTAAAAAAGAAAAGACAGGTTTTCCAAGACACTTGCATTGTGCTCAGAGTAGCCAACAGTTTAGAGAGCTTATTGCTTTGAAGCAGAGAAAAATAAATGACAAAGAGGAGAAACATCCCTGGGAGAAGGGAGCCGCTGACATTTCAGTTGTACAGTCTCCGTTTCATTATTTTTCCAAAAGTAACAATGCTGGGGTTTGCATCTCTGTCCCCACTGCTTAGAGAAGCCTATTGTTCATAATGTTGCACCAAAGACAGCAATAGCATGACCAACCCATGCTGCAAGGATGCTACATAGAAGTGGCAGAGTGTTTGGTAGCCCCAGCAGCAAGAAGCAGAGATACAAGCTCTGGATTTTATTTCCCTCTTATCAGGCAGGGTTGGTATGAGCAGCGCAGCTTCACTGCTTCGAGAGCCCCGGGCTTTGTTCGCAATCACTCCCACTGGCTCATGCAGAGCTGGGAAAATGTCACTCCTCCCCTTCCCTGCTATGCTCCAGTTTTTATCCTCTGTAAGCAGAGAACAGTTTTATAGTGCCCCTTCACAAGTGATAACGATCTGCAGATAAAAAGCGTGGGGCCAGTACTGCAGGTGAGTTACAGCATGGAAAAAAAAGAAAAAAAAATCACAAATTTTCAACATTTCACCACGTTCACTTCCCAGGCACTTCCAAGCGCTCTAATTGACATCTTCAACACACAAATACAATGAATTCAGAACCAACCATCAAGTGTGAAACACAGAATGCAACTGCTAGAGATGTCACTCCACCACTGCAAAACAAACAAACAGCCGCCTACATGATACAAAGAACTGATAGCGCTACGTGATTCATTTGGGGCATCCTGTCCACTTCGCCCAACAGGAGGGCCCAGCACCCCCTTGCAAAGTTAGACTTGGTCATGAAGCAGCTGGCCATCTCCAAAGCCATCCACCCAAGTCAAACAGCTGCAGCCACGGCCACACAATTGTTGTCATTAACCAAGATGATGGAAATCACAACTATCTGGAACAAACAATTCCAAAAGCAATCCGTAAGCACGAACTATCTGCTGAGTGCTTTGTTGAGTGGATCAAAACTGAGTCTTTTCAACCACAGCCTGCAGAAAATGGGCAGTCCACAGAGCAGATTCACTGGGAGGCACAAGTAAGAGGAAATCTGAAGTAGTTGAGACATACTGGCAAATGATTTGCAAAGAGAAATCAAAGTGGAAAGTCACCAAGTCATCGCTTTGTTGTGGATGTTTTTTTCATCCTGTCCGGCTGGCTGTAAGCAGAGTCCTTACTCCCTGTAAACACCAGGGGATACAGCACACCAGACACGCGTGGCTCTTGTCAGGCAGCTTGTTTGCAAAGGGCTTGGAGGCCCTCCGCAGAAAGGTGGTACAGCAGAGCAAGGCAGAGAGGCACTCATTGAATATGGATGCCCACCTGGCTGCTGAATATAGATGAAGATCTCAAAGGCCCTTTTGCTTCACTTATGTTCAAATACCACGTCATTGACACAAGAGCTTCCCCAGGAGAAAGTGACAAACATAGCCATTTCTCACCAAGCGTGGCCCCACTAACATGCATCCCATGATGGTACTGGGAGACCTGGCAGGAGGCACCACAGCCCCATTACACCCACACCTCCATTCAAAAGCAGTTCCAGCTAGTGAATGCCCAAACACACAATGGGCACAGCCATTTTTACATCTCATCCAAGCCACTCCTTGAGATGCTGCAACTATTACAGAGAAAACCCAACAATGCTTCCAAGCTTTTGTGCTTCTAGTGCAGTATTTCTCAGGCATGTTTGTTGGCATCTTGCTGTCCCTCATGATCTCCCCACAAACCTTCCTGCACTGCGGCGATGCGTGTCTCTGCTTTCCTCTCCACAAACTGCCTACCTCCAAGACATTAATCCTCTTCCCAGAGTTTTTTGGCTTCAAACCACCTGATCCAGCTTGAACATACGGTGCCCGGGTTTTGTGTAGAGCTGGCAAAAGAACCCTGCCTCCATTGAAAATGTACACTTGTTCCTTCAACACCGTTATTATTAATTGCTATAAAGCTTAATTTTATTCATCGTTTGTTATGCCTCAAAATTGGATGGGAAAAAAATTCAAATTAAGTGAAGTGAAAAGATTTCAGAGATGGTACAGAAGGCTCCTGAAGGAGCTGAAGAAAACTCTCCGGAGACCGGGAATACAGCACTAACCCAACCTGAAAGAAAGAAGATCTTAAGACAAAGAAATCTTGCCAAACTGATCCTTTAATTATAACATTAGTCGTTTCTTTCAAAGGCTTAATGCAAGAGCTGGGGGTGGGGGGCAGAAAAGACTTAAAAGGAGAAAAGACTTAACATCACCAGGATGAGTGGAAGCAATTAGGAGGGTTTAAATTACTCTCTTGTTTGGTACAAGGCAGATGGATTTCATTTTTCTTGCCATCATGCTCAACTTCTTGCTCTGCCAGCAGCTTCCAGAGGTCTTCTCCTTGGCAAACCCAAGGACCCAGCCTTCCCAGGTTGGCCAGCATCCCCTTCCACTCTGCACCTAGTCAGCTATTGCTGCAGACCACAAATTCCAGTGATTATAGCAGCTTTGTCACCCTGGAAAGGAACTGGAATTACAAGACTGGATAGGGAAAAAGAGCTCACCAGGGCTACAGGTCTACCTCAACAGGAGGACAGATGCTGCAATGAATGGAAGAGGCCTTTCCTGCAGGAGCTAAGGAAAAGGAGATAGAAAAGAGTCAAAACAGAGCCTGTCTGGTATCAGAAACTCTGCATGAGTCCTCAACTTTATACCTCCAAGCATGGCTCATTTTTCATCTTCACTCTTTCATCTTCTTGCTCCCAGCAACAAGCTAGACTAAGGTCATTTTATTGCCAGGAGGGACAAAGCAGGCAGGACCTCTGCAGTGGATAGAACAGGTGAGCTCTGGTCATCCCTGGGATGGTATTACTGCTGCTGTGACACTGTGCATGCCACAGGTAGTGGGGACCAGCCTGCACAGCTCTCACCTGGTTTTTACTGCTCTGGAGATTCAGCATGAACACACAAATCCAAATTGTTTCACAGAAGGAGCTGAACAAGAAACCCACATTTCACAAAGAAAGGAGAGCAGATCTTTGCAAGTCTCTAGTACGGGCACGTGCAACTTTTGTATCCCCTTGTCACAAAGCCAACCGACCGCAGGGCACTGTATGCAACAAGCCATCAGCCACAGAGCGGGAGGAGGTCCCATCCACCCCTTCAACCCATCCCACAGCAGAGATGGCTGCAGCATTCAACTCTCTCTCTGCACTGCAGCAGTTCTCCCTGGGAAGAGGTGCAGATCTGCAGGTGCATCCTTCCCCAACCGCAGCAAGTGCTGGATGATATCAACCTTGGGACACAGAACAGCAGCAGTCAACACTTGATATGAACCTCAGGATCTTCCCAAGCTCCCAAATCCACCAGCTGCCATATGGCAGAAAACATGGCATTTGAACTGATGCTCCATCCTTGCTTGCTCGCACTGACTCTCTTCTGCCAGGATTATTTCGGTAGCTTGTGTAGCTTTAAAAGCTGAGCAGTCACATCTTCTTGGGCTTCATACCTGCAAAATGCTCTCAGAGAGGAACAGGGCCAATTTTTTTTTCCTTCCTGCTTTCAGTTGGAATTAATTGATCCATAAGTGCACCCATAGAGGGGGAAAGTTAATAGACGGAGTAATAAATGCCAAAGCCCCATAAGAACTGGCTCTCCAAGCCCCTGCCTGGAGCAACTCCATCTCCTCTTAATAGCATTGCATGTAATTCCAGTGCATGTGTATGTGTTAGTATTTAGAGAGAAAAATCGAGGAGCCTCGGTGTGATGGAAATCATTTCTTTTCCTCTCCCACATACTTTGTGCTTAGGAGCAGATGGATCCAGGCTGTTTACATCACGGAGGTCATGCCTCAGCTTAACAGTTGGGGAACTGACTGTTGGGAGAGATGCGCATCGCAACCAGAAGATTGCTAAATCTGGGCTCTGGCAAACTTCTGATGGTGGCAAGTTAAACATACAAATGTCCTCCTGCAGCCTCTTTGTATTCAGGACCAGCCTTGGGTGTCGGATTGTTTCCCCAAAGAAAACCACTGCCGAGACAAATTGAGGGCAGAGAGGCAACTCTGCAGCAGCTCACAAGAGTAAACTTTGAGAAGTCCGGAAAGCCCAAGTGGACTTCATTATTTGCCAGTGTAGATGGTCCAGTTTGCCACCAATGTGTGCCCAGGTTTCTGCAAGCGAGCTACCTGGACTCACTGTCCACTGCTGAGCCCTGAGTAAATAGAGCAATCGTGATTTCAGCTAGCCAGGCATGGCTGCATATCTTCCCCAAATCAATGCCATAATGCCAAGGAAAGGTCTCCTTCACATGGAGTTGTTTCCATGGAGCTCATCCTCCAAAGTGACCTTCCCCTCCCAGTTCAGCCCAGCCTCAGGGCATGCAGGGGTATCCAGCCAAACCCTGGCTGCTCAGCCAGCTCAGAGACTGGGGGATGGAAAGGTCACCTTTCCTGCAGCAGAGCCAAGTGCTCTCTTCCAGCACAAGAAGATTGTGAGAAGCGTTATAAACAATAAAAACTAAGCAAGCAAAGCGAGGAACAAAGCCCTTCTTATTGCACTCAAGGACGGGTATTATCTGCATGCAGAAGTACCTTCTCCCGCCTGGCACTGCACCCTCTGTGGCTCCAACAGCAGCTTTGGCAAGAGGAAGCTTTGCCACTGTCAAGCTACTGCATCTACGGAGCCCCAGGGGATGCCTGTTGCTGTGGCCATGCAGGAAGGCACCTGAAGTGGCCTTGCCATCATGTGACAAAGCCCAGCTCGCCACCTCCATTCACCTCACTCAGCCCTCCAGGGAGCTGAGCAGTCATGCTTTTCCCTAGGTATCTGGCACGCCATGAGAGCATCTCCATTGCCAATTAGGCCACCCACCCACTTGCGTCCTTCCCCAGTACAAACCCTATTAGCAATAAACAAACAGTTGAAATGCCAGCCAGCGCCTGGGAAGAGCCCTAGACAACTGCACACAATTCAGCGGGTGCAGGATCAGCTGCCTCACACGGTCTTGGCACCGAGTGTGGACAGGAATGTACTGAGCTTGGACCGGGGCATGAGCCGGACATCCCATCAACCACCCTGTAGATCTCCTGCCAGTGGCTGGCTTGCAGGCCAGAGCAGTGCTGCCTTGCTATACCCCAAGGCTGTTTTCAGCATGGTATTAGCACCAAAAGCAACAGTGTCAACACAACACGCTATGTTGACACACTTCAACATCGAAACAAGGGGCTTTTCCAGCTGCCTAGCCTTCCTAACTTCCTTTCTCTGGGCTTTTGTAGGAAAGTTCCTGCTTGACACTGACACCCAGTTGGACTTTGCTCAAATCCCCAAGCTGGATGTGCCATAAGAAATGTAAAAGCCACCCAACACTGTTTGGACGCGCTCATCCTCCCTAAGAGCTCCCTCCCTACAAGTCAGCATGAAGTCCTTCCTGCAGCCTTTCCCCAGACCCCCTGGACTCAGTCAGACCACAGACAGAGCTGGGGAAATTCAACCCACCAGCAGACCCTAAAGCCCAGCCTGCCTCTTCAGAAGCACTTTTAAAACAACCAACAGCACACTTGAACTCACAGGGACACTTTGGACAGCGATAGAGATGACCAGGGCCAGTCTCCATATTGATCCCTGCATCTAAGGGCTTTCCAGCTGTTGCAGTGGTGCTTTTATTTGTTTTCTGTGACAGGCAATTAGGAAAAAATTACCTGTTGCTGGGTGCAGGGTCCCTGCTGCCACTTGCAGCAAGGGCAGAGGAGCCCACATCCCTCTCCCAGTGCAGGAGAGGGCAAGCTCTCCCCAGGCACTCACCCCTGCCTGCCAGCAGTTGAGGATGTGCTGATACAACCACAGTTCATTGTCATGGAGACAAGAAGCCTTTTTCTCTCCAAACCCAGTTTAATGGCTTGGATTAAAACCTCCCTCCCCCTGGGAAGGGCAGAATAGGGACAGGTATGTTGTCCCTGTATTCCCAGCTTGTTCATGTGGACCCTAGGCACCCTCACCAGTGCACATACCCCACCAGTGCTGGGCACATCCTCCCAGCCATGGCCCACAGAGTGGACATGGCCTGCATCACTCCCATGCATGCCCCAAATCCATCCCAATCCACACCTACCACGCTCCACCAGCCAGCACATTCCAACAAACACATTCCACAAAACATGGATTTCATTTCCATAAGGCCCCGCCGCCATGTCCCTCCCCTCCAACAGGTCCCAAGCAGTCAGAAGATTGACACTGACCATTTCTCACAGGTGACCAAAACCATGAGCTCTTCAGCAAGGAGAAACAACAAAAAAGCATCTTCAGGGCTGCCCCTTTCCCAGCTTCCCAGGAAGCAAAGGAGCTAAGCAGAGTCCAGAGCGATCCCTTGCTGTGGGGCAGGCAATGGCAGAGGGGACAAGAGGAGCCAGCTACTGAGGTCCTGGGAGTCTCAGCAGTACCAGGGGCCAACCTTGGGACTCAGAGATACATTACAGGCACAGCTTGGAGGCAAAGAACAGCATCTCACTTACCCTGACAGCACTCCCAGGACAAGGTTGAGGACAAAGAAGGATCCAATGATGATGAGGGGGATGAAGTACAGCCAGTTCCACGTGGCTCCTAAGGCATCATTGGTCTGGAGGGGAAAGAAAAAACACATCAGACGTTATCTTCAACATCAGCACTTGCAGCAGAGGGAGGTGTGTTAGCTTCACGGTGGTGCTGATTCTCCCTCCAGGCTGACCACATCAGGCTTCTTGAGGTGATATGGCCATGCCTGATGGGCGTTGATGGGCACTGGGTGCTGCCTGTGCAGGGAGCTCCTGACCAGCAGTGCCCTGATCCTGATGCCCCTCAGCATCCTGCCCCAATTACACTCTCTTCCATGGTCTCTAACCCTCATTGGTCAAGATTGCTCTCCTCTGCCTCCTCCTACCATCCCTGCAGGGATACAGGGGATGTACAACAGCGCTACAGTCTCTCAGTGGGGGTGAGCAAACAGAGGTCCAGGGGTGTGCAGCCCAAAATTGTGGGGTTGAGGGTGCAGGGACCACCATGAGCATGCCTTCCCTGGCAGCTTGATTCTGTGTTCCCCTGCACGTCCCACCAGGACAGGGGGAAGCAACCACACAGCAGCAGTGCTGGCCGAGCACAGCACCAGTTAAGAGGGAAAGATTTATAAGGTGCCTTAGGGACAGGGAAGCTGGCGGATAAAGAAGAGGCAGCCAGTACTTGTCCTTCCATGTGCAGGGGAAAAGGGAAAGGGTGTGGACATCTTCACATGGGCATTTTGTTGACGGCATCATCGGTAATAAATCACAGACACGCTCCCATCCCGGCTGTGGTACCCCAACCCCAAGGAGCTGACAGCGGAGGGGAGCTCTAACCTCAGGGCAAAGCCCGACAGCTGAGAAGCCTGATGACAAGCCCTGCTCTATACCTCCAGACGTTTATTCACTGAGGCTTTTAATAAAGCAGTGCCCCTCTGTACCTCGCAGCTGCTTCCCAGGCCCCATTTGTTCTCTGGTGTCAGGCACGGCACACATGACGCCGGGCTGGAGGGTGATGCGGCAGAACGTGACTGTCTGGGGGAGGTGGTATCAATCTTGTAGCAATGAAAGGCTCTTTCTCTTTTCTGTCTCTTCCCCCCTCTCCCCATGCTAATTAAGCCCTCATCTTCGTCTGAGTCATTGTCACCACATCTCCCGGTCAGCCAGTGCAAGAGCCGAGATGAGGCTCTGCAAGGGGATAAGCTCATCTCCAATGAGAGAGAGAAAGTCACTGCGCCGGAGTCTTCCTTGGGTATCCAAGGCATCAGCAGGAACCTCATCTGGGCATCCTCACCACCATGATACTGAACCCAAGGCAGGAAGGGCAATGCCAGTACATCCCACTGGAGGCATCGGCTACAGAAGCATGGAGCAGGATGCTGTGGGCAGATACCCCAGTGCTGAGAAACTCCCGGCAGTGAGCAGCAATAAGGACTTTGAGGTTGGGGAAAGCACCTGGAAG
Source organism: Jacana jacana (assembly GCA_013400555.1). Taxonomy (NCBI): domain Eukaryota; kingdom Metazoa; phylum Chordata; class Aves; order Charadriiformes; family Jacanidae; genus Jacana; species Jacana jacana. The sequence continues at coordinate 224,618 of VZTM01032883.1, forward strand.
GACTCAGTGCCCTCCTCCTTTGGCCCCAGGGAAACCACACATCTTCTCAAGGTTTTGCACCTTTCAAGAGCCCCAGTCCACCACCTTTTCTCAGGGCCATGGGAGAAGCAAGTACAGGTAGGTGAGAATGATGCATGGGAATCCCATATAGCCAACGCTCATCACTGCCCTCCACAGACACCCAGGCCACTGTGCTCTGTTCTAACAGCACATTTTGCCAAGGCATCAGCTTCCAAGGTATCATGCAACCCCCTGGCTCAAGTCTGGCTGGGCTCCAGCTCCTTGCCAAGATGCCATTGGGTACCTGGCACCCATGCCAGGATTGCTCACCTTTGAAACTGGCTCCTGCCCAAAAATCATGGGCTTTCCCCAAGGTCCTCAAAACAGGGGATGCAAAACAGATGAACTCCTTTCCTACAGGAGAAGGAGACATCTTCCCCCATGGTTGGCCATTGCCACCCCTCCTTTGGCATTCTCCCCTTTCGAAAGAGAGACATGCATTGACGTGCAGCAGGAGATGTAGTGGGAGACAGGGATGAGATGACAGAGCAGAGGGCAAATTTCCCTGGCATTATCAGGCAGTAATACCAGCAGCAGCACCCAGACCACCTCTTCCCACTGCAGTTTGTGGACATGGCCAAAACTGGTGGCACCAGGGACACTCAGGTTGGAAAGCTGAGGCAGTGGCTTAGCAGGGACTTGCCAGGACAGGCTGTCTGTGATTTCTACTTCTACGTGCATTTGTGTACCCAGCTCCTGTGGTGGTGCAGGTAAAGGGGATTAGAGAGATTTTAAAGGTTTTCCAAGATTACATGTCCAGCATTGCTAGCAGCCAGTGGCACCCACGTACCTCTACTGACCAGAGCAACCTCAGGAATGGTCCCAACCACCCAGGACAATGCCAGCAGGCCCAGGAACAGTCCTATCCTGAGCAGCAATGGGGGTGCCCTGGCTGGTGCTAGCTTTGCCAGGACCCTCCAGCACCAAGATAAAATTTCCCAGGGCACATCCCAATGCTCCCTACAAACCCAGGAGATGGTGATGCCCAGCCGGGCTGTGGTGGCTCCAGCCTCTCATCTGGCACTTGCTCAGCCACTCCAACTGCAAAATTTGCCCTTTTATTCCCCAAGAATATTCCCCTGAAAGAGTTGCTCCTAAGCTGCAGAGGGCCCAGGTGGGGGGACAAAGGGACTTGTTTGGGAAAAATGAGGGGCTTGGCATTTCCCAGGCTCTGCATCTTCCACTGCTTCTCTAGCCTGTGGCATAAAGCATGACCACAAAGCATCCAGTGCAGCATGGCATCAGCACACAGAAGAGCACGCATGTGTGCACATGTGCATGTACACACACATGAGCATTCCCATCTCTTTGCTCCCAAAGGTGAAGAATATCTGCCAATGAAACCAAAGAAACCACCACACCTGGCTGTGTTTGCCTGAAAGTGAGTGCAGACTGCCAGGGTCTCACAGAATTGCTGACCCCCTCTCATCATGTAATCTCTCCCCAGTGTTTGTCATCACAACCTTAAAAAGTCACTATTCCCACTGGAATGCCCCTCAAGCAGATTCTCCAATGGCTGCTCCATTTTCCAACTTAAATTTATTTGCGGTCATTTTATATATGTCTCTGTTCTTTTACCAGCATTGGCCTCTGACTGAAATACCGTTTCCCATCCTGGTGTATTTATACATAGCTATCATGGCCAACCCCAGCCTCTGCTTTGTTAGCCAAAGCAGGGTTCCTCCAGTTCTGTCTCGTATGACTGGCTCTCCCTCCCTGTTTTACCTAGTAGCCCCTTCCCTGCTCCAATCCAGGCTCAGTTCATCTTCCCTAGACACAGAAGACCCAAGTGAGTGATCCTGATGGGTCCCACTCCATTCCTGCATGATGCTACTGAGGCATTGCCATCCTGCCTAAAAACCTCCCTCCAGGATACTGCTGACCTGCATTCACCCTGCGCTCACTCGCTTATCCCCGCCTCCTACTCCACACTGCTACTTTCCAATCAGCAAAACTGGGCTCCTAGAAGATATCTTTGCTGTTACTCAATAAGCACATGGCTTTCCATTTCTCATAACTTCCCACATCTCTTCCTCCAGCCCTCAAACTCCTCCAGCCCTTGGTGACAGCCTCTGTTCCCTCAGCTCTGTCTCCAGCCAGTCAATGCTGTAAACTGGAAGCAGGAAAACATGTGACTCATCCCCAACAAGCCCTGCAGGTCACCGCCAGCCACTATGTCCCCTCAACACAACCCAGCACCATCCGGACACTGCTTGCCTCCCTGCCTGCCTTGAAGAGAGGCTCCTCTTCTCCTTCCCCTCTTTTCCGCTTCATAAACACTTTCCCAGAGCAAAAGCTTTACTACTACAAAGAGCAGCTCTACACGTTTCCAGGTCTCCGATGCCAGGTTAGCCTGGAGTGACCTACCTTTGGCAAACCCATGATTCATTTTCATCTTTTGCCTTCCAAACCTGTTCCAAAATGGCATGCGATCGAGGTCAGGCTTACAGTCCTATTCATGCCTGCTTTGCTTTTTTATCCCTCCTCCCCCCGCTTTTAAATATAGGCATCGCATTTGCTATTCTCCAGTCAGATGGTGCCTCCCCCAACTCGATGGAGTTGTTAAAAATACTTGTTACCAGACCTGCCATTTCATGTGCCAGCTCCCTCCAAGCATGGGGAGGGGAAGCTATCCTGAGTGCCGGGCTGATGGGTGCGATGGTCTCGGCGCTTGGCTTCCACATCAGCTGCGCTCATGCCTGTGTCCTCATTCCCACTATCCAGCCCTTTATGTTGCCTCTGTCTCGGTGTTGACCAAAAGCTGGAGTGAAATAGCCACCTGTGTCCAAATCTCCCCAGCCATCATTTCACTGTGCCTTGCTTCCACCTGCAGAGTTGAGGACCACACTCTGCTCCTTTGAACATCCTTCATGAGGTCTGGGTCTGTGTTCTTTTGGCAGCTCCCGTAACACTTCTTAACTTCTTTGGCACCAAGAGGTAGTTGTCTTGACTGAGCAGCCCCTTTTCCCATCCCTTTGTGGCATTGTTTTTTCTTAATATCCCTCCACAGGCCTTGGTCTGCTGCACCTTCCCACCATTTTTTTTTCCCCTTTGCTGAAGGTACCAGGAGACCCTCATGTGTAGAGATCAGGGTAGACACAGGAAGTTTAATCCCCAAATTACATGAACACTGTAACTCCTTTAATGAAGAAATTCCTCTCTCCTGTCCCTGGCTCCCTGTGCTGAAGTTCAGGTCCCATAGTTCAGCCAAGCCCTTTGGGAAAGGGAGAAGCTGACTCACAGCTAATCTTAGTTGCTTTTTCCCTTCCCTTTCAGACAATCACCTTTTTGATATGCACCCCACCAGTCTAAACCACCCAAGCTATTCCATGGCCATCAGACTAAGAAATTTGTTTGTTGCTGTCTCCAGGCATACATGACACACCAACACAACCAAAGTGAGCTTGTTGGTGAAGACTAGGGAGCCACAGCTTCCCCATAGGGTGGAAGGAGTCCCTTCTACCCTTTGTACCTAGACACCCAAAGGTGTTTCTCATGCCAAGGCATCAGTGAAGACCCTCAGCTGGAGCTGAACCACCACACTCACATCTTGGACACAACCCATCCCACTGCTAGCAAAGCCTCCCAGCCTATAAATGACACCACCAAGGAGTGCAATGGGGCCTGCATGGCAGGTACCTGGCAAAGGAGCCCTTGTTGGCTCCCACTTCTCAACCCCCAGCACGGGATTATTCTTTCAGCAGCTCTTGTGTTGTTTTTTTGGTATGTTTTTTCCCCCCTTTTTTTTTTCTTCAAAGGGCGGGAAAAGGCACGGGGAGCTGCAAAAGCAGGTCTCACTCGGGGGGCCAGAAATCTAAAGAAATCTAAATATGTACCCGAGCCGAATGCAAAGCACAAGCTCGCAGCCCACACGTACCCTCCCTCAGGCTGCATTCACATGGGAAAGTTTAGGATTTCTTTGCTATAGGGGAAGGGGAGGGAAATTAAAGGGAAAAAAAAAAAATTAAAAAAAAAAAAACTACAAATTCAGTCTCTCCTACCTAAAAATAAACAGAAAGCAAGTTCTGCCTGTACAGGGCTCCTTTAATGGTCACTCATTGCCCACCACTCGGGGAGGGGAACTGGGGACTACTGAGGCCATGAGCACTCAACTCATTTGGGGAGCAACAAGACATGGGGAGACACCAGACTTCATTCACATGGTGATCTGCCTTCATTGACTCTCCAGTGTCTAGTAACAGGGCTGAGATCCTACTTCAGGTCCTACAGCCCTCCATGACCAGTTTGGACAACATCAACTACCCGTGATGATCAGAGAATCATAGAATCATTTAGGTTGGAAGAGACCCTTGGGATCATCGAGTCCAACCATCAGCCCTACTCTACAAAGTTCTCCCCTACATCATTATCACTCAACACCACATCTAATCAATTCTTAAACACATTCAGGGTTGGTGACTCCACCACCTCCATGGGCAGCCTATTCCAGTGTCTGACCACTCTTTCTGTGGAGAATTTTTTCCTAATGTCCAGCCTAAATCTACCCTGCTGCAGCTTGCAGCCATTCCCTCTCGTTTGATCACTGATGCCCCATTGGCAGTTGAGCCCCCTGTCAAAATCCATCTGCATTAGGAGAGAGCCTTTGTGATTTCTGTTTGAATCCAGACCAAAACAGCACATAATTAGATTGAGGTAATATACATTCATTACTGTAACCAACTGGCCATGAATGCTCAGGGGACAGGGCAGTGATGCACTACAGGGGTCAGGGGGAGTCCATTGGACCTTCAGCAACAGAGGTGGCCCCATCCTACTCTCATTGTAGCCCTCTGCCAAGGTACACCTACTCTGTGGAGAGGTCCCACAGGGATCTGCAGCTTTGCCTGTATTGCAGGCAGACTTTAGTGGGCAGCAACAGGGTGACCAAACTGCCCCAACCGCTGCAGCCAGGCAGGAGAGGTCTGCCTGTCACCCCAGCTGCAATCCCAGTGAGTGGGCTTGGGGATGATGGAGAATCACAAAATCACAGAATTGTCAGAGTTGGAAGGGACCTCTAGAGATCATCTAGTCCAACTCCCCTACTAAAGCAAGATTGCCTACAGCACATCACTCAGGACTGCATCCAGGCCAACCTTGAAGGTCTGCAGAGAAAGGGACTCCACAACCTCCCTGGGCAACCTGTTTCAGTGCTCTGTCACCCTCACCCTAAAGCAGTTTTTCCTCATATTCCAATGGAACTTCCTGTGTTCCAGCTTGTGCCCATTGCCTCTCACCCTGTCATTGGGAACCCTTCTGTCACAGAAAAGGGTCCAGCTCCATCGTCCTTCAACCCACCCTTTGGATACTTGCAAACATTAATCGTCTCCCCTCAGTCTCCTCTTATCCAGGCTAAAGAGTCCTAGCTCTCTACAAAGCCAGGATCTCAGGAGGCTTTACCCTGGATGCTAACTTCCCCGGGACTTTCTGGTGGCTTGCTGCCTAGCACAGTGACAGAGCAGACCTGCTGGGACAGCGGGTGTGAAAACTCCACAAGTCCCATGATTTGTATGCCAAATCCTCAGCTTGGCAACTCTCAATGTGCTTTGCCTGGTGGTGACACAAACCATGCCCCCATCACTGCTGACGCCATGACCCCAGCATCACTTCTGCAGCCCCCAGCCTGATCCTCCCTGCAAACTGCGGTTGCATCCAGCTGAGAAGCACACCCAGGCCAGCAGGAACAGCTTCAAAATCTCCATACCCCAGCAAAAAGGAGGGGAGGGAAATGAAAAAAAAAAAACCAAACCCAGTATAGCAGATTCCCTGGCCTAACCAGTTTCCTCAAGACCTTGACACCCACTGCTGCTCTCCCCAGCACAGTAACAGATCTCTTTCCTTCCTTTAATAGCACTAATTTGATCTCCTGCATGCAGGGCCATGCTTCGCTCCCGCCAGCCTTGCCTGGTATCCATCAGCGACCCCAGCACTGGACAAGATCTGAATGAAAATGCTTTGCTTTTCTAAATCAGGTTAATGAGGAAATTGGTACATTTCCTTTGCAGGGCCAGGGCTGGCCTGCAGCTGGATGCATCCTGCCACGGCCCCATGGTGGGATCTGCAGGCGGGGTGGGCACCTCCTGCCTGATGTCCTGCCTGCAGCGCTGCCTTTTGCTGGCCCTGGGGATGCTCTGGAGTCAGACAGGAGTCCCTGCAGAGGGGTGCACAAAGCTCAGCAAAGCCCAGCAGAGAATGGGCATGCTTGTGTCTGTGTGTGTGTGCAAGGAAGGGGAAGGTGTGAGGAGACAGGAAAAAAAACAGCATGTTTCATTTTTCTAAGTGGAATGCAAAAAGTGCAGTACTTTCACATTTGAAATAGGCATGGTGACCAATCTTTTTGTTCTGTGATCCACCAAGAAACTGCACACAGATGTCTCAGCATCAACCCACAGACCCTGTCCCCATGCGTGCTGCTGCTGCCGCCTCCTCCTCCTTTCCCCATAGCCATCCCTGGCTGTGACCCCTCAGCTGCCCCCACCTCTGCTCCCAAACCCCCACCTTCCTTGACCCCTCCTGCACCTTCCCCAGCCCCAGATGAAGGCAGTCCCCTAACTGCCCCATAGGCAGATTGAACTGTTCCCGACGGAAGACTTGCAAAGCTCCATAGCCTTCCTTAGACCCAGTGCTTGGCTAAGGCAGTGCTGGCTTTCCCAGTGCAGATGCTCAGCATTGGGCTCAGACACATGCCAACGCTGCTGCCTCTCCAGTTGGACCCAGAGCCTGCATGCTTCAGTGGGGCTTGGTTTTCATGGGATCATGATTTTGGGGTGTCTTTTCAATGGGGCTGGTGATTGCCAGGCTGGATCTCTGCTTTGTTTTGAGCACACTGCAATCCCAGAGAGGCAGCTCAAACCCTGTGATGTGTTTCTGGTATGCAGGAACATCCCCAGCTCTGATTGTCATTCTCTGGAGCACAGACCCACATGTGACCTCACTGAGGATGCCAATACACCCACAATCCAGCCCTGATGTGCAGCAGCACATGCACCACCACAGAGGCGTGAAAACAGCTTTGCAAAACTGAGACAATTTCCAGCACCAAACCCACTGCTGAAATTCCAGGTCCTGGGCTTAACAAAGATAACCAATGTGGGGGGACAGGCAGCACCAAGACCCCCCTGACACCCCCCCTCCTTGAGCCTGGAGTTTTTCAGCATCAGTGCCAGAGGATTGGTGCTTCCACCAGCCCCTCGGCTCCTCTACTCCTGCAGGCAGACGGTCTCGGAACAAGACTCCCGTGCGGGCAGGGAGGAGGGTGTGGGCAGGGAGCTTTTGATAGAACATGTCTGCAAAGCTGGGGATCCAGCAGACACAGTTTGTTTCTTGCTGTGTCATTTCAGCACATGCACACACACACAGGGAAAAAGGAAAAAAAAAAAGGCAGGAACATTTGGCAAGCTGGTGAGGGTCTGGCTTTGCTGAGTGTGGAGAAAGAGCCATTCCTTCCAAAGGGAGAAGAGGGTAAAGCTGGCTGGCTGTTGAACACGTATGCCTGCTGGGGATGGGCTCTAGCACCCACGGCTGGCAGCACATGAGCTGCCGGCTCAGGCACCAACAAGAGCCTTTTGGGGAAAAATAGCTCATTTCGTTAAAAGTTAGGAAGGTTTTAAATCTTCAGAGTGGAACTTAAAGTCTCCTCTCCAAAGTCCTCACTACCTTAGTCACACTGAAAACATGCAGCATTTAACGTTTCAGGGGTAGAGCTGGGAAGGGGCTCTGTCCTGTGGTGCTACAAGTGCCAGGGACTTTTTGGCAGCCCCTGTACCCCCACAGCACACCTCGCTTCACCCGCACGGCTGGGAGCCACCAGGAATAGCTGCAGAGGCATTAAGATCTGTGCTTGCTACTGAGCTGCTAAGAGCACTGGGTGTTGATTAAATTTTCATACCTCCCCAACAGGACATTTTTTGTGTTGCATTTTAATTTAAAACACACAAGGAGGGACTCCTTTTTCCCTCTGCAAGCATTCCAGCTCCAGAGCTGGCATCGTTCCAGGGTACAGAGGGCTAAAAAGCCAAGTGGTTTCCCCCTTTTGCCATTCCTTCCCTCTCCTCTGCTCTCCAGCCTGTCTCCCTCCTCTTCCCAGACACCAGGTCTAGCCAGCACTACTCTTTGCTAGGAGCCACCATTACACATCACACTCCCAGCTTCATCCTCCACAGTGCCCAAAGGAGCAGCAGGGCAGACAGCCTCCAGACGTGACACCACTGCTGTACTGTGCTTCTCCAGCGCTCTGCCCATCACCGTGATGTCAGGGCAGGTTCTGTTTGGGGTGATCTTTGCACCACTGGCCCTCACTGCTGAGTCCCTAGAACCTTTGGGTTGTGGTGTGGCCAGCACCTTGGGAGCAGCGACCTCAGGGTACAGGCACTGATGTCCAAAGGATCTGCAACAGCTCCTGGAAGCACCAGGGCTCAAGGAGGTTTCACAGATCAGCTCCAGGTCCAAGCAAAAAACAACAGGAGCAAACTCCTCTCTGGTCAAGTAATTAATTTCTCTGGCCCTTGGTTGCACATAAAGCTAGGCACTTCCTCTCCAAAAGGCAAGAGGAGAAACTCACCAAGATCTGTATGATGCTCAGGTCCCACTCACACTGTTCACACATGGGTGCTTCGGAGAGCAGCTGAGTGCTGAGCATCCCAAGGGACAATTGTGACAACCCAGGAATTTATGCCAACAAGCAATGAACAATTTGTACACACACACACACAAAATAACTGCTTTGCATCACATTCCTCCTCTGAGCCCCTCCAAGGCAACTCAAATAGTGCAGCTAAGGACCTGGCAGGGACCAGAACGGATGATCATTGAACCCATCTCCAATCCATGTGCTCCAGCACAGCCAGCAATTTAACACACCTCCCTTTCCCAGGGAGCCCCAAATCAGGGCTGCCCGAACAGTCCCCATTTCAAAAAAGGATGGATGTTTCACATTCAAAAACCAGGCTCTGGAAGAAGATCTCAGGTTTGGTGCTTCATGGTCAAAACTGGCTCAAGGCAAATTCTGAACACCCTATCCCATGCTCAGCAGCACAAAACCCCAACCCATGCACATGGTGAGACTCCTCTCACATGTAAGGTTCACCTCAGCTTTTTTGCACCCCATGTTCAGATGAGACACCCAAACACCGGGCGACGCCAGGTCTCCAGCTCTCCTGCAAGGTGTCCTCCCCTCGCATCCTCCTGGCCACAGCACCTCAGGCGTGTGGGAAGCACGTGGCGGCTGAGTCACACTTGCTGCAAAACCCCCTTCCTTGCAGCCACTTGGTGTTTTACAGCTGCTCTTGCGGGTGTAAAGTCTCTGCTGCTGGTCTCTGCATGCCGGGCTCATGCTTTCACACCTAAGGAGTGTGTTTGCAGCCGCCGCCGGGCGGTTTGCAGGCGGCTGTTCAGCTCTGCACTGGGCTTCGAGACCCGCACACCCCATCTCCCCTGAGGCTACGGCACACAGATCTGCTTAGGAAGCTGACAAGGACTTGATTCTCTTTCCCCCACCCCAAACAAATGCTCTCCTCCTACTGCAAAAGCACCCAGAAGGCTCCCAGTACCCAGCCCTGGTATCTCCTAAGGCTCCCTGCTAATTTTTGCCCAGTCCTAATCCCAATCCACAACATTCAAATCCACAAGATCCTTTTTGGGTTTATAGCAAGCAACTGTGGCCGACTAGCTCCCATTAGGCCTTGCCAAGCATTTTTAATTAGCATCTTGGATGCTCTTCCAGCACTGCTTTAATGCACGTGCTTAGGAGGCAAATGTTTTTACTCGTGGTTGCTACTAGCCGTGGCCCCGTGCAAAGTCAAGTTGGCTCTTTGCATGACTCAGCTGCAGCTTGGTTATCACTGCTGTGCAGGTACTCCTGCCTGTCTGCAGGTTGCTCTGACTCTCAGGACTTTACTGGGGCGACAACATTAGGATCGGGAGTGCAACCTGACAGCCAGACCCATGCGGGGAAACAGGCTTTCCCTGCACAGCAGTCTCCAATCCTCTGCACCGGCCATGCTGTATTTGTGAAACATTTGCAGCCTCTCCCAGCATGAGCAGGGTTGCCCAGAGCCACCAGTGGACACATGCTCACACTTGCACCCTGCAACCTCAGCAACCACCTGCAACTGCCACCACAGACACCTTTGTGGCAGCCACAGTCCCCCATGAGCAACGCTGTCAGGAGATGCAGGCAGACCTGGCTCCGCTGCTTACATCCATCCACACTCCCATCTCTCCCACAGCAACAAACAGCAGCTTTCTCCATGCACTTGTGTTTTCCTTTGTCCTGGACTAGGCAATTCCCAATGCAGTTGCCCGTGCCGTGCAGCTGGTGGTACCAGCTCCAGAGAACACAGAGCAGTGCTCTGGGCAAGGGACAGAACCAGGACAGGCAGGGCTGACTCCTCTGGATGCAGAGCCCACCAGGCCATCTCACAGCCCCAGCATGTTTGCCATGGGTGTTTTTGTTCCCATCTCAGCTCCCAGCAGCGTGGGGGGAAGAGGAGAGTGGCAGCTCCTGGCAAGCCAGGCTCCTCCTCACTACCTGCAAGCACAGCAGCTGAGCACTTCCAAATGGGAAAACAAATAAACAATCTCAGTGAATAAATACAGCCTCTCAAGTTGGTATTTCAGAGGAAAACACGATTTCAAACTCCTCTGCTGTTTGCTCCCTAGGACAGGAGGATCCAGGCTGATCATCTGGTTAGATGAGAACATGATGATCTTAAAGGTCTTTTTTAACCTAAATGATTCTATATGAAGTCACCAGCACCACTGAGGGCCTGTGCTGTGCCTGGTCAGCCCCGGAGCTCAGCACCTCGTAGCATGGCCCTGCCGCTCTTCCCCCAAGGCCCTGGCATCGCTGTTTAATGACAAAATCGCAACCCGGGCCCTGTCCCTTGCCAGCACATCAGCAGAGGCAGAGAAGTAGGACAGCAAGCCTCTTTGCCAGCACTATTTTTCCCTCTGGTCCCGACAGAAACCAGGTTTGGTCTCAAGCCAGCCCAGGGAAGGGGCATCTGCTCTAGTATAAAAAGAAAAGCAAAATACGCTCTAGCCCCTGTTTTGGACAGCAGAGACAGCCAGAGGAACCACAAAGCCAAAACTCTCCTCTAAAAGAAATTAAAGTCCTTCAGGCTTCCAGAGGCAGGAAGCTGTAAAAGCTGTAACAGTCCACAGTTTAAGGCTTTTTTTTTCTTTTTCTTTTTTTTTTTAACTTATACTGTGATTTCTGCCTACCGAGTGGGCATTGCACAAAGGCAGGGCTGGCAAAAACAAGGCAAAAAGCAAGCACATCCATGAAATGACACACGTGGAAAGTACCACAGGGACAATTAGCTCCTCTTGAAGCTATCTACAAATTCCAGGAGTGCGCTTCTAGACCTGGTAAAATTGTGGAAAAATGGATGTTAAAAGCACGAACAGTTACACAGGGGAATTCTATAGTAAGCAATTTTCTTGAGATATGGCTCAAGTGCGATCTCTTGCGATCTCCACGTCCTCTGCAAGGCTGCGGCGCTAACCTGAAAGGACACAGCCTCCCACCACTCTACTCCAGTGGGAAAGCAGACAGTCCCCTGACAATCTACCCAAACCTGAGGCATGTGCTGGGCAAAGTCTATGCTGGCTAGTAGTGGGAGCCTGCTCTGTTTTGCTGCTCCAGATGATGAAGGTGATGGCAGACCATCCCAGTGGCTTTCAACCCCTGCCCAGACCTCTTCCAGCAGCCCCTGAGGATCACATCCCCTGTATGTACCCCCATTTTTCTATTAAAAAAAAAAAAAATAGCAAAAGCAGAAGTCCATTTTGCTGCCTCCAGGCAGCAAAAGGACTGAGCATCCATATCCTCTGTAACCTAGAGGCACCCTGGGAGACAGCCCATGACCCTGGGGAGGGCGGGAGGTGCAGCCTGACAGTGCTGGGAACACTCTTCGTCCCTCGCCGCCTCCCAAAGTGAATCAGCAGCATTTTACTACACCAAAGCCCCAACACTCATTCAATTAAAAGCAGAATAAGGTCCCTAATCCTTTCCATTATAGGTAAATAATAGCTGTTTCTTTGCAAAGGAGCAGGAATGGGAGGCACCTTACAGTCCCAGCCATCAGGGACACAGTGACTTAGTGCCTCTGCCTGGCATTGTGACTGGTGCTGGGAAGAGTGTTCAGTTACTGGGGCTATGGCTTCACAGGTGACCCAGGAAGCCCCCGATTTAGTGGTTATGGTGGAAAATATGGGATCCCAGAGGATAGGTCCTGCAGAGCACAGTTATCAGTGCTGCCAACAACATCTCCCACCCTTATTCCCCAGTAAGATCTAGATAGTGCATCAGCACATCCCAGATTATCAAATGGATCAGCTCCAGCCTTCCCAGTAAGAACACCCTAAATGGCAGGAAAACAGAATTTTTTAGAAACTGCCAGTACAAACCTTGATCAGACCATAAATTACCTGTCCATATAGCTCACCAGCTCTCTACACACCACAACTGGAGCTCCAGCACGGGCTGCACTTTGCTGCAGATGCCAAAGGACAGAGAGGAGGGGACATGACAAGCACTGATGGAATCAACCTCTGGCTTTTGCAGACAGCCAGTCTTTAATACAAGAGAGAAGGTACAGGACAGTTTGCCAGAGCCAGGCATGGGCAGTGCTGGGCACACACGGGCTGTGGCACAGCGGTGTGAGCAGGTGGGAATTGCCCGACCCTGTTCAAGGCAAGGGAACCACACCACCAGGCAGGAAAAATCACCTTTCCCGCTATACTCAATTATGCCTGGACAATAAGCGCTGTAGTTAAGTCTCTAATCCTATTGATACAGCAGAAGCAGCCAAGAAATGTTCTTTTTTTGGTCTGCACTCCCAGGTTGTTCAATCACGCCTAAATCCCTCACCGAAGCAGCAAGGTCTTGACAGCGGCACCTCCTTTAGAAAAAGGAAAATCAAATCCTCATCCAGCCCTTGATATGAACTCTCCCCTTTCAACCCTAGTCTGGGTTTCATGGTCCATCTGCCCACACCCACCCACCTGCACACCCAAAAGGACCCTGGAATGGACCAAGTGGGAAAGGGACCCCAAGATTGGCAGCACAGTGTCCTCGCCTGGGGTTAAAAAACAGCATTTCTGCTCACAAGCAAGTAATTCTCAAAGCATGTTTCCCCATCGCAAGCCATCCAATTTGCCTCCCACAGAGCAACTCTGCAACTCTACAGACACTATGGGAACCAGTGTGTAAAAACATTCTCAGTGTGATGATGCTGAAATTGATGCTGAAATTAGGCTGGGAATGGAACGGGCATGGTTGCTTCTAGCCCATAAACTAAAGCTTATGTATATGGACAATCACCCACAAAGATATTGCACTTTGTGATCACCTGTAGCTTTTTTCCTGCTTCCAGCTTTGCCGCCAAGTTGTTCCCTGGGACCTCAAGGGCTTGGGCATTGGCAAATTCAAGCAGCTACACACCACAGGAACCCAACTCAGTCGTTCTTTCCTTCATGAGCAGCAACAGATATTTGCAGTACAAATACCAAGGATCTCAACTCCCTGTCAGACACTGAAATGGTGTCACTGACTCAGGAAGGGGGTCTGAAGTCCAGCTCTGAGGCTTCTTGAGGCCACCACAGGGATGCAGGCACATCCGCTGCTTGATACACAGGAAGAACAGATGCACAGTGCCCAGAAACCATGTCTGCTTTTATAGAGCTGTCCTGTGGAGTGCAGGAGGAGGAGAAGGGAAGGAAGGATGCCTCCCTGGGGACAGCCCTTGAGCAGCAGGCTTGCTGCAGCCTGTGCCCACAAGGTTTTACTCTCCACAATGAGTTGCACAGCCAGCTTGGAGATGGGGGATGTGCCCTTAGAGCTCCCGTTGCCCAGAGACATGTAACACACACCATCTCTATCCCCCATCTCCTGCCCAAATGGGAAGGACCAACCCCATTCACAAAGGAAACTTGGGATCTTATTGGTTGCCAGCACACAAAAATACCATCTCCAACTCCTCATCCCCATGTCCAGCTGCCCAAAGAGACCACAGAGCAGGGCTACTCACATTGTACAGGACTGTGGTCCACCCTTCCATGGTGATGCACTGGAAGACGGTCAACACAGCAAAGAGGATGTTGTCAAACTGTGTGATCCCATCGTTGGGACCAATCCACTCCCGGCATTCATAGCCTGGGGGGCAACCCTGCACCCCACATGGATGAGGGGGGTCCAGCTCCTCTAGTTCACCTGTGAGCACACAGCAGAGAGCCAAAGGAGGCAAAGGTAAGAGAGAGGCAGGGGACTGGTGAGGCAAAAAGCTTGTAGTACACAGACAGGCTTGGGGCAAAGCAGGGGACCCTGCTGGGACTAGTCCTGGCTGCACACAAACTGCTCACGTAAGAAATTGGGGCATCCTAAACATAGCCAGGTGATGCCTGTTGGGCACACAGAGAAACACAAGATCTTTTCAGCCTTGGGCTTCCCATGACAGGAACATGTGTTCGTCCTAGGCCAAGCTGGATGGGGCTTGATGGAGGGTTGGAACTTGATGATCTTTAAGGCCCCTTCCAACTCCAACCATTTTCTGATTCTATGATTCTAGCTGTTTTCCACCCATGGGATGCAAAGGTGATACAGAGCCCTTCTCCCCACCTGAATTGTTTGTGTAGCAGGCTCGGTGCAGCTTCCCACTGTAGAACTCCAGGCCAATGATGGCAAACATGAGGATAGCAAAAAAGAGCAGCAAGCCAATCTGGAGGAGAGGCACCATGGCCTTCATGATGGATTTCAGCACAATCTGCAAACCTGGGAGAAGAAAGAAAGAGCACAGCTCAGTGCAGTGATGCAACCCCCCTGCTGGTGGCATGCCCACCCCCCCACACCTCTGGCAAGAGGAGGACAGTGAACAGGGAGGACAGATAGTCATCACATAGAAGCAAGAGGCCAGCACAGCCCAGACCATCCCTTTGGGTAGCTGAGGACTACAGAGGAAAGCACCATCCTAGGTGGAAATCCACATCCCCAGGGAGGAACGGGCAGCAAGGCAAAACTCTAGGAGGACTGGTTTCTGGATCTGGTCCCCCCTCTGGTGTCCTGTCTGTCTTTGTTCTACTTGGACTTGGTGAGACATGGCCTGTGCAGCTCTGTCCCCTTGCTGCCCCCAAGGCACGCATCCAGCACACCACCCAGCACCCAGTGCCCAGGGTAGGAAGGATGGGAGGACCGGTGCCGGCAGCAGCCTAGTTTCTTTATTTATCCCCATGCCGGCAGATGAAATCTTGCAGAAAAAAATGAAGACTCCCCTGAATAAACCTCAGTCCTGAAAGGATCCACCCACCGCCTTCTGGCCAGGGAAGCAGAGCCGCTGGTGGGCCCTGGTGAGCCGCTGAGCTCAGACTTGTACCAGCACAGAACAGGCTGGGTGGGGGAAAATGCCACCCAGGGACACCAAACACTTCCATCCAAGAGTCCCCTCCCCTACAGGCTGCCCAAGGGCTGGCTGGGAAAATGGCACATGAGATCCCTGCTCCATGGGAAGGTTTGTTCCCCTCTTTCATGATTGCACCCTACATCTCTGAGGGGGGAGCTCTCATTTTTTCTGCAAGATTTCATCTGCCAGCAGGGCAGTGATGCAACCCCTGTGCCTGGGACATGTCCACCACATGGACCCCTCCTACTATGAAGGACCTCAGGGATAGATGTGGACACCCTGGGAGGAGGACCAGGAGCATGCAACTTACTGGGAATGCCTGAAACAAGCTTCAGAGGTCTGAGGACACGCACGGCCCGCAGCGTCCGCAGGTCCACATGAGTGTTGAAGTGTGTCCCAGCAGTGGCAAGGATGCTGTGGGTAGACAGGGAGAGAGTAGAGTTAGCCCAGTCAAAACCCTCAGCCACCTCAGTGCTGAAAGCCATGTTCTCATGCCAGGCTAGGGGAAGCCATGAGGAAGACCACGTCCCTAGGCAGGTAGATATTTAACCCCTCCCAAAACTCACGTGCCATTGAGCCCTGTTTGATGCTGGCACCAAAGCTTACAGGCCACTATGGTCAACCAATGTCACCCAGGGGCCACCCAGGCCCGGCAGCCCCACNTCACCCATGTCAGGGAATCACGGTCTGGGGTCTCAGCGCTGCCAACACTGTGCTCCTCGTGGCTGCATGGATTTAACCTCCCCTCCGTGCAGATGGCACGTGGACCAGAGATGGTACCCCAGAGATGGGGCTCATTCTCCTGACGGTCACCCTTGCTGCTCTGGCAGCACTTCCAGCCATCAGTTACCCTGGCTTTTTCCACACATGGAGCTTCCTTAGAGTCCTATCTCTGGGATTGCCGAGAAAGAGATGAGAACCTTACATGCATTCAAAAATCTACAGTAATGAAAGTTTGATGACCTTGGAAGGCAACCAGCAGGCACAGGAAGGACTCCAGAGATTTTCTTTGAAAACACAAAGATTTTTTCAAGCCCATCTCTGGAAAACAAACTGGGGCAGAAGAGACCTGGTGCATACCAAGTCCAGTAGTAGAAATACTTGTGGGGGATAGAGATGCTACAGCTCAGGGATGCTGTCAGAGCCACAGGAGCACAGACAGCAGTACCAGAGCTCGTGGACTCCTCTCCCATCTGGGCTTCAGATGCTTGGCGAGGAGGTAGAGGGGGAGCTGCAACAGAGACACAGGGGATGGGAGAGGAGGGGATGGGGAGGAGAGTGGGACAGAGGGAGGCAGCAACCTCAGGGTTGTTTGCAGCACTCCAAAAACCAAGGGAAATTGGGTCATTGTTCCACTAATTCATCTAATTACAGACCAGAACAGCTCTCTGGCGCGCTGAGCAATTAGCACTCTTTCTCTGCCCCTCTCCCCAAGGTACAGCAGGTACTAACCTGCCCCTCCAGAAAGGCGACTGGGTTTCCTAGGATACCCCAGCAGCAGAAATGCTCTAGCATCAGCAAACCAGGTTGTTTCAGTTCTTTTCCCTAGCCTCCTCTTCCTCCCTGTCCCAGCACAAATGGTCAGCTGCAAAGCCTAGCTCCAGTAGCAGTTGGGATACACCACCCCAGCATCACCCACAAATCCCCGTGTATCAGGCTGCTTATCCCAATATATATGGGCATCTTTAACCCTAGATTGCACTTTCCCATTCACCCATCTCCCTTCAGCATGGTCCCTGTGCCCCAGCCTGTGACCAGTGCCCACTGCCCATGGGGTTGATGGGAGAGCAGAGAAGGGATTTAATTAAGTCAGAAGCACCCAGAGGCTGCGTTGTTAAATTGCTTATAAGATCAAAATCAATAAGTATGATAAAGCACGGCCACTCAGCAGCACGTGGGAGAGAGAATAGCATGGGCACTTTCATCTCTTTCATGCAACCTGCCAGCGAGAGCAAACCCAGCGCTTCCCAAAATACCAGTGCTGTACTCAGTGCTGCTTTGGAGACCCTGAAACTCTCCTTGAGCTTTTACTCCTCACATCTCAATGTCCAGCGTCCAACCAGCCTCCCAAAGGGACCGGGGGAAAGGCACTTGCAGCTCCTGTGCTGACTCCAGCTGTGGCTGAACATCTCCAGGAGACCAGGGATGTTTCTACACTGGACACAGGCTCCAGCCCTTCCACCAAGGGCTTGCCATTGCAAGCCCAGCACGGTGCAAAGCTCAGCTGGGAGGCTTCTGGCAGCAGAGCAGGATCAACCGTTTTCTCCTACCACCACAGAGCAATATGAACAGTGGTCTTATACAACCAGACGGAGTGATGGAGGTGGAGCCATCACTGCTCCCAGCCCCATCACACATCTCCCCAGGGCACATCACCACCGGCTGCCCATTGCAGCAGAGGGGAGCAGAGCATCCTGGCTGCAAAGTCTTCTGCTAACCCAGATAAGTTTGAAGGGCTCGGGAGCCGTCGCGCCGAGCCTTCAGGCAAGGTTCAGGCGATTTCAGGGCACTACTTCCCAGCGCTCTAAATTAGCTGCTAAGAATGGGACTCCTCTGTGGCAAGGTTACATGCTCCTTGTCCTCACTGGGGGACAAGGGACATCATGAGCTCTTTCGGAAGGAGGTTTGGACAGATCACCAGAGCAAGGTGGTTGCACTGGAGACATGTCTCCTGACCATTAACAAAAATATGACCCAGAGCTGCAAAATAGGTGCCTGCACATCCTTTTGTGGGCACAGACGTGGCTCCCAGCAAGGGTGGATGCAATGGGAGCATGTGCTGCTGGAGCTGCTCCTGGAAAACTCATGCATCCCAGAGCACTAAGGCATACCAGTATTTCTGAGCAGGGTCTGAGCACCCCTGGACCACCTTTAGACCAAAGGAGGTGGCTGGATAAAGCCAAGCAAGCTTCCAGTCAGGCAAGGATGGCTTCTGTCTGCCTTTCCCAAACCTTTCAGTGGCTCTAAATAACAGACATCCCCTCTTTCTGACAGCCAGGCTTCACTAGTACACACAAACACCACCACCATGTTACTGCTAATAATAAATACAACACTTAAAACACACCCTCCTGCTTTGGACTTCAACATCTCACCTGTTAATTGCTTATTAACCTTCTAAATACTTTTTTTTTTTTTTTTTTTTTTTGTTCAGAGAGCCACCCATATCACCCAGTACAATCCATTTCTTAGTTATTTCTTGACACATGTTAGGGTTTCTTACAGCTCCTCAGGGTGCACAGCACAGAGGTGGGACTCGGCTATGACAGACCTTTGTGCTGACACGGGGCGGCAGCTCCGGTATCTATAGAACAATTTAAACCCTTTTCGAACACTTACAATATCCACGTCTGATGTGCTAATAATTATTCTTTATTTTTAGGCAAGGACCCAAACTAAAATTACATCTCACCATCCAAGTTATTTGAAAAAGCTGCCAGATTGGGCTATAAAAATCCCAATGAGCTCATGCTTTTCATCATATGTACCGGAGAAAAAAAGAAGAAGGAAAAAAAAAAGTGAAGGCGTTTTTATAGGTCACCCAGGCAAAGGGGTTAGTTTTACTTCTTCACAGGAAAGAGGGAAGAGACTTCAGGTGGAGAAAAGAGCAGAGAGGAGCTATTGGAAGAATGCAAATGAGAGAGGAGGCAGGATGGGAAATATATGCTAATCCCCAAAGTATAATTGAATAGTGAGCAATCACTGGCAGACAAGAACATGCTTTCTGGGAAATAAAAAAAAAAAAAAAA